>WEKX01027520.1:165308-188399 GCA_013390025.1 Pitta sordida
GAGCGACTGTGGGAGCTGGGGCTGTTCAGCCTGGAGAAGAGGAGGCTCAGAGGTGACCTAATTGCTGTTTACAACTACCTGAAGGGAGGTTGCAATCAGGTGGGTGTAAATCACTTTTCTCAGGCTGCCAGCACCAGAACAAGAGGACATGGTCTTAAGCTACGTCAGGGGATGTTTCGACTGGATGTTAGGAAGAACTTTTTCACAGAGAGTCGTTTCTCAGTGAAATGGTCTGCCCAGGGAGGTGGTGGAGTTACCATCCTTGAAGGTGTTTAAGGAAAGACTGGATGAGGAACTCGTTGACATGGCCTAGATAAAGAGATGATGGGATAGGGAGTTAGGTCATTATATTAAAAAAAAAATTATGCAGATATGACCTTCAGATTAGCACTAGGGTTGTGGGATCAATCTCTGTGTGGGCATTCACTTGGGAGCTGGACTCGATGACTCTTGTGGGTCCCTTCTAACTGAGAATATTCTGTGATTTTGTGATTCTAATGTTTCATAATAAAATAACAAGACAAGACACGTGAAAAAGGGCTGCAAGAATGAAAATATAAGAATAGCACAACCAATTTAAAACTTACAAGGAAACAAAATACAGAAGCTTAAAACTCTAAAACTTACTTAAAAAATAAATTGGTTGCTTTTTCCCTGTTTTTTTTTTAAACTCAGGAATTTGGTAGTTAGAAAGCTTCCATGTGCCATTATACTGGCAATGATGGCCCTGAAGATACAATCAAAACCCTACTCAAAAGACTAAAGGCAAGGACTACAAGGCCTAATCGCTCCCAGGTGGGGCATATTTGTGAATCAATAGCTGTGTTATCTATAATCTCCATACCCATTCCAACAACTCTGGAGAGAGAAACAAGCTTCCATCCTCCCCCACCCCCCACCAAGAGAAGCCATACTTAACCTTTATTTAAAACAATTCCTTTCAAACAAGGCTATATAGTCAGAATTTTAGTAGTTCTGCTTTTAGTTGTAAATTCATAATTCTCAATATATCACTTTTCACAGCTTCTATCCATACTGGCACCAGCAAAGAGCTCACAAAATACTATCTGTTCTTCAGAGATTAAAAAGAAAATAACTATGTGTTGTGTCAAAAACAGATAACAGAAGACATTTAGCACTAAAATACTGACATGGTACCTGATATGCAGATTGTTCTGAAATTCATCACTTTTGAAGATAAAACATGCAATTAGGTGTTTTTCTTCTCTTTATGGTATGATTTATAGCACTACTTTCTCAAAGAAGACATCAGGCAAATGGTTTTCTTCGTACGGGATTTTATAGCTTAAACACTGTGCAGCTAATGCACACCAATCAACATACATGTTTCCTGCACTGGGTTAGTAATCGAGCTGCAGTGCGGCACAGTCTGTGCGCACCACGATGTCATCACAATATCATGAGGACAGAACCTCACGTGTTAAAAAATGAAATTTTCTTACCAGAAATTTGGTTGGAAAATGCCAACTCATGAAAATCAAATCTATTTTTAGGAAGCATCTTCAAGAGTTTCCTGATTTTGGGGCAGATATTTGAAAATGCTGGAAGAAATACAATCAGGACTCCTATACCACGGTACCGCAGTCTTATTTGGGTCCCACGAAGCCCTGCTTCCACGTTGAATGGCAGCTCATTAATATGCTAATTCACCCTGCACCCTCTCGAGGCCCCGGGCACTCCGGTGCTGCTTCAGCACTGCTCTGCTGTGCGTCGGTGTTCGTGGCGGTGTTTCCCTGTGCCTATACCACCTGATGCTGGGAAAAACACCTTTGCTACTTGGCTGGGAACAATGGTGCAGGGGAGCCGCCTGTGCTGCTGTCCCAGTGTCTCTCTGAGTGGGTAGATGTGGTCTCTCCATACTTGGGGTAGACAAGTATGTCTTGGAGAGTCATTTGAGAAAGTCTTAGACACCACATCTAACCTGACAATATGTAAATCTTTCATAACTGCACAAAGCCTCCTCTCTAGGAATAGGGCAGGCACCCGGCTGTGCTCGGAGCAGAGCCACTGCTGCACCCACCCCACCCGCCGTGCCGGGACCGGGGGGGCCGCCATGGCTGTGTCAGGAGCGGGGGGGCCACCGTGGCCATGCCAGGGGGGCCCCCGCCATGCCTGCTCCACCAGGAGCCGAGCCGCCGCGGTGGCTGTACCGGTTGATTTGCATACTCATGGCTACCTAATTGAATATTCACACATGTCAGGTCACGCATGCGCAATTGCGAGCAGGGGCCTCCTTAATCGCTGAAAAATCATGCCGCTAAGAGGTGAAGCTGCAATATGGGGGGTGCAAAGTACAAGAGGGCCGACTGTAATATTAATTGATTAAATCAGATCTCAACACCTCTTTGTAAACTGTATTCAAAAAGAAAACACATATAGAAAATACCCAGTAATGCATACTGTGTTTGACTCCAATACTATTTAGAGAAATGTGCCCCACATTATTTAAGCACAGTCCTTTTGAAGCTGGGCCACTTTCCAGCAAGAATGCAAGTGTCACGAGAGTGGGTGGAAATACTAGCAAGTAGAGTTTGTGCTCTAAGTTCTCTGGATATGTGTTCCGGTTTCTAAAGATATTCACTACAGATATGGTTTATTCTGCTAGTTTGCAAAAACTGTGGGCTAGTTTCACACTTTCCTTCCCCTGTGTAGAAAACAACCATCACCAAGAACACGACAAGATTCATGCAGAGAAACCCCAAATACAGCATCGTTCTGTGCCTTTGTGGCTATTAACCTTATGAAGGGTGGATTTTTGCCTGTGTTTCTTAATCATTCCTTACACAAACAGATGAATACTTTTTATTATCACAGTTTATAGTTGATGCTGAAGAGAGGATAGTCTTAGAGTAAGGATTGAATTTCAAGAAATCTTAGGGCTCTGATAGACAGTTTGTCTGGTATTTAACAATGGTGGCAGCAGACTACCCACACTTCTGCTTGTAGTTTCTATCCACCAAGCAGATGCTGAAAGCAACTATGTCAACTTCAGCTTGACCTAAAGTGATGAATATCTACCATTTACACTTTATATTAAAACTACCAAAGGTGAGGAACTGACACAGGCTCCTTGCAGCCATCCCTGCTCCATACACACTAACTCCTAGCAGAGGAAAAGGGTAAGGTTAGAAGCAATGTTAGTGGTTTAAATGCCTCAGCAAGAATTCTACTGCCAGTGCCATTATCTGTCAAACCACATTTTTTATTTCTTTATCTCTTCATGATCAAGGACTATGCACCTTTTCAGAGACTCTTGAGTTTAAAAAAAAAAAAAAAGGCAAAACTAATTTCATCACTTATGAAATTTAATTATGTAAATCAAAGCAAAGAAGTACCCCATCAAAGTTCAGTTTTCTGAGGTTTACAAAGAGAGAAAACAGAGCCAGATATCCTGAACAGGGCAAAATAAGTAAATAAATCACAGGCACATTGATTTGCATTGCGAACCCTCCATTGCGACCTCACTGGTTTGCAAGAAATTTTTCCCGCAAATCTGCCTCAGTGATTCACGGAGCCTCCCGGCTGATGCGTAAACAGTGCCTCTGCTTTGCTGAGGGGTAATGCCAGCACTCCCTGTAGGGTGGGACCGGCCCAGCCCCGCAGGGAGGGTGCACGGTGCCTCTTGTTACTGTTTCCATGGTTACTGGTGGGGAAGGCAATGCAGTCTGTGCCTGGGGGCTGCGCGCCAGTGCACCTGGTGATGACGTAACCCCAGGGAAAGTGCCCCATGAAAGTGGATCTGGGCTGGCCGCAGCAGCAGTGAGGCAAGCACAGTGTGTTGGGGCAGGGCAGTGGAGGGACATGCCCACAACTTAAGGTTTCCCAGGCTCCAAGAGCACTGACCAGAGCCCGGAGACACCCCTTCCCCACTGTGGCCCAGAGCTTCCCCACCGTGGAGGCAGTGCAAGCATGAGCAGTGGCAGCAGCCTAGCAGCAGCTGTGGAAGTGGCAACATGGCCAAAGAAAAGCCCAGGGATTCTCGGGGGGTCTCCTCAGGCAGAGAGGGCTCAGAAACCCTTCCCTTTGCTCCCCTGTGCTGTGAGAGCCCGTGGGAAGGAGCAGAAAACCCTTCCCAGCAGTCCAGAGTGGCAGAGGGTGGAGCAATGGGCATAGCCTGTATACATATTAATGAGCCGCGCGTGTTTGCAAATTAGATGTTTTGTGAGACCCTGACAAGACCAGTTCCTCGTGAAGGGTGAGGTATCACTGTACTAAAAAACTTCCCCAAGCACAGAAGAATTTTTGTTGGAGTAAAGCTTGGTGAGTTGGGCCTTGATCTGCCCCTTATTTCTGGCACGAGTAGACACTACATATAATTTCAAACTTCCACTTTCATAGGCCATCAGGAGACAAAGAGACCTTGTCAGATGTTGCACATATAAATGTGTGTGGGGGTGTGGGGGTGTGGGTGGGTGTGCACGCACACCCTATTCAGCACTGTTAATACATCATTATCTAAGATCATCTGGATAACACACATAACAAAGATCTCTATTAATTCTGTAATGCTACTAGATTAATCTAACCTACTAATTGTCATTAACAGAAAATATACTCTGCAGCCACTATGCATATGTCAAAATTAGCACGCAGGTTTCTCGCCCCTCATACTAGAGAATGGGTTTTGACGGTTAAAAAACCTTGTGATTTGACCTAAATATTTTCTGCACCTGTGTTCAATAATGTTTGTATTGATGAATTTGGATTTGAATGGAAAAAAGATGCTTATATGTTCTTGTAAAATATATTCATGAATAGAAACATCCATGTAATAAAAATTAGAAATTTGTTATGACACCTCATACAATTAATATTACAGCTAGAACCTGAAGAGCTTGAATGTAAAAATAACTCCACAGGAGAAAAGGTAAAAATCATATGCATTATAAAAGATATTAGTAGATAAATAACAGCTAATTATGTACACACTGAAAACTTACACTCCCAATTTCATATATGTAGCCCATTTTGTACACTGTTGGCATTCCATATGTACATTTACAAGTGTAAATACAGTCTGCTTTTTTGTCATTCCTGCATCACAAATTTTGCTTAATATTGTTCTCTAACATAAATCCACTTGATACAAATCTGTGATAGAATGAAGAAACAATCCCCCTGTACATATATATATATATACACAAAACATGCATATTCTATTCTTGTTCCTCTTTCTTGCTGAACTAGTTTGGACACTCACCTGTCCGTGTTGATCCACACTGTTCACATCGACAAAGAAACTGCAGATGTTGTAAACAGAAAGTGGAATTGTTCTAGACCTCATCTCCATAAATAATTTTGTTCAGGACTATAGCATCACAAACACAGCATAAAAGGAATAAAAAACGAGCACTTTATTGAAGTACACAAGCAATTTGTTGAGAGCATCTTGTGCTACACTATGTGCAAGCTACCAACTCTGCCAGCTCTGCAGCATTAGACAAAAATGGGAGAAGATTCCTGCTTCCAGTGGCTTTTCTGGAAGAGGTGGACTGGTATAATGTTCCAGGAGTTACTTTCAGGGCTGAGGTTTAGAGCACTGCACACAGATGAGTCCCATGCCATTTTGTGTACAGCACAGCTGCCAAATTTAGATCTTCTCTAAGTTGCAGAACAAGAACATCTTCTTCCTATTTCTACATTTCTGGCCTGGTTGAAATAGGAAGATTTCACATTCAAGTCATGCTGTGTTCACACCCCGACCTGTAATGGAAAGTCTGAATGTTGTAAAAAAAGCATGGGACAAAAATACTCCACAGCTGCCAAATGCATAAACACAAGAGCTGTTCCAACAAAGCAATTTTTAAATGTTTCATAAAAATGAAATTAAGAAAATGTTATTTGTTACCACTTGGAGTAAAATTTCATGGCATGTTCTTATATTCTGAAGTAGTTACCACCTTGTTACTGATCCGAGTTGGTGAAACAGCACTCCAATCTTGCTTCCCTGGGCTTAGGTAACCAAGCGGTGAGTGGAAACCTGCAAGTCCTCTATTCAGTTTGGTAAACACGGTCTTGTCTGTCACTTCTCATTGTTCCTCTTCAAAGTGCAGTTGCCACCTTATCTGGCAACAGCTTTCTTGAAGAGCGCTGTTCATGAGAAATAATCTTTCATCACTGAGGACAGCATTTCCCTTACACAAGAAGAAACATTTATCTTACTGTTAATGGTTAATTAATTTTGAAAATGTATATTACAACACAATAAGAAAAAAAAAAGAAAAAAAAAGAAAAAAAAGCCAGGCCGGACAATGGAGCAAAATGTCTCTTCCTCAAATTGACTCCTATTTAGTTCTTCCAATGTCATCCAAAACACAGATAACTTTTCTTTCATGAATTGTTCTCCTGAATGATTTATACATGTTGTGTTATCTGAGGCCCTTTCCAGATCCCCTGTGGTTTCAGCCAGCCATCAGCTGCATAATTGTTAATTTTAACACTATAAAAGGTTCTGATGCTGAGGAGATAAAGCATCGAAGGAAGAATTAATTGAAATGTATCTTCCAATCACACTGGTTCCCTACTTCCAGTTCCACAAAAATTATACATTGGATTTGAGGTTAAAATAAATTTACATTTGTGCTACCCATAAAGCTTTCAGACTAGTAGAAAATAGATAAGTTAATTGTTTTTAAAACCCATAAAGGGTTTATCCTGAGAATAATTCAGGGCAGTCTCCTGTTCATAGCCCACAGCACCGTGAGCAGCCAGATAGAGGATTCTTCCCAAGCTATTGCAGATATAATTGGTCAGGAGACATGTGACAGGAGTCTTTTACAACAGCAGGTGATAGACTGACAGAAAAGGAGCTCAAGCTCCACCAATATTTAATCTGGGTATTAAACACTCTATGCTTCCTAGAGCTACTAACACTTTTTTTTTTCTCCAATGTTTACTCTCTGCCTGTACGCTTCAAGTGAAGTACTATGAAGTAAAGTTACCAGAGTTTGATTCTTTCATTTACATTTTTATTATAAATATATACAAAATATGCAAAATTAGTTTGAAAGGCTATTTGGAGGAATATAGTTGGGGCATATAAATTCAGAGATCAAGGGATTCATATTTAATTTACAGTTAGATGACTGAAAAAGGACATTCTCATTTCACTGAGGCCCCCAGGATAGGCTAAGAATATGGGCTATATCCCTATTAAGCCCTTGTTTAAACTCTATCACAATTAGCAAATGTCTTTTGCTATATTCTTTAGAAATAGGTTGAAATGTGTATTTCCCGGGTGCAGAGGACAGTAAAAAGCAGCAACAAGATTTGATGCTTTACTTCCTTATACTCTGCTCAGCTGTATCAGAGCACTAGCTTCCCACCTGTAAAAACCCTTGTTCAGATCCTGTCCAGGGGAAAAAATGTGGAGGTTTCATTTCAGAACTTGGGAAATGTTTGTCCACACAATAAAAACACTGAATTTCAGCCATAAGCAGATAAAGTGTAAAAACAGCAAAAAATGTAGATGATTGTGGACTGGGAGAGGCTGGGAGGAGAAGCTTGCACAGCACCTGCCCACACTGTACTTGGATTTAGTCTAGGTCTTGAGTTCTATTTTCATGAATACCAAATTCAACAAACACAGTGTAAAAAAAGACCCATATTAGAATCTTCTGTATGATAAGGTGCATTATTACTTGAAGAACATTTTATTGCTGAGTAAAATACTCAGTATAGGTCTCTCACAGGAAATAACACCATGTTAGTTGTTTCACATTACAGAGTAAATGCAAGGATTACACATCTTATATTTTAGGACACAAAAGACACAGAGCCCCAAAGCAAACAAAGATGCCAGCTGAGCTAAGAACACACTTAGATATTACACAACATCTTGCATTAAGTGTCATCAAGAGCTCTCCTCATAAAAGCTCAAATCTGGCAAACAGGGTCAGAAATGGGCAAACTTTCATCATTACTAATCACAAACAATAATTACCATTATCTCAACAATCCATGTCTCTAATTGTTTTTCCTGCATAAGCTGAATGTAGGTAGGTAGACCTGTAGGCAGAATAATAATGCAGCGAAACAGCACCAATGATTTTCTAAGTCTAGGATATTGGGTATTTTATTTTGCTTTTAAATACATACTGCGGTGGGCACTTAAGCACACAATAGAAAAGGAGATATGTCCCAATCAGTTTATAAGATAGTATGAAGAAAATGTATAATACAGCAACCAGATATATATAAATAGAATAATACAAAGAAATCTAATCTACTACAAAGCTATAATTCAATCTTTCTGCAACACAAGTACAAAGCTAAACAGGCTTACGAATAGCACAAGAATCTATATAGCCAAAATTGTATAGCCTATGTCATCAAATCAAAACCCTTGAATTATTGCTTATCACTGCTATTTCATTCTAATAAAAGAAAAAATCTAATGACTATGTCAAGAAATAAGCATTATTAAATTATAATTTTGTACTGAGCACATATGAGGAATGATAAGATTTACACGCTTTCTTTCTGCTCACCCTTTCTCCCTGTACCCNGCTCCCCCTTTCCCCCTGTTCCCTTTCCCCCCCCCCCTTTTTTTTTTTCTCCATATGTTTATGTGTCCATGCTAGAGGCGGGGAGAAATGAATATTGAACATGGGAGGCAAATTCCAGCCTGGCTTATATCTTGTGCAATTCTCCTGATTTCAGGTCAGTAGGGATTTGTCTCATACCTTTTGACCTGAACACTTAATAGAAGTTCAGAGTCTTGTGAATTTTTTTTTCCTTTAGAAGGAGAAATCCAAATGGAATCAGATCTCCCGGATAAAACCTATTTATTTACAAAGACTTGATGAAGTCCCAGTTCCCTGAACTCAGGAAGATCCAAGTATTAAGCTCTACAACTTCCTTTTTAGTTTTTTTTCTGATGGCCAAGGTCTTAATATTTTATTTAGGCTCCACCTCATTTTTTCTGTATTTATTCTCACTGGACTTTTCTTTCCCTCTTCCCCACACATGGAGACATGCATACATATCCTGCTTCATTGAAAACAATAGCCGGACCTTACACCATTCAGCCTGCACAGTCCCTGTGTGTACCGTGGCTTTGAACAGAAACACGATTTTTTTATTGTGAAGGAGGTAGCTCTTACTTCATAAAGCAGATTAACTGTTCCTTACAGCTGCGTTAAAGAAGGTAGTGGTTACGCCCCTAGTTTCAATGACATTTCACCTAACCGACAACACAAGGAATGTAAGTCAGAATAGGGTATAGTCTAAGATGTGAGAGACAAGTGAGTGCCATCAGAGATGCAGATTGATTATTTTTACATAATTGACACAGTATATGGCAATTAGTTTGAAGAACTAAACATTATTCATCACAAAAAAAGACCATCATCTGCATAAGACTTTGGTGCACTCTGTCTCTGTGGAGAGGCTGATCGGGTGCTCTGCCTCAGTCCCTGACCATTGCTCCATGGCTGGTACAAGAAACAGACACTGGAATAATTATTCTGTTGAGCCATACCTAAGAGAGACAGGAAGGACAGCTATAACTTCAATGAAAAGTGAATACATGAGCTTTGTCTAACTGGGGACAGTTGAGGTAAGTGCCTTGAATTATTTGAAGTTCTGTGATTAATGCACATAAACTACTTTGCATTAAACTATCCTATTTATGTCCTCATTCATTTTCTAGAAGCAACTCCTGTCGTGTTTCATACTGAAGGTGAAGAAATGAAGTCATTTCACTTTAGCCTCACTTTTGTACCTTTGTTTGCACTATCTTAAGGCCGTATATGAATACAAAGCAATTTTTTCCCATTTTCATAATTTTTTTGAAAAGTTGTATTCAAGATTAAATTGATTTCTTCATGGACATAAATATATAGTATGGTCAGGTTTAGCTAGTTGAAGTGGAGAACCTATTTTAATAGTCTGTCCTTGAAAGCTAATGGTTCAAGTTTGGTTTTGGGTGTCACTGATAAAGATTGTAGTGCAGCTTATATATCTGTGTTTCTTAAATTTGTTGTCATTTTTATTGAAGCAAATGATCTTGGCACACTATTTGTGGTTTCATCAATGACAGAGACAATGAGACAAATTGTTGACTAAGATAAACAAATGTGGTGCCAGAGATTTCTCCACAGATATTTGCCAGCTGAGTGAGGATGCAGTTGAATTTTTCAGACACATAGACTATTAATGAAACTCAATCATTAAAATATATGAAGCTATAGCAATTTTCCTACAACAGGTTTCAGTTCTGTGTTCCTCTCTGCTGTGCTTCTTTAATCCTGGAAAGGTATCTAGAAGAGTCAGGAGGAGTCAGAATCTCGGAAATGCTCATGAGTCAGATGACTTTGAAGAGTCTTGAAGAGTTCATGGGAAGAGAGGTGTGGGAAACTGCATATCACGAGTTTGGGTGTGACTACAATGTGACTTGGAGCTTTGAAGATCTGTTTGTGAGAAAGGTGAAGAATTACACTGGGGGAGCTTCACCCCCCCTTACTCCCATCTATTCCTGCATATCTAGTCTCAAAACCAAGCAGTCATCAGAGACCTGTGAGCTAGAAGACCAAAAGTGCAAGGAACAAGGGAGTCTGCCTGAACCTTTCACTTGTGCCAGCACTGCCTCTGCTGGCTAGTGATTCTATTGCAGTACAACCTCTCCTGCCAGTCTGCTGGGTCAGAGAAACTCTGGTTAGGACTGAGATAGACTTAGAAGTCATATATGGATTTTCCTTCTTTGTTTCTGGAGGTAAAATGAAAGATTTAGTCTCCATTCATACCTTGATGCTCCAGGCCAGATCTCATTGACTGAGAAAGCCTGTTGTGCCTTGTGAATTTCAGCAACTGGCACATAGGATGAGGTTTCACAAGTGGATTATGCTGATCTCAGACCGAGCTGCTGCTGCTGCTACAGAAGGTCCCATGTTTCTCTTTGTGTTCACCTTCCCACTGCTGCTCATTCATCAGCGTTAGGAGTCAGATGTGTTTGTGTGACTGGTGAAAACCAGTGTTTCCTTTCTTTTTGGAATGGTTGGATTTTAGCTGGGTCAGCCAATATCTGACCACAGCTTTCAGTGCTGGTGCAGAGGAGGAGGAGGTGGGTTCTGGATGGAAGACTCCAGGAACGTGTATGCGTCTTCAAACTATAGTATGGGCATTCTTCTTGGATGCATTAGATCCCTCTATGGCAACAGTGTTTGTTTTTTTTAAATGGGCTGCCAGTTTCAGTCTTGGTGCCGCTCTATCTAGATCTTTCTTTGGAAAAAGGTTGGAAACATTTGCAGTGACATTGGGTGGCATTGCAGTGTATCTTACTTGTGCAATTCTTACATTTCAACAGAAATCTCGCTGGTGCAGTGTTTGGTTGTCCAAGTCAATGAGAGACTCATGGCTCGTGGAGTGCTTCTGTTCATACCAGTTCTAGGCTTCAGTAGGAAATACTAATTTTAGTGGGTGGGTTGGATACAATTGCTCCCAGTTAACTCAGGGGCAGATGCTTTCTTTGTACTGTAGAGCCCAGAGAGATACAGTCTAAAATTCCTATGGGAAGATTGGAGGCAGGCCCGTTCAGTGAGGCACCGTCATTGATATTGCTTTGAAATTCACTTTGTTATTTACCGCCCCTCCTACCTGCCAGGGTTGAGATTTGTTGGCCCTTGCATAACTCAGCAAGACTTGTTTTTGCAGGTTTTTTTTCTGGATGAAAAGAAGGAACAATAGCAGAGCACCATGGAAAAGTCCTAGCTGGGAGGTTTGAGGTAAGATGGGGAAAGGGGATGAACTTCTCCCCCAGTGTTTTGTCCAATCTGTGAATTTTGTCCAGCCAGCCATACCCTGGGACCAACTCTGTATCTGAATTAGACCAGCTTATATAAATAATCATTAAAGAACAAGAATCACTTGAGCGCCGATTCCCAGCAAACTCAGAAATGAGTTTGCTATCTGCACAGAACTATCTGGTTGGGTTGTTTGTGTCAGTTGAATATAATACCTGTCAAGTTCACACCCAACTATTTACATCTCTATATTAAGATCCAGGAGCATGCAAACTAGAGAGAAATCATATTTAAATTAACTGTGTTTAGACTACTCATCAGAGAAAATAGGGAGGGAAATACATAGATAAGAGAAGCAGTTTTCTTGTATAATTTTTCTCTAATACCTCTACAGGTCAAGTATCTACTGAATTATTTCAGATTTCTTGTTAAAATAATCACATGAGCACCAATACACTAAGAATAAACTTTGAGTGTATTTTTTATTGTTAGACTTCTCATAGCCCATATTCTCCCTCATGTTCAGTCCTGCATAGATAGTTATATTAATGATCTTTTATTAACTTGGCTGGAATAACTGCCATGACTCTCAATAATGACATTAGTACTTAGGTATTTGTATGTCTAAGCATTTACATAAGTAATCATATCACAATGTCAACTTATTGTACTCATTATTTTGCAAATGTTACAACTGCCATCTCCAGTTAAACACAAAAAGAAAAAGGAAAAAAAAAAAAAAGGAGAAAAACGTCAGAGTGCCTGAAGGAATCTTGCCAGTTCTAATTTACTGTTTTGTCTTAAACTCTCTGTGCTGTGAGCCAAAATAAACTAATTGCATCTACACTTTGAGGTGAATCTCTCCTGTTAAACTCACCTCTGCCTAGAAGAAAATCAAAACATTCGTAAGGCTGAAGGAATCATACTAGCACATACAGCAAGCAAAGGGAAAGGGGTCCACTTTTCTGAAGTGAAAAGATTATGTACTTTCTGTCTTTCCAGCAATGTTAGAAATTTAAAGTTCAAAATCCTAATTGTTGAGATAACTAGTCATGCTGTTAAACAGTCGTAGGGGATAAGGGACTGGCAACAAAACAGTTTCATGAACTGACCTTTACCTAGGAAGGCTTGACCTCAACCGTGAAGTTGCAAAAGACTTAGTTTGGTCAATTCAATTTACTGCCTCCGTCCAGTGAACCTGAGAGCAGCTTGGGAGAGCCCATGTACTTGAGCAGGCTTTGAACGAAGTCCTTAGAGAAGAAGTCATGATTTCACAGAATCACAGAATCATAGAATATTATGAGTTGGAAGGGACCCACAAGGATCATCTAGTGCAACTCACCATCTAACACCCATACAGAGACAGAGAGCACATCCCAGAGCGTAACACCAGCCTAGATCCCTCACAGTCTAGCAGGCCACTCCGAGCCGGAAGGGGCCCAGGGTCATCCAGCCCTACACCCCCCAGCTAGACCATGTCACTAAGCTCCTCGTCCAGTCTTCTCTTAAACACCTCCAGGGATGGCGACTCCACCACCTCCCTGGGCAGCCCATTCCAATATGCAATTACTCTCTCTGTGAAAAACCGCTTCCTAACGTTAAGATTAAACCTCTGTACTTTCTATGTCCAAGATCATTGGGATTTTTTCAGTAAACGAGTAAACTATTTATTAGTTTCTATCTACTTATCACCTACATAAGACTTGGGGGAAAAAGCTTTTTTAAGAATCTTTTCTAAAAAATCACAACATGAATGCCAATGTGGATTGTATGAAGGCACTTTCCATATAATGGCCAGGAGAAGAAAAGGACATTGGTTTCACTTTTTTCATGAGGCAACAGGAACATTTCTTTTTAGCAAGTTGGAGTCATACTTTGTGTTTGTGATTTCACAGAATCACAAAATATGCCTAGTGGGAAAGGACCCACAAGGATCAACAAGTCAAACCCTTAGCCCTGTACAGGAGCATCCCCAGGAGTTCCACTGTGTGCATGAGAGTATCATCCAAATGGTTCTAGAACTCTGGTAGTCTTGGTGCTATGACTGCTTCTCTGGAGAGCCGGTTCCAAAATTTCATGAACTATATTTTAAAGTATGGCTCCTCTGAAATATAGCAGTTTTATTGCTACTTTTAGTAGGTCCGCTATTTCAAATGAAGCAAGTCAAAGCACGCGGTCTTTTTTTTGATCAGACATAGGTACTACGTACTATTGTCTTGTTGTATGGCAATACGTATTAGCACATCTAATGGGTATATCTGCAGGATTTTTATAGGATTATAGCATTTTTCCTGGCATTTAACAACCTTGTTAAATTATTTTCTGAAAGAAGGGCTTAACACATGCTTTAAGAAAAGTTTTTTGAATAAAAAGCAGAAGAAGAATATCTTGTGTCTAAAATCACTGAATCATTGAAACACGGAATAGTTTGGATTGGAAGAGGCCTTAAAGATCATCTAGTTCCAACCACACTGCCTTGGGGTGGCAAGAATGCCACCCATTAGATCAGTTTGCCCAGGGCTCCAAAGATGTACTTCTGGTCTTTCTGGAACATGGTAAAAAAAAGATGCATAGTATGGCATTCTTGAAAATTCAACAAAAGATCATGGCTAGGCTATCCACAAGGTCTCATTTTAGGTCTCATCATCTTCAGTGGTGCTGTTACACACAGGCTACAGGCACAGGAGCGAGTCTTTCTGGGGCAAAATAGACTGTAGTACACCACCTACACCATTGTAGCTGCCAATCATCTCATATTCTTATATGGAAATATATAAATATTTGAGACAAGATTTGTACTATTTTTTTCCTCCGAGGGATATTTTTCACTTATTTTCTTTCCTTTATCCCAAGTTCGCTGTGCACATAGGCACTTAGCATTAAGGAGCTATGTCAGCATGTTCCCATACCAGCTTACTTCACATAAACTTGTTCAGGTAATTTTTAGTGCAGCGAGACTGGGCTTCATTTGGAAAATGGAGTAAAGACTCACATGAATCCAAGAAAATTGAACTTTATATAGTCTTTGTTCTAACCATTGTTTAACCATCCTACTTGGAAAACAGCTGAAGCATTACAAAACTGGAGGGGGTGAAAAAGAAACAATACAACAATCTGTTTCTATCATAAAGAATAAATGTGCTTTGGGCCGATTCCATTCAGAGTATACAGATATTTTCAAGGATTTTAGGGCATAAAATCCCATTGAATCTCCTTGAGGGAATTAAAATCAATGGAAATTAAGCACCCTCATACTTTGAAAGATCTGCACTTAATTCTTTTTTTGTCTTTTAGAATATTCAAGTCTGAATTATTTACTTTCTGGGCAAATGAGTATTTTTGGGATGACCTTCTTCATACTCTGTAAACAACATCTGATAATATGTAAGAAAAAGATGGTGAGAGAATTGAAAAAGAACTCCTTCTGGAAACTTTTATTTTACTTTTCCCACTGAAATGAAAAGGCATTTCCAAGAATGCTGCAAAACTTGCTCTTTTATAGATCTACTGCTTAATGTATGTTCCGTTCTTGTTCTTTCTACAGAATCAGTGATAAAAGCCAGATTTTCAAGAACATTAACGAAAAACACCTTTCTCTTTTGTAACACTGATAACAAGCATGCTTGTTACGTGGGAGAGTATTATGGAAGAAATTAAAATGTCTGTAAAGGATTATAAACTTCCTTGCACATTACAGGCAAAGATACCCTAAACAAATTTTATACACCAAGAGTCTAATTTGTCACTGATTTGGTACACCACTGACAACTTTTTGCCAATGTGCTCTAACAACGACTCTTCTTTTTTTAATGGTGCATATCAAAATGCAATTCAAATAACTTGTATTGAAATTAATAATATAAATATAATGATAAATAATGATAAAAAGATAAGATGATTAAATTAAATATTCTAATTATAGAACTAGGGAACACATTTGAAAAAGAAACTCATGTAGAAATGATGTTGACAATGTACTTTCAGTAGAGATTTGAAACAAAATAAAAATGTGATAAAAGGGAAAAAAAATAGCAAATTCATGTCAGGAACAGGACTTCTCATAGACAGTGATAAAACCACGCTAAGAAGAAAGAAGAGACAAGAGCCAATCAAAACAGATAGAAAAACAGAGCATTTCTTCAGCATGGCAGTGGAAGACATGCTCGTGTATGAATATTTTGGCAATGCTCATAACGGGGAGCGGCAGTGATCACACACGTGGGCAGGAGAGGAACAGAGAAGCTGTGGGCTGTGAACCAGCAGGATGTCTGTGCTCTAAAGAGTGGAAGGGATTGCATGAAAAACTAAATTAAAACTGATTCGTCCCATGTCATAAACCCATACAAAGAGAGGCAGAAGAAAACTCCTGTCCTAGGACTTTGTCACTCTTGACAAGTTAGTCTGACCTGTTCTTAACATTCCTCAGTGTTCCCACAGCCTTCCCAGGCAAATGCAGGCTATGCATATCTATACTCGCTATTTGAAGCTTTTTTTTCTCCCAGCATTTAACTTGAATTCACATTTTAAGATCATTACGTCTTGTTTATACCTACAAATAAGGATAAAAAGTTTTATCCTCTCATGTTTGCATTTACCTTTCATACCTTAAAGACCAGTTTGTCTTCCTCTCCTGCTCAGCTTAAGCAACAACATTGCTTTCAGCCTTTACTTGTGCATCACATTTTTTAGACCTCTGATCAGTCTTGCTGCATTCTCTCTAGGGACTCCACATCTTTCTTGAAATCTACCACTGGACAATATCAGAAGCTTTATGATGCTGATGAAGTAAAAGATCTCAGTGCTTCAGAACTATCAGTAATAGTTATAGTGTGTCTGCTTATTATTATCTTGGTTCCTCAAGTAAAGAAAGACGTTGAGATGCTCAAATGTGTCCAGAGAAGGGCACATGAAGGGACTGAAGCATAAGCCCTATGAAGAGCGGCTGAGGGACCTGGGTTGTTTAACATGAAGAAGAGGAGGCTAAGGGGAGACCTTATCACTCTCTACAACTACCTGAAAGGAGGTTGTGGTCAGGTGGGGATCAGTCATTTCTCCCAGGCAACCAGTGACAGAATGAGAGGACACAATCTCAAGCTGCGCATGGGAAGTTTAGCTTGGAAGTTAGGCAAAAATTCCTCACAGAAAGAGGGATGTGCCATTGGAATGGCCTGCCCAGGGAGGTGGTAGAGTCATCATCCCAGAAAGTGTTTAAAAAGAGACTGGATGTGGCATTTAGTACCAGGGTTTAGTTAATGAGATGGTGTTAGGTAACAGGTTGATCATCTCCAAGGTCTTTTCCAGCCTAGTTTACTCTGTGATTCTGTGATTCTATGAGATTATTACACACACCTGACAAGTGCTACAGAGACAAGTTATTCGAAATAAAAACCTACTTTTTAAAAGGGAAAAATTTAAATTTTGAGATGAAAACAAATAATCTTGCAATTACTGTACTTGCAAAAACTGTACATTTAAGAGAGGAGAAATTAAAAAATCTAGCCAGTGTTTACCACAGTAAGATTTAACTGTTCAACTGACTTTGGGAATTTGGAGTAATTTCTGTTCAATGTCTTTGCAAGGGAAACCACTATATAACGTCCTGTGGACCGTGAGAAGCTTATTCTGAGGATGACGTAAGGCCTAGTAGTATCCCAAACGCTATGTTACGGATGGGGGCCAGGCAACCATAAACTCACTGGTCCTTGGGCTTTGGCTACCTATGCCTATACTTACAGAGCGCCCACGAAGTAGAGTGACTCAATTCCAGAAGACTACTCACGAAACGGCAGAAGTGCCTTTTCTACCCTCCAGCAGAAAAGCTTACCTTGAAGCACTTAAAATATGCGGATGTAAAAAGTGGAATTGTCAACTTCTGAATCAAGAACAGTAAATATAATTTGCTTTATGCTATCAGGGTCTAGTTGATCTAGGTTGAAGTAGAGTCTTTGCAGACCACACTCCCATGAGCAGATGAGGAGCATCTTGTAGTTTACTGTCATCTGGAACTGCTCCTCAATAGAAACCAAAGCATGGTGAGTGAGTACAGTGAAGAGATTTGCTTGTAAAGCTGTGGCACTGTTGATCTGAACTAAAAATGCAGGTGCAGGTACTTATGTAGATGTATAGGTGTAGGCATCCTCTGTTTTTAACTCCTCTGATCACTGGAACTGGCTTGTGATCATTAACTTTGAACTTTCCTGAGTGACATTTTGATTCCTTGTAAACAAATGGATTGCAGAAACTGCCCAATCTTAAAAGTGACACTGATCATAAATAAGTAAAGGCCATGAATTTAAATCCAGAAAGAGATTCTTTCCATTATGTGCCATCATTTCTTAGTTGTTTGTAGCTAATTAGAAAGTCCCTCTAGTCAGAAGGCAAGCAGCAAAGACTTAAGTTTAACTCTTCTTCATCGGGTAATGGCTCAAACTCTGAACTTCTTTCTAGCCTTATTGTGTGCACTTACAAATCTTGAAATGCCTGTCAAAGGCTTCCAAACCACAATCTTATCCAGTGACATCTAAGACCTTGTCTTCGAAATTGCATGTATTTTGGGGAGACCTGTCTAGCACCCATGACTAGCAAAGCAACCTTTTGTGGTTTATGGTTATGAATCAACTTTGGACAAAACTAAACTAGTCATTAAAATTTATTTATTCCAGGAAAAATATCCTCTGTGCCTGCTGGACAATCCTAAGGAGTGAAACAAGCCGATTGTTGCCAGCGTAAAATTTTGATTGCATTTTAGTGTAAAAGTCAACAGAAATTATACACATAAAGAATCTTGTGGAAAAAGATACCAAAAAGCAAGGTTCACCTCTTCTAACAATGAAATATAAACCCACACTATACTTCCATAAAAGGCAATGACTCTGCAACATTATGGTCCATCTCTTTGGAAAAAGGAAGAATAAGCAGTGCTCAGCACCTTTGAAAAAAATTTACAGGTAACTGCTCATACAGGGAAATTGGATTCTAACAGTTTCCATCCATATGAGTTCTGATTTCATTATATGAGGGAGGGGAAGCTTACACAGCTGCATTACTTGATGAGCTTTCAGTGGTTCCTTATTCTCAAAAGGTATTTAGCTGCCCTTTCTGGAACATCCAAGCCTGGCCAGGAATTCTGCATTGAGGTAATTCTTAAATTCACATCCCCAGACAGGGACTAGTTGTCTACTATCTAGCAATCAGGGACTAGCATGTAACAAGCCAATATTTTTTTATTCTTTTTGTTCTAATACTTCTTTGGCTGCTGTTCTGATCATTCTTCCCAGGTGCATAGCCACTGCATGGCTAACAAGACTAAAAAGCAGGAAAAAAGCCTTAATATGAAGTACAGGGAAATAGCTTGGCTCACAAATCAAGTGAATGCAGATCAGATAAACTTTGTATATTTTATTAACAAGTCCAAACAGGCTGAATTTTAAACTTTTTTTTTTTTCAACTTCTAAGTGTAGTAAGGACCCCATCACCACCTTCTGTTCAGAATTGCCACCAACAACTGTGTGAGATCCAGGTCTGGTGTTCCCAAAAGAACAACCCCAATGTCCTGAAGCACAGAGACACAGTTTGGGCTTTCGCTTTTACAATAATATCACATTAAATCACAGAACATATTCTACCTTTACTGAAATCATAACATTTAATTTTTTTAAAAAGTACAGGACTTCTCTATACTTCCCAAACTAGTAAAAACTTTATTAATCCTCTTCTAACTTAAAATAACAAACTCAATAAATCAATGTTTTTATTATAAAAATTTACTCTCCAGCTGAGCGTTTGAGTGCCAAGTTCCATCCAGAAACACACTTTCACAGCCAAATTAGAAACTATAAACTTAGAAACCAGTGTTTTGTGATGGAATCCTTTGCCAGGCACTTCACTAGAGCCTGGGCTACCAGCTGCTCTAATAATAAGTGAATGTTATTGAAAAATAATAATACGAAGAATCTGGAAGCACTCTAAAAGCAAATGAATGAATTTAGCGTATTACGCCAAATAAAGAGCTCACGGGGTAAAACTCTCTTTCTCGCTACAGGTGTATTGGACTTCGCAAGAGGGAGATTTAGGAGCGCTCGCAAACCTGCCAAGCTCTACACAAGCAGAACAATCGGCCTGCCTGCTTGTTGGTGCGCTTAAGATTCCAGTCTGCCCGACAACTTTAGACAGCTGAAAGTGATGTGGAATCGGTGACTGATACCCTGCAAGAAGAAAGATGTCAGCTTTCAAAGCAGGTGGATGGAAACGCCTCAGGTCACAAAGGGAGCCGTGAAAACGCGATGTGGCTCTGCCGGTACAGGGGAGCGCTGGGGCTGCCGAGCCCGTGAATCAGCTTTTCAATCGGGAGGCACGGCGAGGCGGAGATCGCTATCGAGGTAACCACTGCTCGTCAACTTCTTTTTATCTCTTTCACTCGCCACCTGATCGTAAGGCTCAAGTAAAAATTAGAAGGAAATGAGCTTGCTTCTTCAAAACTCAGTTTAAACTCGTCTATAAAAAGACCCGCGAGCATCATCCTAAAGCTGCCTGCACCAGAGGTGAGATGTTTGGTCAGAATGCAAGAAATCGGACAGTGTTTGGAGTGGGACGTAGTTACATGTACAGTAAGCAAGCTGAGCATACGGTTATCAAGAAGATAGTCTAACCTCCCTTTCATACTTTTAGAAGCGCTCTGATCTTGTTTGGTGGAATACAGGAATACAGCAATGCATTCTGGAAAGTCTTGTTTAGCCTCCGTGTGATAACACATCTGCTCGGGTTTTTGTTCCCCCCTGCTCCACCCAGCCCCCCTTTCTCCCCCCACCTCCGGTAGCAGAAGGAAAGATTGCGCCCTTGAATTTGAATGCGTCAGGAATTGACAGGTCAAAGGCAAGTAAATCACATTATACACGACTGTATTGTTATTGTATCGATAACAACACATTATCAGAACAATTAACACACTCGCACAACTACCCAGAGATCACAGTAGCGGTTTAACAAAAATCCAGATAAGTAACTAAACTCCGATAAAGCCTTCCCTTTTTGTGTTTAGGGATTTGAAGGCTCTCCGAGAGAATGTCTGTGCCTCTGTGCGTGTGTGCCCGGGCTGTGCAGGCAGCCCCTCTGCGCCGCACCGCTGGGAGAGCAGCCTCTCCCTCCGCCCCGTGGATGCCTCTGTTTGGGGAGTGACCTAGAACCCTCCGGTCGTTCCTAACACGAGTCCAACCTTGCTCCAAGCGAAACTGATAAGAATTTCCGTCACTTTGTGCAAACCCTCTTGCAAGCAGATTACCAGCGAAAGGCAGACTCCCTGTAACTACCAGCATCGCTGAAATTACCACTGCTGGTTGTTTTAGTAGCCGAAAACCTTGGGTGAGGGGCAGGGAAAACCACTTTGTAAAGGAGACCTTCGAATAAAGTCTTTCATTTGCAGATAGAAAAACAGACTTGTGTCAGTACTGAGCCATTTATAGATTTCCACCTGTGAATGATTCGTGTACAATAATTTATGACAAATAAATTCTATTACCTTTTTCACTATTTGGAGGACTTGATGTAATCAGAAATATGCGCAGACGGTCATGGGTTTGCAAATGGTGACATTTTTGGAAGAGAGAAGTCCATGGGTTGAAGCATCTTCTCTCTTAGAAGTTATGCAAGTGCGCTTGTTTTGCTTGGCTTTTTTTTAAGACCAGATCGCCTGGACGAAACAATATGGTGACCTGCGAGTTCATGGTTACTCTGTTCTTGGACAGATGGTGACCACTCAGCCTAGGAACTTCCCTGAGCCCCGTGCTGACATCCTTCCCCACACGTTTTCTGTGGCACTTGCACCTTGCTTGGCCACTTGCACGCTTGCAGATCCGAGTTGCAGCCCGGCGGCAGTAGCAGCCTTGGCACAGAGCTCGTGGTGGGGGGATCCATCTGTAGGAACTGTCAGACGAGGGCTTGCCCATGNGTTGAAGATACTGGCTGTGCATCCCAAAGCGGGAATGCGCTGGCCGATGGAGTGATAACCTGATCTCCAGGGCAGAGTTACCTGCGCCAGGATCAGCCCCTCTTGGTGGGTTCCCACCTTGGAGAAATCCCGTTTCCCCCACCAAGCTTGAACGCCAGCCAACGCCAGTAGATACCTTAATCTCCCTATTTTTGACAACCGATGGGTACTACAGTTTTCACGGTTAACTCGATTGCAGGAGGTCAAGTGTTGGCAAGGTGATTTCGGAGGCAGAGAATTACGTTCAAGCAGTAGTATATATGGGTCNAGCCATTTATAGATTTCCACCTGTGAATGATTCGTGTACAATAATTTATGACAAATAAATTCTATTACCTTTTTCACTATTTGGAGGACTTGATGTAATCAGAAATATGCGCAGACGGTCATGGGTTTGCAAATGGTGACATTTTTGGAAGAGAGAAGTCCATGGGTTGAAGCATCTTCTCTCTTAGAAGTTATGCAAGTGCGCTTGTTTTGCTTGGCTTTTTTTTAATACCAGATCGCCTGGACGAAACAATATGGTGACCTGCGAGTTCATGGTTACTCTGTTCTTGGACAGATGGTGACCACTCAGCCTAGGAACTTCCCTGAGCCCCGTGCTGACATCCTTCCCCACACGTTTTCTGTGGCACTTGCACCTTGCTTGGCCACTTGCACGCTTGCAGATCCGAGTTGCAGCCCGGCGGCAGTAGCAGCCTTGGCACAGAGCTCGTGGTGGGGGGATCCATCTGTAGGAACTGTCAGACGAGGGCTTGCCCATGTGCCTGCCTTGACTGCTTCACCCGGTTCTTTTCCGACACCGGACCATCGTGATTCTTTACTCCGCATCCTGCTCTCGCACCTGACGGGATCGGGGTCGCAAGCAGGGGGAGTGGGGACGTGAGGGAAGCAGTGTGGGAGAGCAGAGCGGGGAAAAGGTCACGTTGGAACCGAGCCCACTGGGGAATGAGCCCCAGCTTTGGGGGGCTTTTGGGGGGCGCTGGCGGGAGCGGGGCCCGGAGCCAGAGTGCCACTGGCGGTGGCATCAGTGAGTCGCTTCTGCTTTCTCCCCCCGTTCTCCCTCTCCCTCCCGAGGACCCTCCAGTCGATGTTACTGGTTTTCACTCTGCCCATGGCGGCGGCTGGGGACGTGAGACCCAGGCTCTCGCCTGCCCCTGAACTGATTTAATCCGGGCACTATGTCGCTGGCACCCACGATGTGAGGGGAAGTCGATCGAGCGGGCATTCGATCTGTGCGGAGAGAGACAGTGGGTGAATCCTCGCCTCTTAGAAATCAAACACAATAACGCTACAAGTAATCGAGAGATATAGTAAAGGGCTTCCCTGGTCAAACGGGGCGGGTGG
>WEKX01027520.1:191192-193692 GCA_013390025.1 Pitta sordida
GGCCGGAGGATGCCCGCGCAGAGCTCCGGTGCCCGCCTGGATGGGTGTCGGCGCATCCGTGCGCACGGGGAAGGGGGCGAGCCGCCGCCGGGGCCGCGGAGGGTGACCGGGACAGGCGATGACGGGCACCGGGGCGGCGGCCGACCTGTTGCGCGTCCCCCGCCCGCTGTCCCGGGTAGAGCTTGTGTGTGTTGCATGCGGTCTGTGCAGATGGCCCAGATGAAGCAGAAGAGAAAAAAATTAGGGGAAAAAAGGAAAAAAAAACCCCAAACAAGATCCATCCTGCCCCCTAAAGTGCTTGTTAGGGACAGACTCCAGGGCCAACGTCCCTCTGCCGGAACCGGCTTTCCCTGCCCTCGCTCGCTACGTGTTACTTGATTCGGAACATTCCCGCAGTAGCAGCCCCGCTGCCGAGAGGAGAGACGGGGAGTGGTGGGGCAAGACAGTGGTGAGGCCCCCAGCTCAGCACGGCAGAGCCAGATGCGGCCCCGGCAGAGGACAGGGGAACCCCTCGTGGGATCTACGAAAAAAAAA
This sequence comes from Pitta sordida, assembly GCA_013390025.1. Taxonomy (NCBI): domain Eukaryota; kingdom Metazoa; phylum Chordata; class Aves; order Passeriformes; family Pittidae; genus Pitta; species Pitta sordida. Next base: position 191,727 of record WEKX01027520.1, read on the forward strand.
AGTCGGCGGTGAGGGATGCTGCCTGTCCCGCTCCATGCCCTGTCCCGCATGGATTTCTGCCCTCCGCTGCTACGAGATGCTAACAGGCGCGGGTCGTGATTTTCATGAAAGGAAAAGACCCGTGAACTCTCGGTCCCCGTGTGTCTCTCCCACCTCTCGCCCGCCATCGCCCTCCAAATTAAGTCTCACCCTCAGACTGTAAATTTGTATATCTCTGTGGAAATGCTGGGTCTTGGATTGAAAACTGTTAGTTACTTCGCCCACGGTCAATTCAGTTTTAACCTGAAAAAAAAAAGAATGCCTTTCAAAGGGAATAAAGATATTGCGAGACTATTTGAGGATCGCAATATTATCTAAGGTTAAATCAGACTTTTTTGTCTGAGTGATAATTATTTATTATTTAGCTGTACTGAAACAGAGCTTTGCTTTGACAGAAGAGTATTCTCATTTAAAAGAAAATCCGTCTCCCCCACCAGCCTGAAGTGTTTCACATGTGTTTTGGAGTACCCTACCTGTTTAGCTTATTTTAGAGCGGCTGCAATTCAATTGCAAATGGCGTTTAAAAAAGAAAAAAACCCAACAAAGTTTAGAGGAAAAAAAAAATCCTGCATCAGTTTAGAGGGGTTTTTTGTTTGTTTACTTTTGTAATGTGTATATTTTGACTAATGTTTGTGAATGAAGCTGGCTAACATGTATTTAGTTTCATTTTGGCTTTATGTAATATAAAGTAAAAAAAAAGATTAAGTAATGGTTTTAACATTTTACGTGTAAATGGTTTTCTTGTGTGATCTCCTAATTTAAAGTTAGACGTCTACTATATCTGTAAATTAGATTCTGACTACCACTCTGTTCATTTTTGAACAAAGAGTTTAAATAAAGCCTGAAGCAGGGAAAAGAGAAAATCCTCTATTTCTTGTTGAATTGCTAACAAGATTTTTATCTGAATTGCCCTTACGTGCCTGGTCCAGGTGAGGTGTAAGGTATCCTCTAAAGGCTGTCTTTGTTTCACTTTTGAATAGATTTACTAGGAAATCTAAATCAAGCCATTGTTATTCAGAGCCAAAAACTTGATTTATCACATTTTTAATCGTGAATAGGAAAGAAGATTAAAAAAACTCTAAGTTGTCATATTATCTTAAAAAAAAAAAAGGGGCATTCATGGACCAGCAGAACAGAGTTCACTGAATACACTGAGAGCGTTCACAGCGTTTCATCAGTTTCCAGTAACATTTTCAGAGTGGAAAGTTGCCTGACCACTTTATCTGCTTAGCCTAAGAGCTTCACCACTTAAACCCGTGTAATTTGTTCACCTATCTGAGCAGTATTGCTGCTTTACTCCTGGAGTATTTTTGCGGGCCTTCCCAGTTGATTGTTAACTGAAATCTAACACCTTTCTTTGCCTCTAAACGGCTTTTCGCATTTGAGTACACGAAAATGATGTTTTCAAAGACAAATCTAGCAAAACTCTGCACGAAAATTTGCGTTCAGCAGAGAAACGGAAGCAGGATGAAGCGATCCATCCTTTTAGCAAGGGGATTGTGAGCATCGCACATGGTGAATACCTACAAGGCGTTAGAACAGAGCTAGTCTCCTCACTGAGACGGCAACCCCTGGCTCGATTTGTATGTCTGTGTGCATGTATATGCAGTATATGTATGTATGAAGCGCATTTTTTCCCCTCCACAATGGTTGATTGCACTCTTATTTGTGGCAATAACAATAGCTCCTGAGTACGTCTTCCAAATTAGCCTTCTCATTGGAATTACGTTCAGAAAGTGTGAAGTTGGGAAGATTTGCGGAACAGTTTGTTCGTCTGACCCTGATTCACTAATTAAAACGATCCTGCTTTTGTTATTCTCCCAACGCTTTGCAATATTATAAGTTAATTCATATGGTTCTGAGCGATTATGCAAAACTAATTTGGACTGTCCAGGGGTAATTATCCCTGACACGGTTAATTAAATCC
>WEKX01027520.1:196192-275138 GCA_013390025.1 Pitta sordida
CTGTCCGTCCGTCCTCCGGCACGACCCCGCGCGGGCTGGGCAGGGAAAGGTGCGGAGGCAGAGAGTGACAGACAGGAAACTGAGAAAGCAAAGCAATTAGCGGCGAGACTGGTCCCTGCCGAGTGCGGGACCTGTTGTCTCTGTATCTGCTGATGGTAGGCAGCTACCGGGCTCCTGCAAATACCTGCCGTGCTCGGGAAGAGACTGACACTTCGAGGGGGGAGGAGGCGGCTGTGCCGCGTCGGAGCGAACGATCGATAGCAATTTTCTAGTTTCTCCTTGCCCACTCTTGCACTTTCCCTTTTGGGATGTGCTGACTTCAAGAATTTGAACTGAAGCTTCCCCGAGTTGTCAGTAATGCTAAGAATCGGGGACGGGGTGGGGAGGGCTTGTTGTTCCTCTCCCCACACCTCTTCCAGCCCTCTAAGATACCCGTTTCGATTCCCGATACTGGGAAATTTAGGCAACATTGAGAAGTGAAGGTACTAATTGTAAACACCTCGTTGCTTTTTTTGAATACATTTATTATCATATTAGCAAGGGAGTATGAAACATGCGGCATATTACTCATCCTATGCCTCCAGGCAGAGAATTCTCCTATTGAAATCAACCAGTATAACCAGATTTCTTATGGGAAATTACAGAGGACATCTTAAAACTCTTCTCACGGAAATATATTGCTGGAATGTCAATTCCAATCCAGCATTTCCCTTTTTTCCCCCTCCATACAACAATAAGTAATTAGCCACTTACAGCTGAACCTTTGAGATCCTGAAGGCGTTGGTCACGCACACACAAACACACACCAGCCTGGCACACCGGTGCTCTCCGGACCCAGCAGCCGGACCCAGCTCAGCCTCCTCGCAGCCCACTGAGGGGCACCGGGGAGCAGCCGCAGGGCAGCCTGTCTCCAGCTCCTTTCTAGGGGACGAGACCGGGCCGGGGCCGCTGGGGGCGAGCGCTGCCCCCGGGAGGGCAAGTGTGCGGGCGGCGGGGGCAACCGGCCCGGGAGGGGCCTGTATCCCGCCGGGAGTGGCGGCTCCCACCTGCTCGCAGGGGCATTGGGCGCCGGCGATAGCGAGAAAAAAGGGAGGGAACCCGGTGGCTGCCGCTGGTGGGGCAAAATGGCAGCAGCGTGCTAAGTACCACCAAAGAGAACGGGAAGGGTAAAACACCACCACTACTATCGATGGGATCCACGCGAAGCAGCAGGAGGAAAAGGGGAGTGAGAGGCTATTAACGCATGAAAAGGATCCCTGGAAGTGAAGAATATGTGCTGGGATTGTTCAACTTTTAATAAGTTTTAGGACTAATTCCAAACCCAGCAATAATTCCTGATCAAATTATTCCCCTGGAAATGCTTCTACACGTTCTTTTTATTAAGATTTCTTTGGCTGCCAGAAATGTAATATGAGTCTTCCCAGAGAGAAAGTAAAGGAAGGATAGAGCAAATTCTTATAAGCTTGCTTTTTTTTTTTTTTTTAAGTGAAGGGGAAAGAGGCAGGAGCGCTGGTTGGAACCAGAAAAATGACAGGTTATCTAATCCAGCTCTCATTCAGGTTCCCTGCAATATGAATTTATCCTCCTGGCCCTTACAGCGAGGAGGTTTTCTAGCACGTCCCAGATTTTGACTCGAGGAATTTGACTCGCCCTCTTTTGCTCAGGGGCTGAAACCGGGATCGGTGCACTTGTCGGGAGCTATTTTCTCATTAGCGGAGTCAGAGACCGAGTTAGTCACCTGTCCTTTGTTTAGATGCTACAGCCCTTCTTTCTCCTGCGCGACGCTACAGGACTCCCCTGGGCTCTATGGGACAAGCCACCTCCACTTAGCTTAGCTGTAGCGTGTTTTTGGCAGGCTGATCAGCAACTGCTGATCCTGAGTGAGGGACAGCTTCGGTAGAGGCTGCTCATTTCTTTCGGACGGATGTAGAACTTAATTATCCGGGGGAAAAAGGGTGTCTATTAACTGTTTATTAATGCGTCTTAATAACCGAAATTATCTCAATAGCATAGAGCTCAGGAGTAAGAACCATTAAATCTGTTCATGTTTTAAGACGGATCAGCCTGAATAGAAATCAATTAGCACTACAGACAAAACCAAGCCCTTCTTAAGACAAGTGACACTGCATTTTCGACATACTTCGGGAGTTAATCGTTAGCGCCGACTGTTTCTTCCTACGTTCAAACATTTCAGCATGAGGAGGCGCTGACAACTCTCAGCGTGATAACCTTGGGAAAAGTTCTCATCACCAGGAGGGAACTATCCCTCCTTAGTCGTCCGTTTTCACAGCTGCCGAGGAAATCCCACACAATCCCATGCCACAGTTTTGGGCGAGCAGCGGAGCTGGGCTGGATACAAACATACTCCTCCGCATCTCCCCCGTGCCCCGGGGGGGGCGTCCCGGGGGGGAGACGGGCGCCCCCGCGGCTGCAGCCCCGCCAGGGCTGGACACGGGCTCCGGAGCGGACCTCAGCCCCTCGCTGCAGTTCGCAGCAGCATCGTTTGCTCCAGAGCAGGTGAAATAGCCGCGCGGCACAGCGATGGGGCGGCTGCGGGCCGGTCTCCCGGACAGAGCGGGTTTGCAGCCAGATTCCGCCGCCCTCAAGCCTTCAGTCCCTCCGCGACTCTGGCAGAGCAGCTGCTCGCCCTGCAGTAGCTTGAGGACGTGTGTGTAGTCCGTGTCGTCCCTTCCGAGCTGCTGCTCGCCCTCGCACGACCCCCCCACGCCCTGGCCTCCCGCAGCGGCCGCGCATTACCCCGGAGGCGGCCCGATACCCCACGGCTCCCCCCGTGTCTCCCCGCTGCCTCTGTGCCAGTCCCGACCCTGCGAAGGCCACCCCGCGACCAGGAATTTCGGCAGGTATCGAGGGAGGTCGAGGACAGAGACCTGTGGGTCTTTGCCTCGTGGGTCCCCGTGGAACCAGTCTCCGGGGAGCATTCAGCATCGCGGGATCCCAGTGTCCGCTGCCGTGCCGCGATGCTGGCACCTCCTCCACGCCCCGGGAATGCCGCCCTGCCCCGAGCTACAGCCGGCGAACTCCCACTCTTTCGGGGGCTGCAGCCCAGATGGGCTTGATTTATTATTCTCAGAAACAAACCAACCAAACAAACAACAAAAAACCCCAAACAAACAACAAAAAACCAAACAAAACCCCCAAACAACAAACCCTCGAACACAAACCTTTAAGGTAGGTTAAAAAGCAACGTTCAAAGCCTATGGGCTTTACCCCTCAGAACTTGGTAAGGATTTTTAATCGCTCAAGTAAAGATGGCAGCCTAAAACCGGGTCAGGCACGCTGGCCGCGGCTTCTTGGTCCCTTTTGGGCTCCTCTCAGACCTGATCTCTCACCTGCTTACAAGCACCAGGGACCCCAAATGAGGCAAATCCTAGGTTTACCCCGTAGCCCGTGTGCTCCTTGTTCTTTGCTCCTGCTTGGCAGAGCAGCTTTCGCCCAAGAGATGGGTCTCTGGGTCCAAGCCATGCCCGCCTAGGGAGAATTCCCAGCTCCTGCTCGCGATCTGGCCCACCCGGCCATAGGGCTGTGGAGGTGAGCCCTTTCTTCTCGCCGGGACACTTGGAGGGCTGGAAGGTGAAATCCAGCGACAGAAGACCTAGCGACAGGAAAAAGCTTAAAGATGAAGGAAAGTGAATTTAAAACATTCCTGCTCCAGGGGTTCTGGAGTTCTCCTGAGCAGCTGCTTTACTTCCATCTCTTTTTTCATTACTTACAGGTTAAAATACAGATGTACAGAACTCCAGTGGAAACCTCAGATCCCGGGTCAAACAGGAGATTTCAGGCTCTGACACAGCTTCAAAAAGTAGCCTAGCTACAACCCAGGGACAGCTAAAGAAGATGGGCATTAGAGACACGTTTTTCTCGTGAGTCTCCTTTGCGAATCCCTGTGCGGGCATCCAGCGTGGCAAGTGGATGGTCAGCCCCATGGGACTCGAGCGGCAGCTTTGGCCCCCGCCTTCTGTGTACTGCTGAGCCAATTTGCTGAATATATGTTCTTCTGTATCACCGGGCAAGGAGGTTTCATTAAAACCTGCTGTTAATTGCCCAAGTTCAGCTGGTGTTTGGGCTATGGTCATTCTTGACCAGCATTTCTTGACCTTGGTACTGTAATGACTGAAGAATAGAGGTGTGTTTAAAATTTGTTTTTATGGCCTGGATATTCTGCATACAGTATAAACAATACTTGCTCCTGCATCTCATCATCGGCATAATTTAACAATTAGCAAGCCACCATTCAAATAGTCAGGGAACCAGTATTGCTGGCCAATATTGACCAAAACATTTCATATAAACAAGGTCCATTCATACATATCTGCACAAATCAAAATATGTTGTCACATCCAGTGTATTTTATTAGGACATATTGATTTTTAAATTTTACTGTATTTTGAACATAACCTCAACAATTTAAATAGAAGAAGTCCAAAATGTAAAACTAATCAGAAAGCAACTGCATTTGGTTTATATTGGGCACAGATAAAAGACACTGGCGAAAATCCAGATTACACTGAGGAAAACGACATCTCTACCACAGAAGCTACTAGGACCAGGCTTTTACCTAACCTTTTAAATTTTTTTTTACGCTTTGCAATAAATTAGTTAATTTCTGTGCTCCAAACTCTTCAGAGGGTGATAAATCCTGATGAAAACATGTTTCTTCTTGAAGTTGCACCTGGATCACTTTTAGGAAGATTTTTTTAAATTCATGTCAAAGTTCCTTGCTGCTTAATAAAATGAAATGTTGAAGATAGTACTGGACTAAATGAAAATTTAGTCTTGTATTTACATCTCATAAGTTTTCTTGAGAATGGTATTTCCTGACATGAGTTAATGACAAACTTAGCTCTTAGATGACCAGCTAGGACAAATTATTAAAAGGTTACTAATCAGAACAACTGCTGAAGATATATTTACCTTTCCCCCCTCATTTATTTGCTCTGAAATCCTCAATAAAATTTTTTATTACATCCAATATAATGTGCCCGAGGCAAGTTACCTCTGAATTAGTAGAATATTTTAGCTCTAGTTTATAAGAAAGACAAAGATCTCTCACTTTTGAAGGATTCAGGTACAAGACTGTGAGGTTTTAGAAGAAGGGTACCCTTTACGAGACACTGTTTTTGTCAGTATTGCTTCCATACAACTGATAAAATTTTGTCAGTCTGCAAAACTCAAAACAAAACATTGATTCTCTCTCATGCTACCTTACTAGAAGGAGAGTTAAGTCACCTACTAAAACATTCATTTATGATCAGCCGTGGAGAAGTAATGATAACCTCAGAGCAAGTCTTCCTTAGCCAGGTATTATTATACCTTTGACAAACATGCCTGTCACCTCGGAGTACACCACAAAGCTCTGATATATCTGAACATCTAATAGCAAACTGACACTAGTTGCAGCTGCCAGATAAGCCAATACCCCACCTTGTCAATACCTCACTCCTGTTGATGGCAGAAGATATTCCAACCAACCTCCTCCCTAGGACATACCATCTGTGCTTGCTCTCTGAAGGTTTTCCTTCTAGCTCTTTTAAATTCTGTCCAATGGTTTCTTCTCATCCTCTTCAAACTCTTACCTGTGTCTGGCACCTTCTGCCAGTCTTCAGACTTTATTTCAGGGTATTTTTTTTCTGAGACCATCTTTTCCAGATCTATTTCTTCCAGCTCACTGATGCAATAACTCTCTCATACTCCTGACACTGTCCTTTAGGTAAGTCCCAGGGACTTGTCTCTTTCACCAATCCTTTCCCTGGTGACTCTAGAGAGGAAGGTGGCTTCATCTGTCACCTTCACTGTGACAGCACAGAATATCACTCTTTGCTCAGGTTCTCTCTTTGTAGTTGTTTTCAAAATATCTTATCTTTATAGGTTTTAACATACCAGCTGTAATGCAACATGGCTCAGAGTGAGCTCCTGGTTTCCCAGTCTTTGAGTATTTTCTTACCCTGTCATCCCTTGATTAATATTCCTACCAACATCTCTTGGCAGAACACATCTTGACCTTCCCTTACGCCCGTTCAAACCAAACTCCGACAAGTCTTACATAATTTAGAATAATGTAAGTTTCTTTGACAAATATAATTTGTCCGTCTTCCCTCTACCCTTATATAACAGTGTGTGGATCTCCTTGACCCACGTGACCAGCTACTCTTCTGCTTTCCTTTTCTGCACCCCTCTTCTCCACACAGCTGTCAACAGTTTCAACACAGTTGTTGTGCTAACATTTGACAATTGTGTCTTACCCAATCTTATTCCTTAACTACAGTGTTGCTTTAGGTGCTTCTGCCTTTCCTGTGCTTTTGATAACATCTTCATGATTCATTGATTCAGCTTGCTTCTCAAGCATCTACAGTTTTGCCCAGTTCTGAGTGTAAGTAGCATCCTATGAGGTTAGCTCTATAGCATACTCCTAACCTCTCCTTAAAGTTGACTTCTCCAATTGCATCAGCAAGCACTCAACAAAATTAAGGCAATTGATGAGCTTTATGGCTGTTTATTCTGATATGAGTGATTATTTCCTCATCCTGTTTGCATGTGGTCTTGTATCACACACCAGGTTTGTTCACTTTCCAGTGCCAGGAATAAATCTCAGGTTGCATGCACAGCAGAGCTAGCTGAAGAGCACGGTTTTTACTTGTCAAGGCTTAAAATAAACATAGACTCAAGCACACACAGAGTTTATTTTATATATATTTATGCATACCTTTCATTTCAGTAAAAAATTGTTTTTCCACAGCTTGGGCATTTTCAGAGAAATAAATTTCTTTTGTAACACCAACATGTAATGTTTGCAAGCAAAATACATACCTTGTGTCTTGCAGTTCCTGAGGTAACTGCTGTTCTTTCATGGATCTTCTTCATGGCACTGTCACCAGGCATTTGTGGAAGCTCCCAGAACATGTGGCTGTAAGACATTTCCAGCACTCCAGGACTATAGACCTCAAGACATGACCCTAGAGCTTGGGCTCTGAATCCCCAGCCCTGCAGTTGGTAGTGGGCATGAACAAGAAGGTTATTTCTAAGGAGCCTGGATTCAGGTCAATATTTTCAGGGCTGAAGTCCAGGAAAGGCCCACCAGAGATATCTTCCAGGACTTCACACTGGGGAAAAGTCTTCTCCAGGACAGCACATAAGATTTGTGGGGTATTAATCTTCTATATTAAGATATACATATTATGAAACATGCTTATGCTATGTTTGGATAAATGCACCACAAATATGGTTCGGAGCTGCAGTGTTGGCCACAGACAATGAAAGGTCCATTCCCATTTCCAAGGGTAATAGCTCCTTTCCAGCTTAAATCAATATTTAGTTTGGGCAATTTCAAGAAATTCTGACAAAAGTCATAAGTGCAAACCCAAGTCCAAGGTTGTTTTGCATCCAGCTGTGATCAAGCAAACTCAAGAAAGGGCTTCAAGAAAACTCAAGAAAGCAGTGAGAGAGAAAGTGGAGGATGTGTGAGATTCTTCTGGGGAAAGAAACATGAATGAATCTTTGATTTGAATGGGAGGCCATGTAGACACACAGGTGTGACTCTAGCACATAATTTGGATGTATAGTGACGATGGATGCAGGAGCGAAAGGGGGGAAAAAGCTTCCCTCAGCTCCTTAAGAAATCCATGTTCACATAAGTAGATATGTATTCCATCAGTTTGACATTGTCATTTTACTGGCTTATCTGCAAGATAAATCCATTCTCTACATGTCGATTTTTTACAAATCCAAATGAGGACTTTCTCATTGTCATGCTATTATTCAAAGAAGCAACATTCCCAAGGGGGGAAAGGGCTTTTAAGGAATCACACTAACCATATATAAAAGTTGGACATATACATGTAAATCATTGCATATGTAAACTGTTTTCATTAATAAGTTGGTGTAAATAGCAATATCCAACCAAAATACTAATTTTGTGTATTCCTAGGGTGTGTTTGAATATAACAGCAATACAAAATAATACAAAGTTCTTGACGTTACCAAAATGTACCTGAAAATTGAGGATATTGTGTTACTTCTACTTCATATTTTTAACTCCTATCCATTTATTTGTCATTACTTCTATTCCCTTGTATTTTTAATAATCACATTCATCGTTGATAGCAACAAGACTGGGAAGGCATAAGCACTGCAGTGTGCAGTGCTCCGCTCAGGACTCCACATAGGTGACAATGCCCACGTCCCCCCAGGCCGTTCTAGGCTAGGCAAGCCTATATGTGCATGGAGTTGTAAATTATGGCTGGAAATACGTCTGATTTTTGGAATTACGTTCAAGATCTCTCAGAAAATTTTCTTTGGGTTGGAAGTCTCATCTCTAAGTCTGAATCATAGGATTGAGCTTATGTTAGGGTGTTTTCCTCTGGAATCGCCAGGCTGGGTTTTCCTCCAATACACAACTGTCCATTTCCATAATAAAAGGCTGTGAGACCATCTTCCCTCAGCCAGATTTTCCTGAATTTGGCCAGAGATAAGCCATTTTCAGGAGGGGACCACAAGAGAGCCTTACATAGCGCACTGCCTGCTAGCGCAACCTTTTCTCCATTATGAAACCATCCTGAAAATCACAGTGTGTGTCCATGAGATGAAAAATCTGCTCCTGCCAGAGATGGAAAAAGAAACACCCTGTCTGTCAGCAGTGATCTAGTTGAACGTGGTTTTGGTTTTTTTTTGGTAATGGATTGTTTTAAAGCTGGATAGGCTGGGGATGAGGTTTTCACGAGTTACACGAGCAAATGCGCGGGGCCATTGCCCTCGGGGGGGCACCGGCAGGAACGGGGCAGCACAAGGGCCAGCCTTACGGTCCACACTGTCAGATAGTGTCTGTTTTCACCTCAACCCCAGGTGTCCGCATGGTTTCACGTGGTGCTGGGGGGCACGCTGACCCCCCGGGAAGCTGTCGGTGCACGGCAGAGCATGGGCAGAGACAGCCCCGTGGGCCGGGGACTCAGCCCCGCCGGTGGAGCACTCAGACTGGCTGTTCGGAGCTCAGTCTCACGACTCAGGGATCCAGAGCTCTCTGAGAGAGGCGGGGAGATGCCGGCGGTGCGGGATGGAGGGGCAGGGTACCAGCCCTCCCCGGGGCCCCGGTGTGCCGTGTGTCCGCGGTGGCGGGGAGGGGACGGCAGGGGCTTTCAGCCGCCGGGCGAGGAGCAGCCTGGCGCTGGCCTTACGCTTGGATGCTACACGGGCTTCGCAGCCGAAATGTGCGTTTCGATGCGGCTGAGGACGTGCTTTGAAAAAGCGGCCGGCGTGTGCAAACACGAGTGTCTGAGACAACATTTTGTGGTGTCGCCCTTCCGCCCTCGCCGCCTCCTCGAAGAACTAGGGCAAATCCACCAAAGGGCTCTGGCACAGCCCCCTCAGCCCCCGCCCCCTCTGGAGATGGGCTGATAAGGCCGCGCAGGCTGCGCGCCCCACCGCCTTCCTGCGCGGCTGCTGCGCCAGCCCTGCCAGGGAGGGCTTCCATGGGCAGAGAGGTTCGCAGTATAATGAACAGCCTTATCGTCGCTGGTATCTTTACAACTGCTTAGATGACTTTTTAATTGTAGCTTAATGTATTTAATTATGACAACTCTTCCCCATTTTCAAGTATGATGTATTAATATTACAGATCATTAACATTGCTAAATTACTGTAATGACACAGAGTTCTCAGTGTCCCAGTTAGACAAAAAGACCTGCTCTTCTCATTTGACTCTTTTGTTATTTGCCTTATAGGAAATTCATCCACGATTCTTGAGTCTCTAAAGCATGTAGGAGAGGCTGCTGCTTAACCCTCCTTATTAAATTGTTGATAGGGAAAATCCCCTATGTAAAACTTCCCCAGCCCGAGACGGTACAGGAGCTAATATTGTCTTTCTAATATCCACTTCATCAATGTAAAAGTTAGAAAGCCTCGGCTCTTGAGCGGCTCCCCCCTCCCCTCCTTCATAATTAGAGCAGACTGTATTTAACATCTGCAAAATAGTCATGCTTATAAGGAATGAGAAATGCGAGATGTTCCATTCTGTTTGCAATGGTTATACCGTTTTAATCTCTTAACTTCAATATATGTCCTCTAGCAGGCTATACTTCTTGGATTTCATTTTTAGATCCTTAAGGCTGCATATATCTGTCAAACAGACATAATGAATTTAAAGTGCTAATGCCTAGAAGACCAGAGAAAACATTGAAATATATCCTCGGTTGATTAAATTACCACCTCTAGGTACTTTACCTCCTTATGTCCAAACAGATTTCCCTTTTTACTTACCAAGTACCGGATCTGGGAGATGTGAAAGATGTAATTTCATGGGGAAAGAAAGAAAGAAGGGAAAGAAAGAAGGGAAAGAAAGAAGAGAAAGAAAAGAAAGAAAAGAAAGAAAAGAAAGAAAAGAAAGAAAGAAAGAAAGAAAGAAAGAAAGAAAGAAAGAAAGAAAGAAAGAAAGAAAGAAAGAAAGAAAGAAAGAAAGAAAGAAAGAAAGAAAGAAAAACCCCCAACCCAAATCAAAACCAACCCATGCACGGATCTTTAGACAAGGAATTTTTTTTCCCTTTAAACATCGTTTCAGATATGTGCCTAGAAGATAGGACTTGCCACTGACTGGAGGTATTTTTCAATTACACCCGAGCTCCAGGGAAAGCCCGGGGTGAGAGCCCGTGACTTTGCAGAGCTCACCTAATGGCTGGGGAAAGCGGGGGAATGAGATGCGGGCGCGTCCGACGGCGGCAGCAGCGGGAGCGGGGGGTCTCCCTGCTCTGCCCGGCACCCCCTGCCCCCCGCCCGGGGCTCCCCCTGCCCCTCAGCAGCCGCAGCAGAGGGGGGCGACCCCAGCGGGGTGACCCAGAGCGGGTTTGGGGTGAAGGATTCGGGGGCCATCCCGGCCCCGAAGGTGTCGCGCATCTGCGTGGGACCGGCGAGCGTGGGGAGAGCGGGGACGGAGGGAAGGCGAGCAGATTTGTCGCGCTTTGAAATGAAACGTTATAATCCCTCCAACAATCCTGTTGACTGTGAGCTGTAGCGCCGGAGTACAACACGGCGGAAAAAAAAAAAAAGATACATTGTTGGATAAACAGCTCCTTATAGGTAAAAACTGAATGGGCCAAATAGATGAATAAGGCGACACAATGGAAGGGGGTGGTGGTGAAAGGAAACGAGTCGGTGGCAGTGGAAGAAAAAGGTAAAAGTGAACAGAGGAGACAAAAGGAGAGAAAAGAAAAAATGTAGATGAGTGAGACAAAAAAGCAAAGAGAAAAAGAAAAGAGAACAAGAGGGGGAAAGAAGTAATATTTTCCTTGATAAAAATGCACAAAAGGGAAGATGAACTTTGTTCTTTTTCTCTTTCTACTCTCCTCTCTCTTTCTGCTTTTCGCCTCGCAGCACGCCAGCCTAAGCTGAGAGCTGTAATGTCATTAAATTGCAAATGCTTTTTCATTTCCGACACACACTGTTTACTTATCTGGCAAAAACATATGTTGGAAGGAATCCGTTAAATTCTGCCCATTGCCTTGGGTAAAAGTGCAATGGAAACGGACCCACTGAGCTTCTTCTTTCTTCTTCTTTTAGCACTTCCCTTATCTACAAGACTGCTTCGCAGAAAACTGGCTAGTTCAATGAAAAATGAAGATACAGCAGGAGATTAGAGAAGAACACTGAGCAAAAAATTCCTGGAGAGAGGGTCACTCCATTGCAAATGATTTCACTCCTCTAGATCTGCATAAATTACTATTTTTAAGGCATCTCCAAAGTCTGTATATTTTTCTCACTCTGTCAAACATTTAATTTCACGCCCCGTGTTCTGAATATGCTAAAATGCATATCTCTGATGCACCTTTAAGCCAGAAAAACGAATGCAAAATTGAAGATAAAATGATGTGATTTGCACTACAAGCCTATTACTTGAGGTATTTACATATAGTTTACCTCTGCAGTTCTGAGAATGATTTATTAAAAAAAAAATCTGGATTAAGCTCGTATAAATATGTATAAATCTTTGTTTAGAAAATAGATTTTGCAGCTGTTGTGTCAAAAAGTTCTTTAAGATTCTATGAAGAATTTTCCTTTCAGCCTGCTTTAAAAAAGAGGGGAAAAGGACAGTATTTGACATCCTGCTTTGGCAGGAAGGAAAACACGCACACACACACACGTTCAGACATTCAGGATTTTTCTAAAGACTCGGTTGGTTTGTTTGTTATTTTGTTCTGTCGGTTTTTTCGGTTTTATTTTTTTTTTCCCTTCCTGTTTCACACTTCTCTTCCTAAACTTCTCCCCCTTCCTTTTCTTTTCACTCGCTGGGACCCGGTGTCAGCCACGCTCCGGATTTTCCCCAGCGTTTGAAATAACGGGTCAGGTGCACTAAAATAATTGTAGGTTGGAGTGGGGGAAAAAAAAAAAAGAAAAAGAAAAAAAAGAGAGAGAGAGAAGAGAAACCAGTCCCAAACCCCCAAGCAAAGGAGGAGGATGCCGGGGCGGCTGCTCTCCCGGCCGGGCCGTGCCCGTATCCCGCCCGGAGCCGCNTGAAGCTACCGACACGAGGTGTGGATTTTCATCTTCAACGGGCCCCGCACGGCCACAGTCACGCTTCGTGGAGTTTACCAGGATAAACTTCTAAGGCAGCTCTTCAGCACTTCCTTCCCTTTGGCACACCAGCGGCTGCGACTGGAGGTGAGGGGTGTGAGGGGTGATGGTGCTTGCTTCAGAAAGCCACATACTCGACAGGGAAGAAGAAACTTTTCAGATAACTTCAAGGTTAATCCAAGACTTGGCCATGAAATATAGACTTTGAATAATGCATGAATTGCAGCGATTCCACCAGGATATGGTGACTGGGAAGTGATTTCTCCCTGCCCTGGTTTTATCATCCTATTTTCATCTTCAGAACAGAAGCCCTAGATTTGCTGCTTCCTCCAACAGAGAAACATGATGTAATTCAGTCATTTACAACAGTGACATCCGTACACACACGCACATACACCCCTCACTGCATATTTTGGGTTCTAGTAACAGACCTCAGAGATAAGAAATTGAAACTCACTGTCTACATGTGTAAAACTCAGTGGTAGAAAAGTCTTGGGGTTTTTTGTTCTGTTTTTCTGGGTGTTTGTTTGTTTAGTTTGTTTTTATTTTTCCTTTGGAGGTGGTCAGCTCTTCTAGTAAGCGCATGGTCATTCCCCCCTTCCAGAAATACTTTGGACTGCTGGCTATACTGGGCCAATGGCAGCTGCCAGTTCCTCTCCTGTCACTCAATAAAGGCTTCATGATTTGTCTGTTGTTAGTTCTGGGATGACTCAGGCCACTGACGGAGTGTCAGCACAGGTTGCTGCCTTGGAGGGATGGAGATCAGGGTCTGAGTTCATCCCTTGTTACCACAAAGACAGGAGGGAGGGAAAAATCAAACATATTCAATTCTTCTTGAGGAGAAGCAGCAACGATCCTCATACACTGATGCCATAATTGACAACAGCATGGCAGTGGAGGTTCCTGAGGGCCACTGCTTTACATTGAAAGAGGAGAAAAGTGAAGACCTGAGGGAAATTCAGAGTCTTGAGAAACACTTTATTTTGGACAGCAAAGATCTGTCTCACAGGCTTCTCAGAAACAGGTCTGTCAAATATCAGGTGTGTAGTAGCTAAACCCAGTTACTTTGCCGAGGCAATAGGATGAAACAAAGAGGTAGAGAGGACAACCAAGTCTCATGTGCCAGGTAACTCTTAAAATACTTTGAAGTAGACATAAGCAGGGTCTCCCCACTGCAACAGCAGAACAGTTGTCCCTCCACAACAGCCATCTGTGTGAGGGACATCTAGATAGTGACCTCTCTTCAGACAGGGCTGCTTGCTGAAAGTCCACAGGCTAAATAGTCAAGTGAAATCCTGTAGCCCATCACCTCCATTCCGTATCACTCTTTCAAAAGGAATTTGTTAATTTCGAACATCTCCCAGGCATATTCTGCTCTTCATGTGTCAGGACTTTGGACCTGCACCATCATTACCACACCAAGATTAGTGTTCGGAAGGTCTTAATCCCCAGTAAAACCAACTGGAAGAGCCACAGTTTGCCAGGGCAGGGATAGCACTAAGTAAGGTTTCTGCTATTTGAAGTTGCTGTTATTTTGGTCAAATCCTGTCCCCCCTTGCCCAATACAAGCTGGCGTGCTGGAGGAAGAGACACATACTGTGATGCTTTGCACTGAAGGCACAGCTGCATGCATGCATGTGGAGGAGCTTTCAAGAACCAAACCAGGTCTATAGAGTGGGACAGGCAAGAGATCAGATCATGGTACCAATCATACATTTGCACAACTGTTGTATTTATCAGAGACCTGAAAGACACAAATAGCCTTAGGTGCCCCAAGAGGACACCTCAGTGACGGAAGGACAGATGCTCCATGTCCTGCTACTGCTTTACTAATGAAAACAGGGTGATGGGAGTAACAGATAACCTTGATGACACTCAGTTTAAGGCATAGTACTACCCCATGCCTCACCGCATGGAAGATCAGTGCCTTGTTACTCTGGGGAGTTCGTCCCCACTTGCTTGGTCTTCCAGAGTTAGCAGAGGCTTCCTTCCCTTCATACTTGATATGAAGGCTAGAGATGAGCAGCTACCAGAGAAGTGCTGGACACATGACTGCATGGGAATCTAGGGGAACGAGGAAGGCACAGAGAAGTTTAAATACCCATAGCTCTAGATGATGAAATATTTTAAAAGCATCTTTTGATGCTGCTCACCTTTTTATCTTGCAAAATACAGATCCCATGGAACTTGTATCCTGTCCCCAAATTCCTCCTAGCTTCCTGATCTGACACTAGCTCCAAGCAATTTTAGTTCCTTTCTATAAAAAAGGAGCAATGCAGCCCTGTCACTGTGAACTCAGTGTCTTACACACCAAACTCATTACTTTGCTTCAATACAGTACTATCTGAATGTAGACAACAATATCCCTGATCCAACTGGATCCTGTGTAGTCTATTGCAGAAATATATATCTGAGCTCTGAGTAGCATCGCCATATAGAGCGTAGGGAACCTTCCATATTGTTTCTGAAAAGTGGTTACAGCACACGTGCACCAGGCTCTTTTCAAAGTAAAACAGATCAGTTCATTTTTATTTTCAAAATACCAAAGCAGTAAAATCATGTAATTGAGTAATCACTTGCCAAATTTCCTTTTTTAATCTAATCTATTTTGAGTTACATCAGAGCCAAAATGCAAATTAAACTGGTAAGGCTCCAAGGTTTTTTTTCCCCCCTTTTAGAAACACAATTTAAAGTACTCATAAGTAAAAAAAATTTAAAACCCCATTTGTTTTGTATGCTGTAAACTTTGGAAAACATGTTTCAGCCTGAAGTAAATTTTCATAGGTAATAGGTTAAATAGAAGTCTTATGTAAATTTTGATCTCTTCTTAACAACTCCAGTGTTCATTTTATAAAATTTGATTTGAAAATAATGCCATTGTTTTAGGAGGCTGGAAGGGTGAGAAACTAAGCAAAAAAAAGTATCCACTCTAACAAGGTGCACATAAAGCCTTTCAGCTTTAACTATTGTATTGAAGAAGGAGATTCCTGAGAGTGCTTGTTTTTGGTTTCCATTAATCCATTTTCTTTGGAGGGGAGAGGGGGGGTTGTGTTGTGGCAGCATTAAAAGCCAAACTCACCAGCCTGGACAAACTCACCAGCACTCAGCCACAAGGTGAGACAGATCCTTGCCATGCTACCACAGCTTCCCAAAGTCACACATCTCAGCAGATTATCAAGCATAAGAGCAGCCTTCCGGAGTACTCGCTGCTGGAAACCTTTGCTCTTTAGGTTGCAGATGTTTCGATTAAGTCTCTCCCTACCCACAGGTAGACCTTGTGAAAATCTGTGTGACCTCCTTGGTTTTTATGGTTTTTCTCCCCTCAAAAATGCTTCCTCAAAGTGGAGGCTGCTCATGATGCCTCCTGGCTCATTTTTAAAGCTGCAAAGGCACAACTGACCACATTCAATTTAGAATACTTTAAAGCAGCCAAAGAGTTTTCCGTTTGCTGGAATTCCCCTGCCCCTAAGACTGGGGGGGCAGTTGTAAGACAGCTGTTGACAGCAGGGACAATCCTTAGCACACAAAATGCAGCAGAAAACATACGGAAGAGATAGAGGATAGAGGAATTACCAGGCTGATGTTTTGCAAAAGACTGACCAACCTTGCATCCACCCTTCTAAAGGCGATCTGGTCTTCAGATCGTCTTCAGATTGTCTTCTCTTCAACATCCCTTTTCTAACCCATCCCCAGCAGTGCCAGCAGCACTCACCAAAGCCTGGTGACCTGGTCTGGCGAGCTAAAACCACTGAGAAATAAATTGTCTTTTCTTTGCTAAAGGCTGAATTTTGTATCAGTTTAACTCCACAAGTCCTGCCTCAAACTGCTGGGTGACAGGCCAGTGTCAGTTCAAGGGAAGCAAGAGCAGTGTGCAGCCAGAGGAACAGGGACACTTTTTGACAGCTAACAGCCCAAATTAGCTGCCATGTTAAACCACACCCTCAGGTCTGATGGCTAGGGAGACTAAAGAGATGGTAGAGAGGGCAAAGGAGAGACAGGAAAAGCACGAAATCAAAACAGGACAAGGATAAAGAGAATACACATACTAGATGCAAAATAGGGGCTGGACTGTGAGTGTTGATCGTGGGAACAGATGGAGAGATAGAAATGACACCCATTACACTCAAAATCATATGTATGAGAGAAGGGGAAAGGGGAGGGCAGAGACAGAGCGCAGTGGGAGAGTTAGAATTCACAAGAGAGGAAACAGATCTGCAGAAAATAATGGTTTAAGAAAACCTGGAATCAGAACTTAGTATTCACTGGAAAATCACAGTCTGGTTGGATCACTGCAGTTAGAAAAAAGGAACCATTTGAAAAATGGCTTAATACTTTTAATGTTCTACATTCACACGGATCACCTGCTCTTTGTACATTGCATAGTCACACACAAAGAGTTAAAAGGTATAGCCTAACACCACCTTGGCCAGCCCAACAAACATTCATTCTATCAATTAGAGGCAAAACTTTGCACAGAATAAACTAGAGCCAAATCAAATAAAATATTCTTTCAGTTCTGTGGAGGATCAAGATGCAAACAAAAAGATTTTGATACTTCCATGGCTCTCCATTGGCATAGGAACCAGAAAGAAATATTCATTAAATCTGACTATAAATGTTTGTCGTGTGTGGGAGGTCTTAGTATTGTAATATGTATTAGAAACTTGATATTTTTCCAATCAAGACTTTCTACTTCCATTTACATATATTTAATTGTAAATATGCATTCTCCTACCTGAAGCACTTTAAATAAATATACAATAAAACCACATTCTACACAGAAGGGAAGGGAATAGCTTAGGGGACTTGCAATGCGCCCCAGAACTGCTCCAGCCTCCACACTGCTGGTCGGGAGCAATGTGGGATGATCTCTCCTGACAAATGGTGGGGGGTCTTGTAGACCAAGTTGCTGATCTCACCCTCATGTCTCCTGAACTAGAATCCTCTCTCTCAACCAATAAATCATAACTGATGCAAACTGGCAGCAGAGAAGGTGATGGCTGGCCAGGAGAAGCCCTCTTGCAATAGAAATGGATTTCTTCAGAGCACAACCAACTTCACTTCAACTTCAGTTTGCAGTCATATTGATACACATTCACCTTTTCTGGGCATTCAAATGTGTGGGCAATAGAATTAGCAGACACTGTAACCCCAATTGTATTTAAAAGAGAATGCATGGAAACTCTCAGGTGAGATGTCATCCTTTGACCTCAACTCCACAGTGCTACTCACCATGGTCAGCAGCAGCAGTGCTGCCTTCAAAGGGACCTGCTCCAGCCTCCTGCAGTGCCAAGGGGGCCTGGAGCCTGGAGCTGCTGAAGCTCTCGCTGTGAATTCCCCAGGTGTGCAGCAGCTCCCAGCAGGCCCAAACCCTGACTACGTATACAGTGGGGTACAGCCATACCAGAGGAGAGCATCTATCCACTGCTGTCACCTCACACAGAGCTGCTGTAGGGCTTATCACGAGGTCCTCAGCTGTACCCAAAAGCCCCCCTTTGTGACAGAAAACTTTTTTTTTTGGTGATAGAAAGCACATTTCAGAAGAAAAGTTTTCAAGTCATGATGCACGGTCCGAAGACAACTGACCAATATATGGAAGTTACTTTTTCAAGATGAGGTTATGAAACCAAATTGACAGAATGAATAACAGTGTGTATGAGCATGAAAAAAGCACGGTCTTATCAGCTGGTCTCACACAAGATGCAAGTTAGAAGAGAGAGGCTTTCACCTACTCAAGCCACTCTTCACGCATGATCTAGAGGTAGTAAACTCCAACCTAGAGTACAGGCAAGTTTGAAGCTCTGTCAGTTAGTCATTCTTGAAGACCCCTCACTCAGATATCCTGCCCTGAATTAACCGACATTCTGAATATTATTGCCGTCATGCTGACATACTGCTGCACTACGCAATAATTATTTAACAGCACAAAATTCATGAGTGTTGGTTAGCCAAGACTGGTAATAGGCCTGGGCAGAAACACATGTCTTCTGTGCCACTTGACATGAGAAAGCGATACTTAATTGCTAGTTACATTAATAGCAAAGTTAAGGTTTTTCAAATAACTGGATTCAATGCCAAACTAAGGAATTAACGTTGCCTGTTGACCTACAGGGCAGTGTGGGAAAGATTTAAAGACAACACCTAATGTTTCATACTTACACTAATTATGAATTGTTGTAAGGTCTATTTGTAAGGTGAAATTAGGGTAAATGATACTGTAATGCTGACCAATAGAAGTCAGAGGAACTAAGGGAAGTAAAAAAGGACTTACTGGAGAAGAAAACAAATGGAGTGCCTCTTCTGAAAGTCACATAGAGGTTTTTCTGCATAGATTAAAACTTTTATCATGACGGATCATAAACTATAAAGTAGTACTTGTGTCTATCGGAAAACTCTATTTTATGTGTGAATTTCAAATCTTATACATGAGGACAGATAGAACTCTTCCACTGCATTACTGGAGACTTATCAAAAACAGGATGCTTTTTTCTTGAGAAGATGAAAAGTACAGAGATAAGCAGGGAAATAAAGACTGAAGTTTCAACCAATAATATTTTTGTGTGGTTATCAGAGGAATGTAATAATTAATCTTTTAATCATTCTGCAGATTGTGTGAAATCATAATATCTCATCTTTTCCAGCCTCAACCTGCCATTCTTGATCTGAATTACAAACAATAAGAAAGGAGATGATTTAATGAGCAACTTTGTCATGTTGCCATTTTGCCTTAGTCAAAGGCAAATGTCTAGTTTTGCCTCTAAACTAAAATGGAACAGACTTATGCTTCAACTACGCTCACAACTGAGGCAAACATGAATGGAAAAACTAGGTCTATTTTAAAGCTAGAACCTGTCTTCACATTTTCATGGAGATATATTTAAATACACACTGTTAAAAAAGAAGCAAACCCCATTTACTAGACAGTAAAATCCATTTTGTGAAAAAACACATGTATGAAGTCTAAAATTTGACAAATACTAAAGTATATCAAAAAAGAAAGATTTCATTCACAATGGCAATGTATATTCTTTTTATGGAAGAAAAAATGCCAGTGTGATTTAATCACAATAAATAGGTACTTCAATAAAGTATATATTTACACTGGCTTTCTGAATGCTAGGGCATCACAAAGTAGTATGGCTTTATTACAATGGATGGAAGATGGCAACTACTTAGAACCCAGTGCCAACATGGATTATAACAAATCCAGTGAGTATTTTGTTTTTCAATTATTCATAGAAAATTTAATCCTGATTAAGTATCCTTGGGCAGGAATTCATGGGTAGTTGATGACTGAAACCAACATTTATTTGAAATGCTTCTGTTAATTTAATCTGTGTATATGGCTTAATTATGATTGAATCCTCAATGTAACAGAAATGAATTATATCAGGATTAAAATTCTAGTACCACATCACCCATTCCATTTTATTTGCTGTTTTTTTCTTTAAAAGATGCAAGCCTGCTGTTTTAATTACCTCTATGTTGCTGTGTCTTCTGAGCCTCAAAAACTGTTTAGACCTTCATTGCTGGATGAAATTTTTAGTTCCATTTATTTAAAAAGAGGCAGATATAAACCTTATTTATATTCCCATTAGAATTTTAACCAGTACGAACATTAGTTACAAAAAAAAGGCTTTTCTTTTGCACCAATAATAAAGGGAAGTTTCTTGCAGTCAGTTGTGAACACTTTACATGGGTTTTCTAGAGGATTCTCCCTCTTTTGTTTCCCCATCTTTTATACTGATACATAAAATGTATTTTCTCCAAAGCATGAAAGTAAAAAACCCCTTGTACTCATCATTATGCATCACACCAATTTCACAACTAGCCTATTTCAAACTTGTTTGAGCATGTAGAGGTTTTAAGAACTGCATTTTCTAAGACCTTCAAACCTGGTATTGATACAAAGTAAGGACATTTTTCCTGTCCATGGACAGAAGAGAAGAGATTAATTGTATTCTTCCGTGATACAGCTCAGCACCAGATGTTACATATAAACAGTATTTATAAAACTATTCAAATTACAGATTTTACACACTCCAAAATACTTTTAATAATCTAGGAACCTTGTAAGACCAAAGGTCTAAGTGCTCTAATATTATCACTCGGTTTTCCAGTGAAACCAATGCATCACACACCTGTGACAAAAATACCTGTGTATTTAAGTCGTTATTGCACATTTATTACATAATGTATTCTTCCTAAGCATCTCAGAAGTGATGTCGATTTTTATGTCCAGAGGATACTGTTAGTGGCAACGTCACTGATGACAGCGAAGATACTTCCCAATATAGACTATGAGACAGAAAAAGTCTGTAGAGGATAACCATGGAGATGCATTGACAGAGAATAACACCTATGGTAATAATCTAGACACAAAAAGAAAAGAGAGAAAAAGAAAAAGTAAGTGAAAAAAAACCACTCACCAAACAAACCACGATAAATTTCTATCAGCATACTGTGTGAGTGTTTGAGGTTTAACTTTAAACCTCTTAATAGTGCTGCAGTTACAAAAGATTTGAACATGCATCTCAAGTCCAGGGTTCAGACTCTCACACCTGGGTGTTTTTAAATCAGTAGATAGCCCTGGGCGAGTCACATAACCCTTCTGGCAGTCTCTGTTCTAGGGAACTTCAGACTTGCAATTCACCACCCATGCAGTTTCACAAGCAGAGGTGATATTCAGATATTCTGGTCTTACAACAGAGTGGAAAAAAAAAAAAAAGCCTGAAAACACTTTGCACTAGCACAATCATGGAGGAAAGTGATTTATCAGTTTCACTTATCCAGACCTCTTTTCCAGTTCAAGTCTCTTAATCTGTAAAAGCAGTGTATGGCAGGATTTATTAAATGCATAAAGGTACAACTACTGTTTCTACGAAAAGAAAAGTCTTCAGTTTATGTACAGAGAGTCTTTTAAAATAAGTTTCCTAAATAAATATGGTATTTATTGATTATGCATTTCTTTAATGTATTCAAGTGCATTTAGAGAAGCAAACACAGCCAAATTATCACTGTGTAGGAACTGCAGCTGCACACAATAGTTAAACTTGCTGAAATGCAAGAGCAGAGCAATTGTATTTTCCCTTCAGTAAGCTCAAAATACATACTGCAAAAACATTCCTTTACTGATCCTACCACTAGAGATTGTCCTCCTGCCCTGAGGACGTTTTCATTAAGCAACAACAAAAAGTCTCTTCATTAGTAACTCTGGAGGAGCCATTTTTTTCTGCTTAGATTTCCTTTTTTCTTTTTTTTTTTTTTTGTAAATCAAACGTAGTATTTAATTTACTATATATTTTTAGTGGAACCTTTTTCTTTCCCCTACATATCCTCTACACAAATAAAAGCTCAATGCTTGAATATATTTGCATACAAATGCACAGATGGTTATAAGCATAAAGAAAAGAAGCAAACCCTACCCTGGAACGAGGTAGTCAATCACCTGAGAACAGCCGTGCACTTCATCTGAACATGGCAGGCTCCAAACACATAGTTCTCTAGTTCCCAATATGTTTAAGCAACCGAGAAACTCAGTGAGCCCACCTTTGTTTTGGACTGTTTAGTGCTTACAAGCCAAATAACATATTTGGATAGACTTCTTGATCTAAAAAATACAGTTCAGCTACAGGTTCCCTATTTAGCCATATAAAGCTTCTAAAGGATGAAGACTAAAAAGCAAACACCAACAAAAAAAATGCACTGATTTATCTTTCTCCTACCTTTGTTAAAAGAATCCCCAAGGTGTTTTTAATTAAAAGCAAACAAGCAAACAATAAAATAAAACACCCCCTCCACATTTTCCTTTGACTTAACGATCTCCCCTTCTCCCTCCCTTAACCTAGAAATGATTACGCTTAGATGATTCGAACCCTGTATGCCTTTGTAAAATATGACTCATACTAGCATCAATGAAAGCTGTGTGACTAAGACTTTTCAAGTTGCTTTGGGGTCATAAGATTAACAGCCTAAGAGCATGAATTTGCTAACAAACACTAAACATGAAGAACAACTAGTATTCAAATTCCATCTCTTTTATCTTGCCCGTACATACCTTTTCTCTTTGATATTCTCTGAATATTACAGCAATGGTTGCAAGACATGGGTGGCACAAAAACCAGAGAATGCAGGCCTGAAAAAGAAGATGAGTGTAAGTTGTAAAATGACTACATGCCAGCAGAGAAGAAAGAGATGACAGTTACAGGAACTACATTTACATTTCTGTCTATTTTATGAACCCATTGTTTAATTTTCAATCAACAGAATGAAAGCCACACAATGAAAGGCGGGATTTCTGTTTTTAAACTCCTTGTCAAATGAAATGACTACTCAGAGTACGATGACAGGGTGCAATGCAAACAAAGCAGACACTTTAACATTCTTATGGAGGAGAAGTGTTTAGTGCTTCAGTCGGCTGCATGCCACAACTATATTTACAGAAGAAGAGAACAGTTTTTCCCTGATGTAACCCATACTTTTGCAAAGGTGATGTAGAACTCTCTTTTCAGTGTGCTTCTCTCCACCGTGATAATCTGGTAAAGACCAGCAGCCAGTGACAAAGCCAGACAAACTCTGAGGCCAATAAGCAGTCCACTTGCTAAACCAGGGTGTGAATGGTAGCTGTGGTGATTTGTATCTTCAAACTGCTCCCAAATTAATAAAAAGCTCTGAAAAAGAATGACAGCAAAGGACACAGAGTAAACAAGGTTACACTTAATTTTAATTAACCTTCCTGTCACAGAGTAAGCTCTCTGGCCATGCTCCACTCCCCTTGTTAGTCAGCCATGCTACACACAAAAAACTCCCCAGTCTGAACTGTGAATACTTTTTTGGCATATTTGCTATTACTCCAACTGCAACTTGCAGGAACTCTCTCTCACTTACTGAATTGCATAACTTTTAGGAAGTTTGACAAATTAAAGTTTCCTCTAATTTGGACAGAAGCAATGTGGCACCTTAGAAGAAGTTTGAAAATAATCACCTAGTTAAACACTCGGCCTACTCTGCAGGAAGACCACTGAAATGATTTCACAGAGCTACGGGGAGGTGTCTCCTTCCATTTGTGATCCACAACCTGTAAAGCTTGTTTCAAAGGCAGGCATCTACGCCTTTTCTTTCAAAATCCTAACAGGATTCACTTTTCTTTTCAAAGATGGGGAAGTAACAGGGTGGTGCTGCTGCCCCTTTTATACAATAGCCTAAAGGCTCAAGCATTCACCCAGGTTGAACTTGGATCTCCCACAATTCCCTTCTTTGCCTAAAGGATATCCAATTCACATCTCCCACCTCCGTGGAGAGTGCCGCATCTGCCAGGCTATAGGCTGTTCTTGGGTGGGCCACTCTCCACCCCTTCTATTGAAGCTGTGCCATTGTGGAGAAAAGAATTCAACCTCGCTAGGTCAGAAACTGTGAGTGAGCCTGACTCTGCAAGCAACTGGCTCAGACACCTCCGAGGGTCTAGGAAAGGGAGTGTCACAGGTTCCAAATGCTGTTCCACCATTTGGACAACACTCAAGCCAACACAAAAGATAGTAATCCTTCTTAACTCCCAGAGTTATATCCATTTACTGCAGAATCCAATTTTGTAGGAGCACCCTGAAAAAGAATATTGATAGTCTCCAAGGAAAAACAGACTAACAAGTGCCTAGTTTCTGAATCCTAGTTGGGAGGAAGGCAGGCGCCTACTTGTTGCATAAAAAAATGTGTCTTGCTGAAGAACATCTTTTCAATACTTCAGGAATGCTAACACTATAAATTAGAATACACATAAAGTTTAGACTCTCACAACACCAAGTAGAAGTTGAATGGCATTTCAAAAATTGAATAGACACTGGAATCCAATCCACCTACTGTACACATCTAACTTGCACTGAGGCTTCAGACACATAATAAAGCAGGCTTTCTCAAGAAAGGTAGGCAAATTTGATTTAGGAGTGAAGTAGCTCTGAAGACCTTCAGAAGCAGACATTCTATGGCTCAATTTAGAAATATATATTAGTAAGATTCCTTTCTGAACATATTCAAAGGCTTTCTCACTATATTAGCTACATAAACACAAAAAGGTTACTGATATTAAATTTTTTAAAAAACGTGTAATCCAGCTGTGCCCTCCTAAAGTGGATGTCCTCGAGTGTCATCAATTGAGTACTAGAAAAATTTTCGCTGAGAATCTCCTTGGAGAATACTCTTGTGCTTTCCCCCTCCCTTACCTAGGCCTTGACAGAGCAAGCACGGCTGCTGTTGTTTCAGTCACTCCTCAACTACCTGGATGCAAAATGGAAGGATGAAAGAGGGACAGATATAAAGCATGTGTGTCTTCAATATCACTGATTACTAGTAAACAATGTGACCAACAGGCTTCAAATGTTCCCACCATAAAGGTCAGAAATAGAGTAACTTCAAGCAAATGTTTTCAAATGATCAAGTTACTTGACAAGAATGCTATCAGGGAGTATGAATAAATTGCTCCCCACTCCCTGAGATACAGCACAGTGTTTGGTAACATTGTGTCTACAGCACTAGTTTTGGCATGAAATTGGTGAATTCCTATCACAGAAGTTATTTCAGTCCAGTTAGAACATGCTCAGACAACAAACAAGGGTTCTACCAGTTACAGAATCACTGCAGTCTTGTGAACATTTTCCCTTTCCCATTTCCTTACACTTGGGAACAGCCGAAGTATTTAAGTTTCCTGGAGTGTGAATATGCTGTTTGAGAAAATAAAAAACACCAAGCTATGAAGAGAATCTTCCTGACTCAAGCAAGAGTCTGGGGGGAAACCCATATAGGCTGATGGAGATGGAACTGTGATATTGTTCTAAGAAGAAACTTTAAGCTATCCGTGGGATCTACTCAACCTTAAAAACCAGAGCTCATGAAGGTCTAAATTTTCCTTAATCTACACCAATAGTAACAGCAATAAAGGAAGCCACTTTCATGAGAAGATGACAAAGAGCTGGAGAAAAGGAATCATGAGAACAAAGCCCAAATCCTCACAAGAAAATAGTGTCTAACAGCAGGGTATGGTCTGGATTAGCCCTTTAAAGAGTGTAAACAACACAACATCAGTTGATCAAAGGCTCTGTATGGTGACAGGAATGTAAGATCACAGAAGTCCAGCTTCCTCCAGCTCCATTAGATTATTCCAAAATAGTCAGAAGGCAGAGGCATTAGAGGCAGAGATGGAACTGTCAGTGCAACACAGTGTAAACTTGGACAGGGCGAATATATAGTTACCCTTACTATGAGCTGGGACTGTTCTCACTCTTGAGAATCCTATAAAAGAGAAATCCATACTATGGAGTGTTTCTAAGTAAAAATGGATTAGGCAATTTCTTCCCAACAAAGGAAGAACTTTCATAGACAACCAGCATGATACTGGAGCCAAAATCTTTTTAGTTGGGAAAATTAAAAAAAAATTAATTAAAATTTAATCGAGAAATTAAGGTCAATAAGCCCTGAAGTCCCTTACCTTGACCACAGAAAGACAAGCATCAGCTCAGCTGCAATACCAGGAACAAGTTGAAAACCACCCAGACAACAACCCGCTGAAGTAGATACCAGAGACATATTTTTTGTTGGCAGCGACCAGAACTATGAGCTTTGAGAAGAAATCAGGGGACACAGTTCTTGTTATTCAGAAGAACAATTGTGCTTAGTCTGTAGACAAAAGAGCTGGATTAGACAGGTAGCTAAAGAGCTGACTTGCACTAGCTATCTCCAACATTACAGTTACAATTTACCTTCATAAGGTAAAAAAGAATGATTATCTATCTGTTTACATAATACACTGTTCAAAATGCCTGACTTCAGCTGCACATATTCCTGACCTGTCCTGGTTCACAGTGGACACCAACCACTGTCCAATCCCTTCAATGCCTTTCTCTTCGAACGCTAAAAGAATGATGGCCACGGACATCACGCTGATATTCCACATAGACGAGCTGAACCTCGATAGGAAACTCAACATGAGCCAGCAGTGTGCCCAGGTGGCTAAGAAGGCCAATGGCATCCTGGCCTGCATCAGGAACAGTGTGGTCAGCAGGTCCAGGGAGGTTGTCCTTCCCCTGTACACAGCGCTGGTCAGACCTCATCTTGAGTACTCTGTGCAGTTCTGGGCTCCTCAGTTTAAGAGGGATGTTGAGCTGCTTGAGAGGGTCCAGAGAAGGGCAACGAGGATGGTGAATGGACTGGAGGGTAGGCCCTATGAGGAGCGATTACAGGAACTGGGACTGTTCAGTTTGGAGAAGAGGAGGCTCAGAGGGGACCTCATTGCTGTTTACAACTACCTGCGGGGAGGTTGCAGCCAGATGGGTGTGGACCTCTTCTTCCAGGCTGACGACACCAGAACGAGAGGGCACGGCCTCAAGCTACGCCAGGGGAGGTTCAATCTTAACATTAGGAAGCGGTTTTTCACAGAGAGAGTAATCGCATATTGGAATGGGCTGCCCAGAGAGGTGGTGGAGTCACCATCCCTGGAGGTGTTTAAGAGAAGACTGGACGAGGAGCTTAGTGACATGGTCTAGCAGGGCGGTGTAGGGCTGGATGACGTTGGGCCCCTTCCGGCTCGGAGTGGCCTGCTAGACTGTGAGGGATCCAGTTTGGTGTTATGCTCTGCGATGTGCTCTCGGTCTCCTTACGGGTGTTAGATGGTGAGTTGGACTAGATGATCCTTGTGGGTCCCTTCCAACTCATAACATTCTGTGATTCTGTGATTCTGTGATTCCACATCCATGTGATGAAGAACCAGACACTCTTCCTGTTTGTCATGAGGAAACAATCATGGTAGAACTCCTCCTTCCTTTCACTATGCTAACACTGACTTTAAGACAAGCCAAGACAATGTATCAATCCAATCTCCACCAAAGGCAGGGTCTCATGGGACAGATCATCTCTGAGAGGCAAGGGTGAGGGGGAAGCAAAAGCGAGATTAAAAGTAGCAGCAAGGCAAATAGGATTAACTAGCTGTTTCTAATCGTATTTAGTACTCAGCTATCTAATGTTATGCAATGCCAGTACAGTAAGAAATGGTTTAGACCTAAGGTCACAGGCAGAGTTCATTATGAGCACACCTTTGGGGCGTACCTAAGAACCCCTGCGACGCATGATGTCTAATGCAGTAAGATTCTATGTCATTTTGGTCAGGTTCAGAGCAGTGAGCTATCTTTCTAGAATCATTGCCTCCACTCCGGTCAGCCTTGAAAGCTGAAACTGGTCAGGTCCACTTGATGGGAAAGGCCCACCATCAGTAAAGTTCTGAACAAAGTCTGTCCTCCAGCAGCAGAGAGCGGAATCTTTAACGAATCCACAGCAGCTTGGGAATCTTTTGTTCTGTGGCTGAAATAAAGAACAAGTTAAGGCAAAGGGAGATGCTGAATGGCAGACTTGTCCCTCCTTTGAGATGCTACCTCTTTGCAGCTGCAAAGACCACAACAGATTTGCTGACTAGGAGGTTGTGCCCACCCTACACTGATGGCAACCCATAAACAGCCCAGGAAATTGCTAGCACTTCTCAAAGAACGAAAAGAAAAAACCTGTAACATCAGTACAAAGAAGAGAAAAAAACCCTGAAAATTTGCTGAGTAATTTGAACTAGTAGCAGGCAAACAGGATCAGTTATTTTGCCAGTCAAAACTGTAGTTAAATTGAGGAATAACATGTTTTCCCTGGGTGTCCATTTGCTTGACTTCCCTGAAGTCAACAGGTGAAGTGAACAGGTCAAGTAGAACATCAATGGAACTAACATGGTGCAATCACTACCTGCTGTGTTTGGGTAATGGACACGGTCTCCAGCAGTCTCCACAGCAAGACCTCAGAGCATCTCTGATTATGCATGAAAGTCTGTCTAAACTCTAGCATACAAAGAAGCTGGCTCTCTCGTAAGAATCTCTAGGAAAGATCAGAATTGGAACGAGTTTATTCTAGGGGTTTAGTCATTAAAAATGCCCACTGATTGACTACACTGGGTCAAACATCCATGCAAATCTAGATGGACCAGTGAACAACTGACTAATTCAGAGACTGAAGTCTTAAACTCACCACCTTTGACAGAGGTGATCGTCTAAATCCTGCTCCCCTGAGCTCAACTGCATTCTGTATTAAGGAGAACAAATCTGGCAGAAGGTGTATTTTAAATGTCCTGAACCATGGGATGGAAAATACCCTCTCCAGAAGGGGCAGGGATATGCTTGGTGTCAGGGAACTTTCGATGGAGATGTTAGACATTGAAATGGGGGTGCAAAACCACTCAAGCAATGACATATTCTGATATCCATATTCCTGCCAAACCTGACATTCTCAATGTCACCAGGAGGAGATGCGGTTTAAGAGTTGGACTCGATGATCCTTGTGGGTCCCTTCCAACTCACAATAATCTGTGAATCTGTGGTAGAGCTGTGCCTTCCTCATGAAAAATAACACAGCCAACTTTGTGCTAAAGTTCCAGTGCTGCTCCAAGAGCCAACACGAGCGCGTAATGGACCAGCCTTGGGGGAAACAGTATGTACGCATGATACCTGCCCCAAATTTTACCATAAGTACCAAACAAAAAAAGATCAAGCTGATTATACTGTGTCCTTTCTATGTATAGTAAAAGGAAACAGCAACAAAAAACTTTCCAGTCTCAAGTGCCAGAGTAGTAACACACCCATATGCAAGCAACAAGTGCAGATGTATGAATGAAATTAAATACTTCAGAAGTCTCCCTTACTACCAGCATGTAAAATTTCTGGTGCTGGATGGGTGTCAAAGGTGGAATAAACCTATCTTTAAATTTCAACAGTCCCATTGACCTTAATAGCCTTTGGTTTATATTCTTAATTAGCAAGAAATATCAGCTTCCAGCTACTCTTAATGTTTTAGCAGTCCACTTATTTAGTTTGGAAGCCACACTAATTACAGATACTACCCAAATGGCACAAAATCTTCAGTATAATCTCTTCCTCATTACTGTCTCCAGTTTCTCCCTGCTCTTCTCTTTCTCAATGGCTTTATGGCTTTAAGATTCTCTTGTCTTTATGACGAGATTTAAAAAAATTTGTTTACAAAAGGCACCACCAAGGTTGAATGATCTCCATTGTAATTTACTTTTAAGTTACTGGTTTACTTGACTTTCTAATTTATACTAATGGAAAATATTTGACTGAAATTATGTGTCAGATCATTTGTATGTTTGCAAGACCAATCCTGCACAGGAACCTTTCAAGAATTCCCTTATATTGATCAAAAGGAACATTAGACATTCTATATGTTCCAAAAGGAGGGCACTGAGGATTTCCTTTTTTTGGTGACAGATACTTTCTCACATCAGCTTTCCTCTCATGATGCTGGTCATCACCCCCCATAATATAGTTGACAACGCCTCAGTTGTACTGATTAGAACTATTTATAGGACCACATTACACATCAGATTAGTAAAATGATTATGACGAAATATCTTGTGTCCCCCCCCCGCCCCAGTCTAGATCATTCCACTGATCTGCATTACAGCATAATGCAAACAATTGGCATAAACAGGAGTTTGGAAAACTGTGGGAACCTCTTAAGTGGTTTTACTGCTGAACAAAAACATACTGTGGAGCTACACCTTAAATTGTTGAAGTAAAGAGAAGGTGGTGTTACCCATTAGACATACTGGGTGCACATTATGCTGTGGGCTTTTTTCCAGCCTTGATACTCCCTCCCTCATAAAATTAAAATATTGAAATTATTTGGTTCACAGTTCTGTCATACTTAAAAGCAGCTGTATATTTCAGTATAAGAACGAATACAAAACACAAACCTGTGTAACAACAACTACTACAGCAATGCCAGTAGATGTTGGACTGGAATCCCACTGAAGAGGTCTGCCATGAGATTTCTTCATTCTGCCTATTGTCCAACCCATACAAAGACTCAATAGTAAATACAGCATTTGTATCTGTGAGATTATGTCGCACACTGTTGAAAACAAAAGAAAAATTAATAGTCACAAGAAAAAGAAAGGTTTTTTCCTAGAGCAAAGAGAAACATTCTATACACATACCCACAAATGAAGGATGGATGCTGATACCTCTCTATCACCTTTAGTAATAATTTTGATGATAGTTTGATTAGCTGAGGCTGCTTTGACACAAATTGTGGATATTTTGTGGAGTTTTCAGTGACCGAACAGATCACTATCAGCATTCCTCCAGCGACACTGTAGTTCTGGAAAAACATGGGCACAGTGCCACATTCTTCCAAATCCCACTCTTGTGTCAAAGTAGTCTGGGCTCAGGAGTCCATCTACATAAACTAACTTATAAATGCTAAAGAACTAAAATCATATACATGTTAATCATGCTGCAAATATGAAACATGACAAAATTATCTCCCTTCTTTGCTCTGAAGAACTTTTCCTCAAAAACCAGATAGTTGCATTGTACTTTAAGTTAATTGCACTTTGTGTTAAGGATGTAGCAGCTTGCAAAAGAAGGCACAAATATTTAGGACGAATTCCACTCTGAGATACTTAAAGGGGAAAACATAATGAACACAAACTTCATTTAGAGCAACAACTTGTCTGTATTTCGTTTTATTAAATGCAAAGTACCTTTGCCTCATTTGCTATGTCCATTTTTACCTCTGTTTGTGAACAATTAACACACACTCCATAAAGTTACATTCTTCAGCAGCGTCTGAAACCTGCGTTTGAAGCTGTATCTGAATAAAAACTTCAAGCTAGAATATATTAAAGGCTTTACTTGTTAGCCTCGCTGCAGTACTACTGACAATTTCTGGATGATTGTCAGCTTTAGACTTGGTAAGTTTTTGACTGAAATTTACCAAACAGTTTTAAAGTTAGTGTTGGGATCTGCCTCATTGTACTGATACAGCGGAGATATGAAAATAGAAAATGATTCTTATGCTATGTAAGTTGTAAATTTGGTCGAGAAACTAGAGATTGGGCACTACACAAAGCGATGCTTTCTTTTTAGCTTGATTAATATTTTAGTTCAATTAAATTTGTTCCTTTTATGTAATTTTCCCTTAGACTACAAGGGTAGTATTTCTGTCAAACAAAAAAGCAATGTTCTGTTTTTATACAACTGAATTGTATCAAAAAAGATAAATTTACTTCCACATTTACTAAAAATACTAGTACAGAAAATGTTGCCACTATAGAGATTAATATGAATACAAGGGAAGTACATCAAACAAAGATCAGCTGCAATATTTCCCTGACACTCAGCAATACTAGCAAGATATGGACACAAAACATACTTCAATATGTAATTCCTGGGATGTATTTTGTATTCTCACAGTTTATATGCTTAAATGCTTCTTAATGTATTCAGATACATCTTAAACAGCAAAGGTATCAAGGGCTTTTAGTAAATACAAACTTGATAATTCTTTAATAAAATGAACCAGCATTGATTTTGGGCAAAATGATCATGGAATTATTTTCTGACAGAGACACAGTACTCACTAGAAAAACAACTGTCACATGTACCCAAGGTATGCCAAATCAGTGTCACTAATCCAAACCAGAGAAATGACTGAATATATCTGGATGTTCTAGGGAGCATTTTATCTTCTGTCACTCCTTAAGATGATGTGCCCCATACAATATAACCAGACATCATCTCTCAGTCACATCTTGGATCCAGATATTGCATCTGCTTCAGTGTGGTGATAATTCATGTGGCTCCCCTCAAAATTGCGTGAGACAAAAAGCCAGTATCAGCTTTAATCTCTGACATCTCATACATTTGCTAGAAAGTAACAAGGATAAGAAAAAAATAAAACATTCACAATAATCCCACGATATCCAGTGTTAGTGTAAAGTCACATGTTACTGAGCTGATACCATAATTGTCCAATTTCATCACAATTCATCTTTTTTGGCTATTCAACAGCCACTATAATAGTATTTGACTTCTCACATTCCCTTTTCACCTAAAGTTAAAAGATCAATTTTTGCAGTGCTTTTGAGTGCCAGCGTTATTTGTGTGATTTATGTGATTAGCTTAGATGATAAACTAGACTGAGGATCAGCTCCTTACACATGCTAAAGCCTGAATCATATTAGGAAAAGAATAGTATCTGGAAAGGTGTTTAAGAAACTATTCTGCCTCCACTGCCGTTAGAAACTTTAACATATATTTTTAACTCTGATTTCTGTTGTGATAATGGAAAAATGGTAGCACCTTCCACCTTCAAGCTATACCACTTGTCATCAGCCACTTTTCAAAACTGTAACTGCCACTGAAGCTTTCCACCTTTCTATTACTTCTTCTCTTTTACTGTTTTGGAAACCACAAACCTTAAAGACAGTAGAAACGGAAAAAAATTCTCATCTTGAATTTAGGAAAGTCAGTTATTGATCCAAAAATACTATTTTTTTCATTATTTCTTTATAAGCTTTGCTTTATCCAAATAACAGTGGGTTATTGATTACAATACATACACAGAAAATCTAACAGGCAGCTTTTCTCTCTGAAGTTCTGGCTGGATAGTTAACGCTGGGGAGGAATTATGACTACCTTCATATTCTCCATTTAATTTCATTTCATGAGATGAGAGGGAAAGTTTATTAATACGAACATCTTACGGAGAGGCTGCAAGAAGCTGCTAACTCAAATCTTAAAACAAGAAAGAAGCAATTACTGTGGTGCCAAGTGCCATCAAGAGGCTCTTTATTCCAACTGCAGGTTTCTAAATGAACTCTGCAAAGGGAAATATTTTTCTATATAGGCTGTTACTTGCCAATGCTATCTCACTACCACAGCACTGCTTTCTTCGGGTGCTTCAAGACAATCAAAAGCCAATGTATTTGCTCAGAAGGAATCCCCACCCAAGGCTTCAAGTGTGAGTTACAGAAAAATCCCCTCAAACTACCCAACAATTCCTGAAGAATCTGGCAAGTGTAAGTTAGTGAATTTTGGAAAGGGGTATTACAGGAATTTAGTTCCAGTGAGAACCTGGAATATCTACACGGTGGAGAAAAATGCTTTGTTAGCACCAAATTTTTGCATAAGCATTTTTAACATCATACTGATAATAAAATTTGTGCTATAAAGCACTTGCTTTTTCATTACTATGATTGCTGAATTTGTTAGTGAAATTAAACACCGTGTAAAATGTGATTAAGTTTCCTAAAAACCTTGCCTCTCTAGATCGTGCAAACTCCATTAACTCCTTCAGTGTATCGGAACATTTACTCTCATGATAGATATATATATAAGGGTTTACAGGAAAGAATCTTGAGATAAGAAAATCTTCTGGAAGATCCAAAACAATATTACAATTGTACAACTTCAAACACAGTTATTGTAAACATCCGAAAAACAGTGTGGATTTTTTTTCTGGAAGAGCAATTTTTAGTATTTTATACTAAAAATCCAGTGATATGGTCCAAGATTGTAACACAATCCAACAACAGAATTTGCCAATGTGTTATACAGATTATTCATGTGTAGGAACAGGTATATAAGAAACAACAGACGAGTATACTCACATTCTGCCAGGCTTCCCATAAAAGGAGCTCCTATCCCATCTCTAGAATAACTGAGAAAAGAATAAAAATATTATATTTTTAAGTGGGTGTGCCTTAAATGCATGCTCTCTCTTAAAAGTACATTTGGGCAGTGATGTAGTTCAAAGGCCAGTCCTCTGTTTGGTCACAATCATCACAGGCAAGACCATGAGTACATGATCTCTACAACACACTGTTCCTCAGGTCTAAAGACTGAAAGCAAAAATGAGCAAAGATACCTTGAGAAATGCAGGTAGTTAGCAAAAGCTGAACCAGCCTGCAAGAGTAATGCAATTGTCAACACCTTTAATACAGCATGCATAGGTCCACGCTTCTTAATTGTTTGCCACAAGGACTGTGCATATATGCAAGCAGTGACAAAGTATGCCAGGACAAGCAGGAAAAAGAATTCATGTAACCCTGTGGGGAAAAAAAGAAAAAAGAAACACAGCTTAGTTTTTATAAAGAAACATTATTACTAGCTAATAACTAAACCAACATAGTTTTGGGGTTTTTCATATATCATTGGGAAATACTTAGGAACTGTCCCATAAAAATGGTAGCACAAATAAAATATCTAAATCTTAGTAAATTTTATCCAAGAAAATCAGNTCCTTGAAACCTTGATTTGCCCAGAGAATCAGATTCTAATAAATTTTTCTCTCAAGCAGCAAAATAACTCTGCTAAAAGCTTCCAACCAGCTCCACCCAGACTGAGAAGAGCAAGTGTACACATTTCTGTATGTAAGTTGAAAAATACTAGAACTGGACGAGTTCTAAGTAGTTGCTAGCATTTTAACTCCTATGGCCAAAACCAAACATTTTGGACATGCAGAGAGTGAAATGGGAGAAAAAAAGCATAAGGTAGTAAAGACTCTTAAAAAATTCAGGACCACTCTGCCTCTTTTGTACACCAATACAAAACCATGGCAAAAATACGTGTTTTAGAGCAAACCATTTTTTTCTTTCCTTCTTTTTTTCCTTCTGCTTCAGAAGACATCCACTGAAGTTGGCAAGGATTCGGTAGGAAAGTTACTGCTCACCATGATAAGTGAGTACAGATGTAAAACTCTTTAGGAAAATCCACTAGCTTTTAATAAACACTAAACGTTTATAACAGAAAGCTCTTTCCAAGCAAAGACAGAGCGCGGATTATTATCTCGAGACCAAAAGGAGTTAAGAGAAAACTGCACTGAAAACCAGCTATAAAAAAATACAGAAGTGTAATTTTCAACCTGTCTTCTCAAACTTTTCTGACTTTCAAGAAACCTAGAGTTGACAGAGAAAATAAAACATATATACCTTAATTTAAAATACATAACTTCAAAGACCTTCAAAATATTGTCTGCCTGTGCAGCTGTCTTTAAAAATCCTAGATTCCACCAACACCATGTCTTACATAACAAAACCCCTGCCNAAAAGAAAAAAGAAATACAGCTTAGTTTTTATAAAGAAACATTATTACTAGCTAATAACTAAACCAACATAGTTTTGGGGTTTTTAATATATCATTGGGAAATACTTAGGAACTGTCCCATAAAAATGGTAGCACAAATAAAATATCTAAATCTTAGTAAATTTTATCCAAGAAAATCAGTGAATTTTTTCAGTGAATTATTCGATCTGACAAAGTGTTTCTTATTTAATAATACCTTTTTCTGAGCGTAAGAGAGGTTTGCAGCAATTACCAAAATTGTATAAAGTGGAAGACAGTGTCTTGATACACAGAAAATAACTGCAGCCCATTTGATCAGCCAGAAACACATTTATTAAAGGAATAATTTTTAGGTCTTTCCTATTGTTTGGTTCGATTTCTAAAGGCACAATCTGAGATGAAGGAAACTCAGAACAGACTTCTATTTAATCTTTTAAACCACTGGGTGTCACTCTTCCTCTGCATAAAGCAATTCAAGAAGCACAGTTGACCAAGCCAGGAAAGTTTTAGATAAAGAAAAATATGTAGCACAGAAAACAATACTTAGTTGTTAGTGTAGATTCTTTTGCACTAATCTAAAAAAAAAAAAAATCCAAAAGTTTTTTAGTTTATTTACAAAAGAAAAGTCCTCTAAGTTTCAGTCTGGTAGAATGCTTCCCTGGATCCTGGAAACCTTTTCTATTGTCCATAAGCTTTGCAACCCATCATGATCTCCCAAAGGATCCAAGCCAGTGAGCTATAAGCAAAAATGGGTATTCTCACAGAAAAATGTATGTTTTCCCTCTCCAAGCTTCCTTGAAACCTTGATTTGCCCAGAGAATCAGATTCTAATAAATTTTTCTCTCAAGCAGCAAAATAACTCTGCCAAAAGCTTCCAACCAGCTCCACCCAGAGACTGAGAAGAGCAAGTGTACACATTTCTGTATGTAAGTTGAAAAATACTAGAACTGGACGAGTTCTAAGTAGTTGCTAGCATTTTAACTCCTATGGCCAAAACCAAACATTTTGGACATGCAGAGAGTGAAATGGGAGAAAAAAAGCATAAGGTAGTAAAGACTCTTAAAAAATTCAGGACCACTCTGCCTCTTTTGTACACCAATACAAAACCATGGCAAAAATACGTGTTTTAGAGCAAACTATTTTTTTCTTTCCTTCTTTTTTTCCTTCTGCTTCAGAAGACATCCACTGAAGTTGGCAAGGATTCGGTAGGAAAGTTACTGCTCACCATGATAAGTGAGTACAGATGTAAAACTCTTTAGGAAAATCCACTAGCTTTTAATAAACACTAAACGTTTATAACAGAAAGCTCTTTCCAAGCAAAGACAGAGCGCAGATTATTATCTTGAGACCAAAAGGAGTTAAGAGAAAACTGCACTGAAAACCAGCTATAAAAAAATACAGAAGTGTAATTTTCAACCTGTCTTCTCAAACTTTTCTGACTTTCAAGAAACCTAGAGTTGACAGAGAAAATAAAACATATATACCTTAATTTAAAATACATAACTTCAAAGACCTTCAAAATATTGTCTGCCTGTGCAGCTGTCTTTAAAAATCCTAGATTCCACCAACACCATGTCTTACATAACAAAACCCCTGCCATATAAAATGATAGAAGATTACTTGCCCCAGTTAGCCTCCTCATCTCAAGGCAAACATCTTAATCATAGGGTGATAGCCTCAAGTTTTTATCTCTGCTTTCCTTACAGTCCATTTAATATTGAGATCCCCTGTGTCAGGCCAGTCTAAAGCAACTACGTAAAGTGAAGGATGACCCAACTAAACCCACATGTAACTATGTAGTTTTTAGTTGCCTGAATGAAAGAAGCAAGAAATGAAACTGGATCTTCTCTCTGACACCCTCATGCTTTAAGTGTCTATGGAAAAATGACAAAGATTATTTCCCAAAGATGTACTAAAAATTAAATTAAAAATGAGAGAAAGACGAAATTCTTCCCAGTTCTCTGAGAGCAGACATATGCATGTAACTTCAGGACTCATGGGTGTGATGCAGGTTTTAATTCTGAATAAACAGAGGTGTTCTGCAACTGTGGCACGTACACCTCCACCTTGCTTCCTACTTTTTAGATCTAAACACATGCATCCAGCCCATTTACACAGCTCCTTACTTAGTGTGCAAGCTGTTCAGAGTGCTCAGTCCTCCTACAAAATTAATACAGAGCTGTCATGCCTCTCTGGGAGGTCTGTACACCACTTTAAAGGGTCACATGATATCTTGTAGCTGCTTTGCCCCTTGATTTTGCAAGAGTGCATTTTGAGAGTAAACAAATTAACATAGAAGTCATTCCTGAATACCAAATTCATCAAATAAAAACTGCCAACTAACTTTGTAGAGTAAGACATTAAGGAGACAGGTTAAGTCCAATTAAAAGCTTTGAGAAAACAGATGATTAATGTCCTACTTATTTATAGATTTTGCTGAATGTTCCAGTGAATATTTTCTTCCTTTCAAAAAGGGAGCTGCCTTTGCTCCTTCTATATTCTCTTGGGACCAAGAATGACAGCAGGGCATTTAATTATAAGCACAGCAATTAGGCTCATTAAGGTATGTAGCTTCAACCTGTATATGAAGACAGACGAAAGCTTCCCTCACAACAGACCCAGAGCAGTGATGCCACACACTCCAAGAAAGCATTTGGCTGGATTGTCCAAAGAATACAATTTTATGTAGGCATTTCTTTGGCTGCCGTCTTGAGTCACTTCAGTGATTTTTCTTTGGATATGTAAAGATTTAAAACTGCCTTTCTTAAATGAAACAAAATCAGGACTGACTAATTTACAGCCTGTGACTAAGATACTGACAAAAATCTAAACACTGAACTGAAATCGTACTGGCAGAATGTTATCGTGCATGTACTTACATGCATGTACTTACACAGACTCAAGTTTCACACAGTTATTTCATTAATTCATTAAAATCGGGGATTAAATTCACATTCAAGTGGAAGATTAGAATTTCAACATGGTGAAAATACCTATCAGCAGAAATGTTAACACTAACTTCCCCTGTGCATCTATACTTTCATTTAGGCAGGCTGCAGAAAGTCAGTCTAGAGAAAGGATTGGATTTTTCTGTATTGACAGAAAATAAATTCAAGTTTACCCTCCATGAGAAAGCAGATTATGAAATAAGAGATTCTGCTATCCACTCCCCATACTCTTGCAAGCATAGTAAGTACTGATTTGAGTGATCAAATCCTTAACTTACAAATCTAATTAAAAAAAAAAATCTTACCCGATTCCCCTGCGCTAAAGTGATCTATTGGATTCCCTTCTGCATCTGGGTTTAGTAAGACCATTTCAAACTGAATATCCTCGGATTCAGAATAATTCTCCTCGCAGGTAAACTTGTCTACATAAAACACATACCATGTTTCCGGATAAGGAACCTGGGACACTGTCAGATTTTGCTCTGTGTTGTTCACAGTCACTTTGGAAGAAAACAAAGAAACAAAAATAGCAGTAAATACGCGATTAGCTTGCTTTTAGCAAACTCATTTTTGAATGAAGATAAATCCTAAGTCCACAACATCATATATGGGTTATAAGCTACATACAAGAGAGAACAGTTTTGAAAGATAGTCATAACATCAGAGACCAGACCTCCAACTTCATCTTTTGTCTCAAAGAGGTGCAGGCAAGGGTCAGTGAGGATATGTTCCACATTCCACCTCTCAGCTTTTAGCTTTTCTGGGAAGGTTCCCTTCTGTCAGGAGCCAGGAACTGCAAACTGTCTCCTATGCTCAGCACATTTCCACCCTCTAGTGCAGTACTGACAGGATTAGCTGTTCTGTACTACCCAACAGGTCCTTTTAAAAACAACTATGTAAGAGAAGCGGTTTTTCAGAGAGAGTAATTGCATACTGGAATGGGCTGCCCAGGGAGGTGGTGGAGTCACCATCCCTGGAGGTGTTTAAGAGAAGACTGGACGAGGAGCTTAGTGACATGGTCTAGCTGGGGGGTGTAGGGCTGGATGACCCTGGGCCCCTTCCGGCTCGGAGTGGCCTGCTAGACTGTGAGGGATCTAGGTTGGTGTTATGCTCTGGGATGTGCTCTCGGTCTCTGTACGGGTGTTAGGTGGTGAGTTGGACTAGATGATCCTTGTGGGTCCCTTCCAACTCATAATATTCTGTGATTCTGTGAAGAGGCTGACATTTCATTCACTCACTGACCTTGCCACTATTTTCCCTAAAAGCAACAGTTAACCAAGCACAATCTCTCCAGAACAGAGTCTTGATGCAGATGAAATCTGTGGCTCTCTGTTTAGGTGAAACTGCAAGAATTTTAGGTACTGTTTACACTGATTATTGAAGTTGAGAGCCAATCAACTTAACCATAAAGGTAGGAGAAATAACAATTATCACGGCCAGACTGTAGATTAATTCACCTGAATAGTTTAAGATGACAATGGCTAAGGATGAAGAAAGAGAAAAATTTCATCAAAAACCTTACAAAACAAGGGTTTTTTTTTAATGAAAGGCCTTTCTAAGTGAAAAAGCTGCATACATACAATGGAACTCTTAAAAATACTCTTTTCCCCTAAATATTTGTAGACAAAATTTAGAACCAATTTCTACCTTGAAGCCTAGCTGTGAAAAACATTTCTGTAATTTGAATAAACTTGTTTCAACTACAAGAAGTTATTTTCTGTTCTCTGGAGGTATGAACTAATCAACGTTAAAATCCAGAAGAACCACTCCATGTAGTATTTCTTTGCAGCAATTGCCATGAAGTATAAATTTGGACAATACACAAATAAGGATTTCATATGGTGCTTAATCAAAATGAAAGGCAAACTGTGGCTGACAAGAGCGTGGGTTTACTTTCTATTTCAACTCTCAGCTCTGTTCTGACATCGAGGATCACACAGAGCACGGGTAATCAGTTTTCCATCAAATCCGCAAGCTAACTCTGAGGAAATGGAGATGCACAAAATAAAAATGTTATCGACTTTGCCCAAGATCAGCAAACAGATCCAACTCACCTTGTGGTCGTACCACTCCTAAACACAGCAGAAAACAGTGAGTACACTGCTGGGGCAGTCAGGAATGAAGGACCAACTTCAATCCACAACATTATTTCAGCAGCACTTCTGTGCAGCTCTTACCAAGTGTGAGAAAACTACATCCCTGGAAGTGACATCTGTGTCAGATTTCACTGTGACAATATTACAGGAGATCAGTCTGTTACTAGGGATTCTGACTGCACAGAGGAAATGCATTTAAAAGAGAAGCTGTAGTCACTTAAGACACTTGAATGAAGCCTCTAATATTAATTTAATTTCTTAATGGAAAATTCATGCTTTAAGTAGGTTGGGCACCACTATGATGAATAAATAGAACAAAATTTATTATTTCAGTCTGTCTTCCAGTTACATAACTCAGTGCTTCAGTATTTTACTGTTCTTTCTCATTTAGACAGGTACTCAAGTTAGGTTTTACCCTGGTTAGATCACCTCTGATACTACATAAAAAATTTTCTAACATGTTTTGTACATCAAAGTGTGACAGATTTGTGCTATCATGGAAATACAATTTATTTTTGTTTTCTCGGCTTTGAAAATGTCCTTTCCACGGAACTGGAGAATAGGAGCCTTCTGACAAATGAGAAACGTTCCTTTGTAAACACGAGACAAAAAGACAACCTATATATCGCATACTGATATAATTCTCAGCTGAAATATTAAAAATATTTGAATGTGAGATTTGGTGATAAATACCAAATAACAAAATTATAGGGTGAAAGATCATTAAGTTACAGCAATGACAAGTCATAAAATAAGGCAACATAACACAGATTAATTTTCTCAGAAAAGAAAAACAACTGATGAAGTAGGTAAAGAGGTTTGCAGGTACCCTTTCTGAGCTGTGAACCAGTGAGAGCATGAGACTAGAACTGCTCATGAAGTTTGGCAGTTTGCATTCAATCCATTATTTGTCAAGGATTTCATATTCCAGCAGTACACTGAATCATAACTTGAAAACAAAGTCTTCTGAAGTGATGCAAACAAAGCAATTTTATTTCTTTGTGGTATTTTTTAATTGTAGAAGTCCAGCGTCCTGGCTGATGCAAAAATTCACTGAAACGAATATTCTGAAGACATAGATAACTCAACAGGGTTCTAAATTACACCAGCAATTTAATTCATGGTTGGGGGAGAAAAGTAGAAACTCACTTGTCAGCTGAGCTTTAGAGAACTTCTCTGTACAGCTGTGATCTTGGATACTGTTCTGCAGCTTCTGCCATTCCTGTGCTTGAAAGAGGTGAAGTCTAGCTGCTTTTGTCACAGCTACTGCTACATTCTTGATTCTGACACACAGAACAGCGTGGTCACCTTGGTATACAAAAAATAAAATCAAGTAATCTGCTGTGATGTCATTACAAGCAAACAAGTAGCATGGCATAGATTTTTTTTCATAAGTAGCCGCACTACAGCCTCACATAATTTCTTAAGTTTTTACCTTTATTTCCTATAAAGGTATTTATGGTCTTTCAGGACAATTTCTATACATCTCATTACCAAAACACTACATGCACCATTCCCTATCGTGGTACTTAAACAAATTTCCTCCATAACCCAAATATCATTAACCTTCTCTACCACAAACAGCCTTGCCTTCCCTTCCTCCCATCCCCCACCTTTTTTTTTTAAAGCAGACTTCCAGATAACTTTTTATTCCTTCTTCCTCCCACCTC
Organism: Pitta sordida; assembly: GCA_013390025.1. NCBI lineage: Eukaryota > Metazoa > Chordata > Aves > Passeriformes > Pittidae > Pitta > Pitta sordida. The sequence continues at coordinate 238,414 of WEKX01027520.1, forward strand.
AAATTTCATTTTCTCAAGTTAAATACAGTGTTTTGATAGTCTCACTGAGTGGTTCAAAGTCTAGCCTTTTATGACCTTTGTGGCATGAGCATCGTGGGGTACCTCTTAGGAGTCCAATACCAGAAGAACTCACATAAATGGACTTTCATGTTATGGATGGATTAGAGATAAAATAATTATAGATGACAGATGTCAAATGGATACAAAGAAAAGTGTTCCCTAATGTGCCAGTCTACCTACAGAGTCACAGAACAGCCGAACGGCCTGGCTTGGAAGGGACTTTAAAGATGACTTTGTTCCAATCCCCCTGCTGCAGACAGGGACACTTTCCACTGGATATGGTTGCTCAAAGCCTCATCCAACCTAGCCTTAAACACTTCCAGAGATGGAGCATTCCCAGCATCTCTGGGGAACCTGTTTCAGTGCCTCACCACCCTCACAGTGAAGGATTTTTTCCTAATACCTAATATAAACCTACTCTCAGTTTGAAACAATTACCCCTGTCTGCACGTCAAGGTGGCGTCTTGACATACAGAAATATTTTGCTCATTTTCGAACTAGGTAATTCAACACAATTTATCTTGTCCGAGTAGTTCTACAATCCTCAAACTTATTTTGATAAATTCTTTCATATACATATATAGCCATAGACTCATTTAACATAAGAGTATCCTAAATTAAAAGGTAGAATTTAATGGAGAAGAAAATTCCATTGGTACTGTGAGAGGACAAACTCCCTAGAAGTTTAAGAGAGCTTTGAATGTTTCTCTGTCAGAGGAACCCTCTTTCCCCTTAGCTAGGCACCGGTTAGGTGTGAAGCACTAGCTTCAAACAAGGAAAGTTTGCCTCTTCACAGTCAGCTGCAAGACAGAGGTCCTGCAAGAAAACCTCAGATAAGGTGACCTCCTGGTATCTAAAAAACGTGGTATGAACTACAGTTTACCTAAGATTTTGAAATGTGTATTAAAAAAAGCTTCACTAAGACACAAAGGAGCTACTGGTATTCACGTATGAAGAAGAGTACTTCTAAGCAAATATGCAACATCAACTTATAGAATCATATCTGAACCACTTATCTTTAACCTTAACAGTCTTTTCTCAGTGCATGGCTTCCTCTACATCTATATTTAAAGCACTTCTACAATCATCTTCTAGGACAGTGCTAATTAACTGCTTTCAAGTCACTCCACATGCTACCTCCACCCTATATATCACCTCTCATTCACTGCTGGAAGGTCACACTCCAACTGTTTGCCTTATGCCACGTTTTCCTTCATCTCATTAGATTTTAAAGCATTCCACAAAACTCTTCCGCCGTGAGGCTCGGCGGGGAAGAAAAAAGCCCAAGCTACGGAAACGCCGAGGATCCAGGACAAGCGTGGTGCCCAGCACAGCCCTGCTCTGCACGGCATCCGTCCTGCTTCCACACGCTTCCTTCGGCAAAGTAAAACTTATGTCCCGAGGGGAGTCGTTTCCAACCTTCGGGAGTGGCCATTCCAACAGGATTCCAATTATTAGCGACAAGCAGTTAGTAACACCGGAGAGAAAAGCCACCGGGAATAACCAGGTGAGAATTTACATCCCGAGGCACGGTGACACCGCAGCGCTGATGAGGTAACAGGTGANCTTCTCCCCCAGCCCGGATCCTCCAGCGCCCCCCGGATCCCGCTCGGATCCCGCTCGGCCCCACGGGCCCGGGTCACGTGACACCCCCGGCTGGGCGCGAGCGGAGAAAGAGCCAATGAGCGGGCGCGCCCGCCCCTGGGGGCGTGGCCGAGCGCCCAGGCTCCTCCCCCGCCACAACGTGTCCCGTTGCCGGGGCCGGCCGTAAGTCGCGAGGCGCAGCGTCGTAAAGGAGGAGGTGGTGGGTCGGCGCGCTGGAGGCGGCCGGGNCTACCTCCACCCTATATATCATCTCTCATTCACTGCTGGAAGGTCACACTCCAACTGTTTGCCTTATGCCACGTTTTCCTTCATCTCATTAGATTTTAAGGCATTCCACAAAACTCTTCCGCCGTGAGGCTCGGCGGGGAAGAAAAAAGCCCAAGCTACGGAAACGCCGAGGATCCAGGACAAGCGTGGTGCCCAGCACAGCCCTGCTCTGCACGGCATCCGTCCTGCTTCCACACGCTTCCTTCGGCAAAGTAAAACTTATGTCCCGAGGGGAGTCGTTTCCAACCTTCGGGAGTGGCCATTCCAACAGGATTCCAATTATTAGCGACAAGCAGTTAGTAACACCGGAGAGAAAAGCCACCGGGAATAACCAGGTGAGAATTTACATCCCGAGGCACGGTGACACCGCAGCGCTGATGAGGTAACAGGTGACAGGTTGGACTCGATGATCTCTATGGTCTTTTCCAACCTTACTGATTCTGTGATTCTGTGATCCGGAGTCCCAGGAGGGAAGCAGGGAAGGTGCCACAGCTCAAAGGCCTCCGCCCTCCCGGACACCCGGAGGGGAAGGTCCACAGCAGGCTGCGGGCCATGGAGGGAGCAGTGACACACGGCCAGGGGCGGTCGGTCCCGCCCGGCGGGTCGGAGCTGCGGGACACAGGGCCGGGAGAGCCCGGGGCTGACCCCACTCCCCGCTCACTTCGCCCCCCCGGGCCCGCACCCCGCTCCGCTCCTCCCCAGCCCCGTCCCAGGACGGCGCAGCCGCTCTCCCGCTCCCCGGNGTGGGGCCGCGCGGGGGTCGAGGTGGGTGATTTTTCAATGAGCCTCTCGCAGGTGCTGCGACCCTGCCCTTGCAACCCACGGGACCACCACGCACGCGCTGGGGGGAGGTAGGGGTGGGGCCGGGGCCGGTGCCGTAAAGCGCGGACGATGTCGGGGCGGACGGGCCCCGTAGCGCCGTCGGTGTTCGAGAAGCGGCTCCTGGTGACGGGCGGCGCCGGATTCATGTGAGGGAGGGGTGCAGGGGGGATGCAGGGAGGCTGGCGGGGCCGGGCGGGGGCCGCCGGCCTCCCGTGGAGGGGCGCGGGTGAGACGCGGCCGGTCGGGATCCCGCGGTGCCGCCTCACCTGTGTGTTCCCGGGCGCTGACGGTGGGAGTCGGTGCTCGGCCTCGGGCAGGATTGTGTTGCCCAGAGAAGGGTGACAGAGCTAGCGAAGGGGCTGGAGGGTAAGTGCCAGGACGAGCGGCTGAGGGAGCAGGAGAAGAGGAGGCTCAGGGCTTCTCTTGTCACTCTCTGCCGCTGCCCGAAGGGAACCGGGCGGGGGTCGCTCTGTTCTCCCGGGCAGCCAGCGGTGGGACAAGGGGACTCAGCCTCAGGCTGCACCAGGAGAGGTTCAGGTTGGCCATCAGCAGGAATTTTATCACAGGCGGGGTGATTAGACACCACCGCAGGCGGTGCAGGAGTCGCCGTCCCTGGAGGGGTTCAGGACCCGACTGGATGTGGCACTTGGTCTCCGGGTGACAAGGGGGTGGTTGGTCATGGGATGGATTCCGTGATCTCGGAGGCCTTTTCCAGTCCGAGCGATTCTGTGGGTTGGGGGTGGCAGTGCTTTGGGCCAGCCGCTGTTTCCCATGCCAGCCCCAGTGGTGCTGGCTCTGCAGGAGTGGAGAAGGGATTAGGATTCTGCGTGCAGATAACTTCGGGGAAACCTGAGCTCCTGAGACCGTGCCAAAGAGGAGACGCCACCTGGTTGTCTGGCTGTCACTCTGCAGCAATGTTGGAGAACTCAGTGACGGGGGTCAGTATTACGGGTTAGGAAAGTTGACTGTTTACTTCTCCCTGATGCTTAATGGGGATAAAAGTATTTAGAAGGGTAATTGAATGTAGCATATTACGGTTTGTTGGTTTTTTTCTTTATGTGGTTGTGAGCTGTGCTGATTTTTTTTCATCATAGCGTGAAATTTTGTTCTGATTTTTAGTTTCTTAACAGCATGCAGTTATATATAGAATATATTGGAATAACGTGTGAAATATACATATATATTAGAATAATGTTGACATATCTTAAAACATCTCTGAATTCCTTTTCCACCTCTTTCAGGTATAGCCCCTTCTTCCCCCCCCACAGACTTTTGATATTGCTGAACTTATTTGTAATTTGTCGTCTCTTTGTTACTGTAAAGCTGAGTGTATAATTGTGAAATGTGGGTTTGTTCTGTCCTGCAGCGCTTCACATGTGGTCGTCTCTCTGGTGAAAAACTATCCAAACTATCTGATTATAAATCTAGATAAGGTAAGAACTTGTTTCCTTTCTTGATATGGAAAACTGTTTTAAATGATTTTTGGTGCAGTGTGGGACATGTTGAAAATTGTTACTTTTGTTTGATACTCCATTTGCTCCAATGCAAACCAAAAACCTGCTGTTTATGTTCCTGACACAAATAATTATTTGATAAAAATACAAGAGGAAAGAGGGAAGCTTTTCAAGCTCTAAGCTTCTGTTTAAGAATTTTTGCATTTAAGGAATCTTGTGGAGTTTTGTGTATTTAAACCTTCATCAGGTCTGCTTGTGAAATAGGTTTTCTTTTGGAAAAAAAGTTTTTACCTTGATCTCAGATTTTTTACTGATTAGGTTGGGTTTGAGTTAATTTGCTTCCATGAAGCCCACTTTTCATACTGTGTGGTTATTTCTCTTTAGCTTGACTACTGTGCAAGTTTGAAGAATCTTGAAACTGTCTCTGGGAAGGAAAACTACAAGTTTATCCAGGTGATAAAGCCTTCTCTTCTAGAAACTTGACTCTTAACTGGTTTTTATCCCTTTGTATCCCAGGTAGTGTGGTGTCCAGAGGTCCCCAAAGTGGAAGCCACTACTTTCATTTGTGATAAAGTTGAAATTACTTCTGCTCCTTCATTGACAGAAATGAGTCAGTGTATGTAATATTCCAATGTATGTGAGAATCAGATAGGCATAACAGCATTTACTTCATCTGTTTGATGTATTAAAAGCCTTTGTGTATTTCACTCACAGAAGTCTGTGACAATATGCAGTGTTCTGTCTCTTACATGAACTAGTCTTTGAAAACTCGACGTATTTGATTGTACCATAAAGGTACAGAATTGGTAAAAGCCTGATTTTGAGATGAGTGGTTTTAGGGATGGCGTTTCACTTTTGAGATGTGTTGTGGTCAAGATGTACTTAAATTCAGCTCTTCTATGCTTCTCTGATGCTGTCTTAGACTTCACACCTTTAAAATCTGCCACTTGTCCTATTCCATGGTGTGCAACAAACTCTTGTTCTGTTAGTGCTGGACCTTGTTGAAGCTGTGTAGTTCACAGTCAATCTGGAACGAGGTCTCATGGTAACATTCAAGGTACACCTTTTCTGTTTAAATTTTGTCAATTGAAGTGATTTACTGCTTCCACAGTTTTGCCTTCAGGTAAGAGATTGGTTCTGATTTATTGTTCAGTTCAACATTCTGGCTGCTGGGGTGAATGATGAGGTTCTTCCTCTGAGAAAACCAGTGCTGCTACTGGTCTCTCTGTCTCAGTGGCTGCCCAAAGTTGTGGGACATCTGAGAAATGCATCTAGTTCAGTTTTCTGAAACAGCAGCTTTGTCAGTAGATGTAAATACAGGTTTTATCTTAGATTTGGGTCAAGTTGGGAACTGGACTTTCCCTCACCTGTTTGGTGACCCCCATGTCTGTTTGTTTTTTGTGACCCTGCCTCTTTATCTCAGTAAGGGATTATCTCTGAGCTGTATGAGGGGAAACAGACTGTCAGTGTGCAGACATGCACATATGTGCTGTTTCAGCATTGCCAAACTGGCTTTTTGGTTATTTTTCCTAAGGTCTTCGACTGTTTCCAGTATGTGATATGAAATGCCATGTAAAGGCTTTGTTACCTGGATAGATACGTATTAGCATTTAATTGCTGGGGAGAACAAGAAGTTTTGGAAGACATCTAAACAGTCAGACCCCAATGGGAAGCAGGGCAACAGTAAGAAGGAATGATGTGGCTATACTGTTTTAGAAGTGAGATTCGAGTATTTTGCCACAAAACTTATACCAGTATAAATAATTCCAACTTTTCAGTGAGGGTTTTTTTGTGGTTTGATGTATATACAGTTTGATTTTGTTGTTGTTGTTGTTTTTTGTAGTCCCAGCTCTTGGTGTGGTTTGTTTTTGTTTGTTTTTTAGGGACAGTTTATCCCAGCTAAACATGGCAGCTAGTATGCAACCAAGCAGTTCACTTTTTCCAGTGCACTTTTCCCCGTCAGTGTAATCTCTGATGTACAGCTCATTTGACTAGAACTACTATAACCTTGTTACTGGCCTTAGGAGACAGCAAAGAAGGATTTATGCTCTAGTGAGACTGCAGAAAGGAAGCCTGTTTTGGAAAGTGGAGAAGTAGAAGTTTAGAAAATTTGCATCAGAGGCTGTATGAAAGATAGGTTTTTACCACAGTTACTGTTGTTGCTCAACACAGATGTACTTAGCTTGAATTTCAGCTTAAAAAAGAAGTTAGGAGTTGTAACCATTTAGTTCAAAATAACGTATGAGCCTGAAGTGCATTTACTGGAGTAAATATACTTTTATTCAGGGTTGAGAAATAGGGACATCAATTCACCTTCCTCCCATTTCTGACAGTACTTTTTTGAGTCTGTTGTTTAGAATTGTTGCTTGAGAATTATTGAAACATACATATACAGTCAGCCCTCTTCCACTTTGCGCCCCCCATATTGTGGCTTCACATCTTAGTGGCATGGTTTTTCAGCGATGAAGGAGCCCCCTTTTCGCAACTGCGCATGCGCGACCTGGCATGCGTGAGCGTTCAATTAGGCACTCATGAATATTCAAATCAACCCCCACGCCGTGCTACATGGACCACGGGTGTGTTGCTCTGCCCATGGTGAGCTGTGCTGGCCCTGCTCTGCCCCTCTGCTTGGGGCCTTGCCGCCCCTCCCCTGAGGGCCGCGCCGTCTCCTCCCACTCCCATCGGGGCTGCTCTGGGCCGCCCTGGCTCCTCCCCTTGGGGCCGCCAGGACAGCGGCGTGGGTGGCTCCCTGCACCAGTGTCCCTGGCCAAGCAGAAAAGGGATTTTTCCCAGCGTGGCGTGGCTGCAGGCACCAGGAAGCACCGACACGAACACCAATACATCAAGGTAGTGCCAAAACAGCGCCAGGGGGCCAGAGGGGCTGTGCGAGGGTGCGGGGCAAATTTGCATATTAATGAGCTGCCAGTCAACGCAGAAAGTGGGCTTTGCGGGAGACGAATAAGACCGTGGTACTGTGGTATAGGAGACCCAACTGTATTAGAGCTATTTCTAGTTATTTGCATTGTTACTGAAAATACAAAAGTCTTCTTCCACGAGATACCTGTTCTCAAGTACTGTATTGTTTAAGTTGAGCCAACAGGTAAATATCAAAAGGTTTTTCTCAGCTCACTTTAAAAGATGCTGTTCCTGGTGTCAAATTAAGAAACGTTTTTTGTATCAATGCCTGTCTGCTTTTGTAAATATACGAATATTAATTAAAAAAACAATTGCGGGAACAAACAACAGAAGGCAAAATCCTTGCAAGACATCCAGCTGTTTTGACAGAAGTGAAAATCACCTTCACCAGTAGATGTCCCTGTCCGCTTAGCTAGATTGCAGTAACTCTGGCAACTTGGCATTTCAGCCTCACCATTGAAGTTCCATGCCATGCTGCTGTTGTATGCATTTTTGGGAATGTTGCTGTTTATAATGCTGATAGTAACATAAATAGTGAAATAAGTTTTATTGAGGATGTTTCTCAAAATGGGTGAAATTTTATATCTGGTCTTATTTTAGACATGGCATTGATAAATTGTCCCAAACTCAGTTTGTAGTGGTATTTATATCCTGTGCTCACTTCGTAGTGGTTTGTTATGTGACACTTGGTATAAATGAAAGCTGGCTATTTTCTATGAAAAATAATTTTCTATTTTTTTGTCTGTTTAGGGAGATATCTGTGAACCTGATTTTATAAAACAGCTCTTTGAAACTGAGAAAATCGATATAGTCCTTCATTTTGCAGCCCTAACACATGTAGGTGAGCACCGCTGCTTGTTTTGATATTGTTACCTCCTTGAAATGTATACTGGTATTTTTCATATTTTCCCTTCCTAGAAACCAAAGATCTGGTTTGTATCTACAACCACCGTCATTCACTGTCTGGTGGCCTTTTTAACTTAAGGGGTTCAAAGCCTTGGTTTCAAAAGTGCTTCATCTGACTGTTGTCTGTTTTCATTGCACATAAACAGTAACGCCCCCCTTTGTTTGTATTACGTTTTTAATTTCCATCTAAGCTCACAAGTAACTGGCAGTGTACAGAGGGAGTCATAAAGGCAAGAGAAAGTTTGTACGTAGTCTCAAATTTTCACCTGATTGACTCCAACTTCATGTGAAAGAAACAGTGAAGGAAGCTGAAGGTTTAGGCAAGTCCTTTAGGATTAGGCATAAGACCAGAATCCTGCCTCAATTCTAAAAAGAGAGAATGAATTATACTTAAGTACGTATTTCAGATTGCTGCTCTTCGGTTCCGCTCTTATTCAGAGCAATCCCTGCCATACTCCTATCATGGTGAGAAGAAATCCTCAAAAGAATTCTCCAGGAGAATTTTTCAAAATTGTCAGCTGTGATATGCACAAAGTCATTAGGTCAGTGGAACAAGCCTAAGAATTAAAACAGATGCTGGTTAGTGAACAGGAATAGCTATGTATTACTGCATCTTGTCTCTGAATGACACTTCTCTTACTGGGCTTAACTTTTCCTGGTGAGAAGGGAAGTAGGTATGCTTAAATAAAGGTAGATAATGCTGGTTTAGGTTAAAAAGTCCATAGCCAAGGAGTTTTTGCTCCTGATTCCATCCTCTTGTTGAGAGTGAGAATTTTTGTCTCCAGGTAAGTGCAGAAAGGCCCCTTATTTAATAATGACCTTGCTATTTGACAAGTCTGTATTGCAGCCTCCAATATTACGGTTCACTGGGAGCCATAACCCTGTCTTGCCTACATTTAATCAGAATTTTCTGATTTTTTTTTTATGTAGATCTTTCATTTTGGCATGCCCTGGAATTCACCTATGTGAATGTTTATGGCACTAATGTGCTGCTTGCTGCCGCACATGAAGCCAACGTGGAGAAGTTTGTCTATGTTAGTACAGATGAAGTATATGGAGGCAGCACTGGTGAGGTGAGTTTGAAAGTGCATGAGGGTTCTCATAGCTTTACTTGCTTTGAATAGTGAAAACAAACTGAGTCTGACTTTTCTTGGCCTCTGAAAATGTATGAGTTTCAAGGTATTTCTGACAGTACTGGAATTTGTAAATAAGCTAAATATTAAAATTGCCCTGATTTCTTTTTTTTTTTTTGGTAGTATGATTTATAGTGAATGTTTATTACCTAAAGCAGTGAGATTGGGGTTGTTAATGCTGTGAAGACACCTCAGAGATACTGTCAAAGCAATGTATTATATACAGATTTTGTCTTGGAGCATTCATGAGATTTCAGTAACGTGCACAGTTTGACAGGCAGGGAACTGCTTTCATACTCTAAAATGCTAACAGGACTGTGACAATTCAGACAAGAAACAATTCCTGTATTAGTGTAAGAAATATTCAGATGTTTGAAAAAATCTTTGATTTTTGACAATTTATGCATGACCTTAATTCAGGAAATACAATTTAGCTCAGTAAAAAGGCAGAATATGCATGTTCATCTTTTTAAAGGCATAAATGACAGTCAAGGAGCCTTATGCCATAGTCCATGAAAATATGTATTGAGGTACACTTCAGAAAAGTCCTATGCACTTTCTTACTGTCACAATGTTTTTCTTAATTCCTTCAACCCAACTCCCATCTGTAGACTGTCAGGATACGTAAAGGTGATGTTTTCTTCCATGTAGACCTTTTCCTCCCTCTGGGCATTGAAAAGAGCACTTTTAATCTGTTTTTTTCTTCTTTGTGACTCACACTAGAAGTTCTTGTAGAGTTTTTTTTTAAGGGGAGGAAGGCCAGTTAGTTTCAGAGGCAAAGGTCAGACAAGAACAGTAAGCCTCTTAATCACATTAAGGTAATTGTTATATATCACACATTGTGTAATATCCCTCCTTTTAGTTTGGGTTGATTTGGGGTGTTCCCCCCTCCCTGGTTCTGGAAGGGATCAGGATTGTTGAAGCCTTGCTTTGGAGGCTTTTTGGTTGCAATTCTACATTTATTACAGAAATAAAATTTATAGAAAAGCTTAAGAAAAGACCCCTTTAGGACTGGAAGGTCAGTTTGTTAGTGGTGGTGCAAGGGCACTTGGAGGCAATATGAGCCTAAAAATGATTGAACCTTCCTGTAGCAACCTCCCTGTGATTGTTTTACAAAATAAAATTCTGTAAAGAAAAAAATAAGGGCCTGCTACCATGAGATACACTGCTAGAAGTATAAAAATACTGCTGTTACTCTGACTGCCTCCAGTGTTTGATAAATAGAATTGTCATTTGTTGTGGACGTTGCCAGACTGACGTGCTTGGATACTTGGGATTTTTATTTCTTTTGTAACTCTTAAGACTTATCTGGGCAAAAGAAAATGAGTAATGCAAATTTTTCTTTTCATTTTAGGAGTTTGATGAATCCTCACCAAAACATCCAACAAATCCCTATGCCTCCTCTAAAGCAGCTGCAGAGTGTTTTGTTCAGTCTTACTGGGAAAGGTACCAAGTAAGTTGATGAAAGCTTCAAAAGCTCTGAAGCCTGTGGTTAAGTGTCTGTATTATATATACATGAACATAGAAGAAAAATTAGTATTCGTCCACACAGTGCCAGCTCCTTCCTTATTGTTAGTCCTGTAGTTTGGATGTGTTGGAGAATGTACACCAATAAATGGTGGAGATACACTACAAAACAGTGAGGACAGGGCAGGTGTTTTTAATTTTTGTTTTTTGAATCTGAACTGTAATGTCTAAAAATGCGCTTTGATAAAATGGTCAAATGAAACATTAGTAATTTGAAAACCAGTTCTGAGCTTTAAGGAGATACAAAAGTATTATAGGGTAGTAGAACATTCAACATTCAAATTTTATTAAGAATAGATTTATAGTTAGAGCAAAAAAAAAAAAAAAAAAAAAAAAAAAAAAAAAAAAAAAAAAAAAAAAAAGGTAAAGCCCTATTAGTCAGATTTGTTTAAGGAAAAACTTTAAAATTTTGAATACTTTAGGCCTTTGTTCTGGATATATGTTTTTGATATAAAGTGGACATGAATAGGATATTAATGACTATGAAACATCGTTTTGGCATAAGTAGAAGCAAACCAGTCTTCAGCCAAGCAGATACACTTATGTGATATCCTATGGTGGTTCCAGAGCAAGACAGAGATTTCAAGCATTTGTCACTTGTGTTGCTTCTAACAAGCTGGAGGCTTTGCCTATTTGCCAGAAATAGAGATGGCACTGTGCATGTGTCAGTTTATTGTTTATTGATCACCAAGAAGCCTACAGATTTTTTATGTAATCACATGTGTTTCATGCTCTCAAGTTTCCAGCTGTTATCACACGGAGCAGTAATGTTTATGGACCACATCAGTATCCAGAAAAAGTAAGTTACACTATGCTTTACTCTGAGCTTCAGTGTACCATAATTCCCATATGAATAGGGTGACTTCTGAAGAAACCACTCTTGCAACTAACATGTGATTATGTATTTTGAACTCACACTAACATATCTTACCATGAACACATATTTTTTTGTTTCAATAAAACTTAGAGACTCAGTTATTTACATGAATTTCATGACAGTGACTTTGTTTCATAATTTTTCTGGTTTTCAGAGGCTATTTTGGCAGGGTTGCCCTACAAATTACATTAATTCATGTGTCATATTCTGTAAGTGAGAGTGTTTAATAACTAAGATAAACATTTCAAAAAGTAAACTATGACAGCATAATATGCCTGAAATAGAAAGTGATGTTCTAGCCTGTACAGAAAATAGGTAAGATGAAGCTTATAGCGTTCAGATACAAAGTGAGAAGTAGTGCAAAGTGACTTTTCTTTGCATGTGCTCATACAGACCTTGCAGGGTAACTATTTGAAATCGTTATTAGTGTGAGCGCATTGCCTTTTTAAGTCAATACCAAAGTCTGCTTTGCTAGTGAATGGAAATACACAGTCTGTATTCATGGATTACGGGTCAGTTATTTTTTGCAGATTAACAGCTTCTGAAATAGTGGACTAACATTTTTTTTTGCTTGATTCCTTAGGTTATTCCAAAGTTTATATCTTTGTTGCAACAGAACAGAAAATGGTAGGTAACTTGCATTTTTTGTTTGTGGTATTTGTGCTATCAAAACTGTAATGCTGCCGGTGCTGCGGGCAGAGAGCCCTGTCCAGGCACCCAGGGCTGGGTGCTGCTCAGGGGCACAGGATGGGATGGGACGACTGCACTGTTGCCATAGGAACCGTCAGGGGGAAGTGATGCCAGAGGTGCAGCCTCTCCCCACTTTACTTTCCCATCCTGTCCCACTGTTCAGCTTGTTCAGAAGCCAAGCACTTTGTGCTCCCAGGAGCTGCCTGCCTGGCGCTGATGCAGGATATCCTGCATCAGAGGAGAAATGCCCTCTCACAGCACCAGGCTGAGCAGGGGGATGGAACGGGGAGACACACACACACACAAACAGCCCTGTCTTGTCCCTGGCAACAGGCGCTGGGGAACACCAGCTGCACCCTAGGAGCCCAACAGGGGGAAGGGGTAGGATACACCCACACCACCACCACCAAACCCCTGACCCTGCACGACTGTTTAGAGCACTGTCGGCAGAGGAAGGGGTGAGGGACATGTGTGCTGAGGCACTGTGCTCATTATGTATGATAGAATCACAGTGACTGTGCCACCTCCATCCCAGGGCTTGAGGGGACATCCCATTCCCAGCACACCTGGCCGGTTGGCAGAGTGAGTCCTGGGGCAGGGGACCCAGAGAGCCCTGGCATGGGAATAAACACCATGCCTCCTGGTGGGTCCTGGCGCCTCCTGGCTCCCTGGGACCCCCTCCAGGGCTTGGCGCTGCACCCTCCAGCACTCTGCAGCTGAGTGGGACGGGGGTGAGGGGTGTGGCTTATTTGCATATTCATGATGCATCTAGACTCGCGGATTGGGTGATTCGCCGCCTGAGAGGAGACTCAAACCCCAGCGATTTTTGAGGTATTGCTGTCAATTGAATGTTTCTATTTAAGGATTAACAAAATTTTTTTGGCTTTTCCTTGACCTAAGCTGTATTCATGGTTCTGGACTTCAAAGAAGGAATTTCCTGTACGCGACTGATGTGGTCGAAGCATTCCTTACTGTCCTGAAGGAAGGGAAGCCAGGTGAAATTTATAACATTGGAACCAACTTTGAGATGTCCATTGCTCAGCTTGCTAAGGAGCTAATCCATTTGGTGAGTAAAACAGTTCTGATGCTTTTCTTTACCAGTCTTCATTGCACATATGAACAATTATTCTACAAACCTTTCATAGCTCTGAAAGAGCTTAGCTTTGAAGTTGGTCTTGGAAGGTAATTGTGGCAGAATGATGTGCTACCCTTTCTGTGGAAGCTGTACTGTGCAAGTTTGCAGTAGGGGCTGTCCTGCTGCATCACTTATCCTGGCTAGGACATCACTGGCATAATGAATAAGTACCATGTAGTAGGGTTTTCTTCATGCTGGCTGCTTTAGCTTTGGTCTGAGAATGTGGCTCTATTGAATTCTAACAAGTTAGGGATGTTTTGGCAGTGCTCAAATAAAGGACAACTGTTGGAATTATTCTAGATAATTTTGGTAATTTCAATAGTGTGAAAATTTAGTTTACAAAAGACCATTTCTGCTTTGGGTTTGTTTTTTTGTTTGGTGATTTGTTTGTTGGGGTTTTTTTAAGATACTTAAATCTTGTTAAAACATCCAATGACACATTTTTAAGTGTATGCTTATGCAATGCAAAATTTATAGAGGTGATATTTGTTCCTCTTCTTGACAGATAAAGAAGACCAGTTCAGAATCTGAAATGGAGCACTGGATGGATTATGTCAAAGACAGGTAAGGAATGTGGAGGACATGCAGGGATATTGTGCACACACAAGATGGTTTTGTCTTTAAGGTTTTTAAGAGTCTTGCCAAATTAGGTTTTTGTGAAAGTATTTCTGCCCTGAAAGAGGGAATGCTTCTGAGGGACTAAGAGCTGTTTTGCTTTCTTAATTTTTTTTTTTTTCTTTTTTTTGCTGCTGGATGTGACATCGATGATCTGTACGGAGCACTGCATAAAAAATCAGGATTTATAATTATTATTTGGAACTTTCGGTCAGTGTATGTCTTGAAGGGGAAGTTTATATAATTTATTCAGTACTTTGTATGTATTCACCATCACTGAGATGAATCCAATCGCCTCCTGCTCAGCTTTGGTATTTTGAGACTGATGTGACTATGCAGACTTAGATGTACTTCATGGTAAGACCCACTCTCTGCAGGCAGAAATATGTGCCTGTGGAGTGCAGTTAGTTTTAGATTTCTATCTTAAGCTGAAGCTGCTATCTCAAAAGTAGATATGAATCTCTAAGGTGCTGAAGTTAAGGCGGTGCTAAAAACGTGTAGCTTTTATAGATATGCTTTTGCTGTGTGTTTCCATCCTTAATTTCAGGCTCAGTTTGGCTCTGCTCTTTTATCTACATTTCTTTTCTGCAGTAACAATGAGTCTCTGCTTACTTTAGATATCACTCTCTCCAGAGTGATTAGAAATATCTGCAGATAGCAGTTAAGTATTATGGCCTTTAGAATTCTCACTTTCTGTTCACATTTGGATTGTTATCGTGGCAACTGAAGTGTCTGTAAATGTACTAACTTTTGTTTTTAGAAGGAAGTGTTCCTCAGAATCCTATCTGAGTGTATTACAGAACTTTGAACAAACTGTCTTTGCCTCACATGATGAGAATATTCTGGGTGTTGGTGTAATTCAGCTTGAAACATTTCGTCATGTGTATTGGGCCCTGTCTGCTAATGTTTAAACATAAATGGGCTTGGGAAAACTAACCACCTAGGAATACATGCCTCAAAGAATGTTGAGGTCTTACAAAAGATTCTTAAGATACCTAAGTAATGATTATTTAATTCTATAATGAGTGACTTAAAGGTCACGAGAGTTATTTGCTATGGAAAAATTAGTTCTGCTTCTGCTTGAGATTAGCATGTTATAAAAACAGTGATAAGTACTTGGTTTGTGTGCCTGGACTATCCAATATGCCAGTGCCAGTAATGCAGGAATGTTAGACTAGGCTACCTATCTGCTAGAAGTGGAAGTAAAAATTTGTGCCATGCCTAAATAGATTTCTTTCTGCATTGAATCATGCAGTTTGGGATTCTACATATTCAGTATTATTGAGTCTGTGTAGCTACCGGGGCTCTGTAATGACAATACTTTGAAGGCTTCTGTATTTCAAATCTGAAGTACGTGTAAATTTGAGCGTTTTCAGGATGAAAAATGTAAATGTTAATATTAGAGAGCACTGTCTTTGCATTGCAAATGCACTGACTTGCACAATTGCCTTGGCAGTGATTCGAGTTTTGCATACGTTTTTGAGCCAGTAAAATATTAATTCATATTTATTCTAGTCCATTCCAAGTAGTTGACTGTACAAACTGAATTGTATTGCTGTAGCTGTACTCAACTGCCACGTATTTTTTGAAGGCCATGCGATCTGTCATGTTGATGGGAATTTTCAAAATCAAAGCATACCTAATATTCCTTAGAAGACAATGTGTGGTACTGCATGTCTAATTAATGAGGAAGTCTAATTGAACTGTTTTTTGTACGTGTCTTATGCTCCATCAGGCCTACGAATGACCTGAGATATCCAATGAATTCCGAAAAAATGCACGACTTAGGATGGAGACCTAAAGTGCCTTGGAAAGAAGGAATAAAGAAAACAAGTAGGAATGATGACTTTTACACTGATTTAGAAGTGATGGGAGGAGGGAGAGGGAAAGGCAGTGAGATGGGTGTATAGGTTAGTTAATGAGAAGCTAAGGAGTTTGAATTTAACACTTTTTAATTTAATGTACAATTGTCTTGCTTTTTAAGTAGTGAGTTGGCATGATTTTAAAAAATATTTTAATCACTTTTTAGTGCTAGAATAAATCTTGCATAAATAATTCATAAAATTTAAACTAGATTTTTATCATATGCCTGTTTTCATAATGAACTATTAGCCTGTTGTTAGTCTTACAGTATTGAATTTCCTCGTTACCTCTGGTCAACTTGACTCATCAACATTCTCTTCATACTAGTTGAATGGTACAAAGAAAACTTCCACAACTGGAAAAACTCGGAGAAAGCTTTGGAGCCCTTTCCTGTAACAGAGCCATTTGCACAGCTCAGTGATCCCTAAGGCGCTGCAGGACCTGAAGGACTTTTTTTCTACCTCATACAGTCTTTTCTCCAAAGCCTGCAATCAAGTGGCCACGCTGGACTCTTTATGCTTTCAAGATACATGGACCATGATGAGTACAGAGCTACAGTGTGGCACAATTTGGAACGGTTTCAGCACTTTAAAAGTTGAACTGGTTAATTTCAGTTTTTGGTGCAATACTCTATTCTCACTGGGTATCGATTTTAAAGAACTGTATGGAGGGAAGCATATTTATAATGCTATAAATTAGTGTAACTGAAGTAAAATTGCCTTAAGTAAGAATAATTAACTGTGATTACAGCTTTGTGACTTTCTGATTTGTTTTAGTTCTGGAATCATTCATCTGTATTAGTTTGGTTTTACAATGTAATAGGTTATTTTTGTCACTTCAAAGAGTTTTATTTTTAATCAAAGGGAGAAATGTTCTATTTGTGAACACATATAAATTGGTTGATAAAAGCAACGTATGGCACCTGTGTGGTTCCATCCATTTCTCTCTTGGTGCAGTATTAACTTCTGTAGATGGCTGATTAAACTGTTACCTCCTCTATAACTTTAAATGGCTCTTTTTAAGGAGCTGAGATTTCCAGAAGCATTGTCTTAAATTTAGTCCTCTTTTCAGTGTATTACTGTCTCTTAATTTCCTTTTCTTAACTGTAACTATAACAAACTTGAAATACTGGAACAGAGTTAACATTCCAATGATGTTATTTCCTGTGATATGAATGCTATTTATGGAGAAAATGTTTTTACATATTTCTTTTTCTGTGAATGGTGTATTGGCAGGCCTTATGCAATGAGGTGTTTTACAATTTTTTTTTCTGTAACATTTAAAAACATATTGTGTTTTTATGTAAAATTTTTGAACAAAACTTCAGTTTTGGAAATATGTCAATGAATCTTTTTCTAAGTTAATTCAGTAATAAAAATTATGATGCAACCTGTTTCTCTTAAGAAAAACATGCTGAAAATGTAGATGGTGGGTTTTTAAAAAAAAATAAATTTCTGAGCTCTTACTTTATCCTGAAAAAATTCCCTTTTTTGGGTTTGGGGTGGTGCAGCAGACATAGAAGAGACCACTCTTCTTGGTTTTATTGCATGAGCTGCTGTACTTGGCACTTAGGCATGGGACTGGGATGCGGTGGTGTACTCAGAAATTGCTGTGACTTCACAAGTGTCTCAGAAATTGGGAGTTAACTCTTAAAACATGAGTGCTCCCAGCTTCATCACACCTCTTGTGCGGTGTATGGTGCTGTTGATAAAATGACACCTTTGGTTGGCAAGAGTCATCCTAAAAGAAGGCTCCACAAGAAGTTTCTAGGTATGCAATAGTGCCAACTGTGTGTTTTAAACTCTAGGAGTGTGTTACTGAAGGTGAGTTTTCCGTGACAAACTGGGACAATAATGCTACACTTGAATTTTGGGGCACTTAATTTTTTTTGAGTTTCTGATTCTTGCTTTGGAAGTCAAAGCCTCCGTTTGCAAAGGACAGAAGTTGCAGGACTTAGCAGATGTTGATCTTTTAGCATACTTGGCTTACCAGATACACATCTATGGATGAATCACTCAAATGTCGTTGTCAAACACGCATTGCTGGTGACATTCAAATATTTTCTTAATTTTTATATTTTACTTGACATATGGCTGCCATAAAATATGCATTCTTCCTTATGATATCCCTCTTAATGTTTTGTATATTACAAAAGCCAGTACCAGAAATAGCTGAAGTGCTGCCAAGATGTTTTAGCTGTATGTGTTCATGGTTACTGTGGCAGCTGCCTTGGGTGAGATGCATGAAAGAATATCTTTCACATCTGCTCATACTAGAATATGGGTTGTGATGTGGTTTTAGGAGGCAAGATTACAGATTACTAAAATGTTACTATTTTCAACCCACATTAATTAAAAATTATTTTAAACCTTCAAAGTAGGTACACTGTCTTTGAAACAATAAAAGTCAATTAATTTGTGATAGTGTTACCAGAAATACACAGAAGCAGTGGTGTGTGATGGGTTTATTGAATAGATCTTTTGAAAATGATTTTGAATGTTTTGATGCTGAAGATGCAAGCTTTGATATTTATGTGATAATCCAAACAAGTGATACTACCAGGAGTGAATTTTTCAAAAGGATCAATTAATTTTTAGTGGAAGCTGTTCTGATCTATGTATTTAGTTTTTGAAGATTTAATCCTTGCAAGTGTTTGAAGTTTTTTGGATCAATATTCCTACTTTTATTTATATCTATAAATAAATATATGCATGCACATTTAAAAATACATCTTTTTTAAAAATCTAGGAGGCTTTTGCTTTGAGCTACTTTGTTGTAGGTCAGGGTTTCTTGGCAGATGAGTGCTTTGGTAGGACCATTTCTTTCATGGGGAAAAGTCTTATTACTGTTAAAGGAAACAGCTTATTTTGCCATTAACCTTCTAGCTTCTGTAGGAAGAAAAGAACAAAGGATCAACTAGTGAACTGTCATTGTGAAGAAGTGTAATGCTTTTAGCTTTTATTTCTTGCTGTTTCTACTGGGAAGCGTTTCTGTGGAAGGCAAAGGGGGAATGATGTAAAATACTGTGAACCCTAATTTTTCAGTCCATTATCTTTCATTTGTGTCACAGAACAAAGACTACACCAATAAGAAAATAAATGGAGTAAACATGTATGTCATTTAAATTTCTAAAGCTTCCTAAAGGAGAAGGACTACCCTTTGGCAAAGGGTGTCTCAAGGTTCTATTGAGACTTGGGAAATTACGTGAGAACAGCTGTTGGTTTGTGTCTATTTTGAGGTTACAGTTGTGAGCTGGATCAGATCTTTGAGAAGCAGCTCCTGAAATCCCATGTACATTGGGGAACAGTAAATTACTACCCCATTATTTTGGCGTACTACAGCTGCTATTCAGTACATCCCTTGCCAGCAGCAAGTGAAAGGATTTGAAAGACATTGAAGAGGGCAGCTGAGGCAGGGCCACCTGCAGTAATACAATCAGAATGGTTTGGGTTGGAAGGGATCTTAAAGATCGTCTAGTTCCAAACCCCCTGCTATGGGCAGGGACACCTGCCTCTAGATGAGCTTCCTCAAAGCCCCATCCAACCTGGCCTTGAACACTTCCAGGGAAGGGGCGTCCAGAGCTCACTCTGCAAATGGTGACCTTTTGGGCCTTTGTGTGTGCGTGGGTGTGTTGGCTCCAGTTTGTGCAACAGAGATAACACTTTCTGCAACGCTTTCTCTGGTCTGACCTTGGCACTGGCTTACATTTGTGTGTTGCTTGGCATTAAGGGGTGTCAGCTGTGGTTGAGACTGATTTACATTGTCACAATACGATGGACTAGAAAATAGCTTTTGTTTGTCCACTCTCTACTTTTTTTGATGTAGGAGCAAAGCAAAAAACTCCACAACCTATTTGTGAGGGGCTTTTGTTTGTTTTTTACTCAGAATGCTCCATTTTGCTAAAACTGTTCTTAAGCTCTTTAGAAAAATATTTTAATTTCATGGCCGTTTACTCTTCAGTAAGGAGGAGCTTTTAATACAAACCCCCTCTCCAAATGCTGTTAGGGAAAAGGTGACTGTTTTATTAAATATACTGTATTTGAGACTTAATCATCTTTCTATCTTGTTTAATTTTGTTTTGCATTACCTTTAGTTTTTATTTCCATTGCCTTTTCCATTTCATCTGGCAAAACAAAGGTTTCTAAAAATAACAAACAGAATAATCCACTGATCTACAGTACCTCCGATTGTTGTGGTAATGTATGAAAACTCTTAAATCAATAGTGTTTTGACTTTATGCGTGTCATGACACATTTGGAGTTTATCTGCAGCAAAGATCACAAGATTGTGTTAGCTGCATCAGTCGGAGACATGCTTGTTAAGGGATTACATCCATCATTTCTAAGCAAAACAATCATTGCCAGTGGCAATGGAAAATTACGAGAAGATGACATTTTCTATCAGTATGTTGTTTGCACGCCTCTTCACTACAGTGATGGGGGTGGGTTTTTTAACCTCTCCCTAACTGAAATTTTTTTGTTAGTTTGTGTTTTCAGTCACAAAACTGCTAGCCCAGTCCTCAGCCTTTTTACTTCTAAAACTAGGTCTTTGACTTCTGAAAATATATCCGCTCCTAAATAACAGTGCTCATGAAAGACTTCCAAAAGTGGAATTTAAGGAAAAATATACTCTGAAAAAAAAAAAGAAATAGGGTGGTCTATGTCTCCAAATATTCATAGGGCTCGCTTGGGAAGAGGCTGCATCCTCCCCACTTGAGAAAGGAGGTATTTGTTAAACTCCTCTACTTTGGAAGGGAGAGTTTTAACAAAAGCTTCAGGTTTTTGTTTGGTTTGGGGTTTTTTTGGCTAACACGGAGATCAACAGTGAACGATCTTGCAAAGCAGCTCTCACCCCACACAGTGTGCAGGGAGTGTGAACAAAAGATGCTCTCGCAGGTATCTTTTTCGAGAGCCATGGGCTGTGCAAATAAACACATGCTTGGGAGGTGAGTGTCCACGTGCACTGATGTGGGGATTTGGGAATATTCCTTACCTTTGATCTCTAGCCAAAGGAGTGTGGTAGCAGGTGCTTGTTGAAATAAATACCTAATCAACAATGTGAACATATAATATATTTTTTCTTACAACTGTCCTTAGTCAAGATTTGCAGTTATGCAGACACATGGAGCTTCTCCTATGGAACATGCAACTCTCAGCAAGACCACGTTAAAATGAGGGTAGTAGATGCCTCTGTATTCTTGTCTCATTGTGATACATAGACTCTGTACAGAATTTGTCAGGCTCCAAAATAAGGTCCCTGAAAACTGTGACTAAAATACTGAAATTTAATGATTCTGAATGCCACAGACTGTTCTAATTTCTGTCATCCCCTCAAATAATCCCAGAAGCCACAGCTGGAACACCACTATCGAGATAGTAAACACATGTAGATTATGTGTTGTGCATAGATGTGTACAGATAGTTTTGTGTTACTGCTGCGTTTTCTTTTGGCTTACAGCGTAATTTTGTTTGCAAAGGCTCGTCATCGATTCGTTTGTAGCATTCATTGCTACGAGGCGAACAACATCCACCTATTTAAGTCAACAAGTAGTAAACTCGGCGTAGTGATGGGTGGGGAAGAACAGATTAGTGGTATCAGCCGAAAACCGGCACCACGGCAGCCGAAATAGCTCAGTTGGGAGAGCGTTAGACTGAAGATCTAAAGGTCCCTGGTTCGATCCCGGGTTTCGGCAGGACCGTTCTGTCCTTTTTCTCGCCCTACTCGGGAGGTGGCGAACGAACGCTGAAGCTGTGGCCGCCCCGGGTGCAGGGTGTGGGAGTTGCTGGCCGAGCTGATGCCCACCATGTCCCTCCTGGCGAACCGGACACTCATTTCCAGCTTGTCTTTTTAGCTCCTCTAGATTTAAGTTTTTTATTTGGGGTGGAAAAACTGATCTGAGGAATAAACCCCAAAACGCGAGATTATGGAGAGGTATGTTTATTCGGTACTGGGAACACGAGGATATCTCCTCTGAACATGTTCAACTTCGGTTATTCCTACATTTACATTCATACCCTTACAAGATCGCCTCCTCCCCGGAAACGACAGTTACACAGCTCAGTAAAATATTTGCAACTTTTGCAAAGCACCTTCAATTCTTGCGCCAATGTTCCTGATTTCTTGCAATCTTGCTTCTTACAGAATCAGGTCCATTCGCATCCTGTTTTTCCATTACGAGGTTCTCAGTGTCTTATCTTGTAAGTCCTTAACCTGCTTAAAGGTATGTTCATTGCTCGAGGGTGTTTTGCCAAGCTGGTGTTTTACGATGATCTTATCAGCTATCGTTAACCTTACCTAGTACAAACATATGCTAACTGCCCGCCTGGTCTTTGCCCGGAGGTTTTGTCTCTGGTCTGGCACCTTCGACCCAGTCTCATCCGGACTTTTCAATGCAATTCGAACTCTTATAATAAAACAAAGTTTAAAACACCGCGAATATAATACATACATACTATAAGTTTCCTAGTTAGATGTAAAGTCTTACAATGTCAAAACCTCAAAGCATAAAACCCGCTATTCAAAACTGAGAGCAACGAGCTTGTTCCCCGGCGCCTTCTGTGCCCTTCGCCGTCTCCTACTGTGGATGATGGGAGGGACGATAAAAGAGAAACTGAAACTGCGGTGAAGAGCGGGATGACTGCGAGGATCGGGATAGGAAGCCTCTGCAGAGGAGTGGGACGGGGGCAGAGGCTGAGGCAGAAGGACTAGAGATTGCTCATTAGCGAAATCTGAAGAGCAGGTCAAAATTCCCGGACCTCACTACACCTGTGCTGTCAACAGATCCCTGAAACTACTTGTCAGAAAGGCAAAGGAACGCCAGTGATTAATGGCAGCTAATCATTACCGTTCATGTATTTCCTCCAGATCCGTTCTTTACTTATAAATTGTGAAAAATCACTTGGATTTTTCTGAAGCACATTTTTAAGGAGAATATCTGGTTTTGATTTGAGGCCATGAAGAGGCAGATAGTTCATTAGTTGTCCTTGATCATTTGCTGCAATTGTTTTGAATGTATTCCTTCAGTTTGGACCTGCCCTCTGTTAACCCTTTTCTCTCTTAGATCAGAGATCTTCACTGCCAAGTCAGCACTCAGCTTTGTTTTAATAAGCTGAAAAAATCAAACTCTGATTTTCACAGGGTCACAGAATATTCTGAGTCGGAAGGGACCCACAAGGATCATTGAGTCCAACTCTTTAAGACTCTCTTTAAAGACATTTTCTTCTGCTTTCAGGTATTTTTTGTAGCCTTTTCAATGTGCTGATACCAGAACAGTACACAGGAAAAGGACTTTCAGTATTCGTGTCATTAGCACAAAAGACAGCAGTAAAGCAGCTCCTTACCTTCCTGTTCAGCATCTTTCATCTGTTCCTGAAAGGGTATCGCTGATCCTTTTCTAATCACAGCCTCACATCAAGCACTGATGGTGAATTACTTGTCTGATATAAGGAGCACTCACTACAGATGGATATCCTGTTAGTACAAACAGCCATGGTGTTACGTAGTTAGATCCCTACTAATGAAACAGATAAGGTGTAGTGTGTTACTATTTCTACTAAAGATATATATTTAGGCTTTCAAACAAACCTTAAGACTACACATTTGAGTACTCAAAAAGAAAACATTAAAATGATCACTTGTGATTTCTTGTATGTACTTTTGCACCTTTGATATTAAAAAAATCAAGCAATTTTTTTTTTTTTTTGCAAAAAGCTTTTAATTATTCATCAAAGACATTAATATCTTTGGGGGAATGAATCAGGGAGGTATTAATTTCCCACAGATGTGTGATCGAAGAGGCAAACAAGAGAACGACTGTTTACTTTTTGGCCTTTTCCGTATTGCTGAGTAAAAGAGAGTCATGGAGTAAGCTTGGATGTCAGACCTCTGCTTGGATGTTGGACCTCTCTGCTCGGCTTGTGCGACAGCACCCTGCGAGACAGCTCTTTCCAAGGTCCATTTGCTATGGAGGGAATAGCCCCATACAAACACCAGCCAGCTGTGCTGCTCAGCTCAGGGGCCAGGATGTGGCCCTGAGACTGTTTTTATGCAGTGTTCTGGCCATACCCCCTCGGTGCTGCTCTGGAGGTTTGGTCCCCTCTGCCGCTCAGTTTTTTGAGGGCCAGGAAAGGTGTAGGTCACTCTTGCCCTCTCAAAGTGTCTGATTTTTAGCAATTCCCTTCTCAGAGGTTTTATGATGTTAAACAGTAATTTTGTGGGGCACTGAAATGCTAAAGGGGATAGCCATGGGGACACTGAGAGGAAAATCTATTTTTTGTTTGGTATGGGATTTGGATTGATGGCTGGGTACTGGAACAGTACCAAGCCTGACAGAGGTCTGGAAGCATTTGGATGATATCCTAGGGCACATGGTGTGCCTCTGGTTTGATCCTGTGCATGGCTAAGGGTTGGACATGATGATCATTTGTGTATCCCTTCAAACTTGGCATATTCTGTCATTCTTTGTCACAGCATTGCAGCTCATAAGGGCTTGGATGTTGCTTCAACACTAAGATCTGGGGTCTTATGTGGAAGAAGAGGATGAAATAAGGATATAAACTTAATTGTGGTATTTTTAAACTTCTTTCTGTTTGATTTTGCACGCTTGATTCAGATTTCTAATGTGATTTGGCAGGTTCTGTGAAAAGAACCTCAAGTGTTGCTGCTTTATTCCTTGTCACACAATATTCAGGTATTTTTCATGTGTCTGTGTCTTCTTTACACAATCTTTTTTTTTTTTTGCCACTTTCTAGTTTTCTTTTTGCCAGCAAGCATTTCCACTTAGTTTCCTCATGAACCCCTGGCTTGGACGCTAATCCAGGCTCTTCTCATGTATTTTTATTATTTCATGTCTTTTTATTGGTTTCCACACAAATTTATATGTAGAATGCTGTATTTTGACCAAAATTCTTTCCAAAATTCCAAAGGCTAAATACTCTTCTGGCTTGATGCTAATCTGTGCTTGAGTATAGTAGAGGGAGCCTGAGAAACAATAGTGTCATTGAGAAAAAAAATGTGAACCCACTGCCTTCTTACTACTCAGGAATTCTGTATTACTTGTGTGAATATGGTTAAGTGATTTATTTGCCTGTACCTTGAAGTATTCTTTTTCTTTATTTCCGCTTTTGCCACAAAAATAGATGAATGTACTATTCTCAAAAATGTGTTGGCATCCATGTGGATATATTTCATTGCCAGTCTTTGGTGACAGGCTGAGAAGTTTGCTCTTGAGGCTGACCCTGCACATGAATCCAGACTACAAGGTAGCTGAAATACTGTTTTCCTGTACTTTCAGTGTAAAGCAGAAGCATTTTAACTAGTAAATTTAACACAGTTTCAGGTGTGGTAGCCTTACCCAGTAGCTCAGATATGTGGTGTGGTGGGTTTGCCCTGGCTGGATGCCTGGTATCCACCAAAGACACTTTGTCACTCCTCCACCTCAGCTGGACAGCGGAGAGAAAATAGAGTCTTGTGGGTTGAGATACAAGGACAGGGAGACATCACTCGCCAGCTACTATCGTGGGCAAAGCAGACTGAGGTTGGGGAAATTTTTATTTTATTACCAGTCAAACCAGAGTGGGGTAATGAGAAATACAGTAAAATCAAATCTTAAAAACACCTAAACTTCATCCCATCCTCCTTCCTGGGCTTAACTTCACTCCTAAATTCTCTACCTTCTCCCCACCAGCAGTTCAGGGAGACGGGGAATGGGGACTGTGGTCAGTTCAGCAAACGTCTCTGCCACTCTTTCTTCCTCTGTCCTTGCTCCAGGCTCCCATAGGAGACAGCCCTCCATGAATTTCTCCAGTGCAAGTCCTTGCCACAGGTGCAGTCCTTCTGGAATGGACTGCTCCAGTGTAAGTCCCTGCTGCATCCAAGTCCTGCCAGCAAACCTGCTGCAGCCCAGATTCCTCTTTCCACAGGTCCACGGGTCCTGCCAGGAGCCTACTACCCACAGGGTCTCAGCCTCCTTTGGACATCGACCTGCTCTGGTGTGGGGTTCTCCACAGGCTGCATGTGGGCATCTTCTCCCTCATGGACCTCCACAGGCTGCGTGAAGACAGTCTGCCTCACCTCAGTCTTCACCATGGACTGCAGGGGAATCTCTGCTTTTGTGCCTGAAGCACCTCCTCCTTCTTCACTGGCCTTGTCTGCAGAGCTGTGTCTCTCACTTGTTCTCACTCCTCTCTCTGTCTGCAGTTGGTGTTATGCTGTAACTTCTTTTCCGTTTTTAACTCTGTTACCCTCGAGGGGCTACCTAGTGGGCTCAGTCTTGGCCAGCAGCTGATCCATCCTCAAGCCAGGTGGCATTGACTCTGTTTGACATGAGGGAAGTTTCTAGAAGCCAACTCTGTAGCTCCCCAGCTCTCAAACTGTGGCATGCGAGCCCAGTACTTGTGAACAAGACAGCATAGTCACAGTTTTGATCATTTGCCATGGCTCATGGGCCCAGATTTGCTGCCTGAGAAGTGCTTTGATAGTTCAGGGCAGTAGTGCCAATACAGAGCACTACTCATTTTTCAAGACAGTAAAACTGCGTTGTAAAAAAAAGTCATTCAGGATATTACATTGTAAGCTGGTAGAGAGCTGATATTGTGCAGTCCCGACAATGGCTCCTTTATTTAAGCATGATTACTTCATGAAAACTATGAGACTGTCTCAACAGCAACACACTAAGGAATAGACAGTGCCTGCTGTTTTCCCAGTGACTAATTGAAAGACAACTTTTTTTTGTAAATTTTGCTCATTGTCTTCCTCATGGCATATCACGCAGAAGCAGGCGACCACCAGTGCCAGTGACACAGCGATGTCAGGATGTGGAACCTCTCTGTCCTTTTTCTGTGTCCTGGTGCTCCCTCACTGGCCAGGAAAAGCACTCCAAAAATGCTGATGCATTACTGAGGACTAGGGGCTAGTGCTACATCTTTACTAGGATGACACGCTGTAGCATGTTCCCAGTTTTGTAAAATTATGTAGTTCGGATGGAAGGAAGTAATCATAAATAATCATAATAAAAACTAAATATGTGCCCCTCTTCTACTCATGGTTTTCCTTCCCCTGCCCCCTAAGTAATTTCCATGTTATTCTCTGCCTGCTATTCCTCTTCTCCACACTCTAGCGTCTCAGAAAGCAACAGATTTCTCCTTCCTCATGTACTACATTAGAACCATATTTTTTTACCTTTCTTTGATGTGCCTGCCATAGCACCTCGCTTTACTCTGTGCTTAGTCTCTCTGTTTCACATAAGGTCAGAACTGGCAGTAGGAACCTTATGGGTGTATGAACTGAGACAGCTTTGATTATATAGCTGGTTGGACACGTATTTTATGTATAGACACATCAGTTCAGGGATCTGATCTGTTAGCTGAATCCTATCCATATGTTTTGATTTTAGTGATGCTGATAAATATGTGTTCACTTTAACTGCTTTCAGATTGCACGTTGGTAACTTTGGTACAAGACATTGTCTAACCTAGATTCAAAGACTGATCCTTTACTCTGCAGAGAGATGTATTCAGGTGCTGAGTAGTGTGGCAAGGAGTGTTGTTCAAAGGGATTTTGAGTCAGTTCTTCCGTTTATAACTCCTGAGTTTCTTGGGCATATTTTTCCAGCAACTATTCACACTTCCTGTCTTTTTCATGTTATGTCAAGAGCAGCAGACAAAAAACAGTTCCAGGTAAGTTGGATCCAAAGTGAGATGTGTTGAAATCCATTTCAGATTACATATATGGTATCGCTAATTGGCTTTGCACCTCCATAAATGAAGTAGAATCATATTTCAGCTTGTCTGTCAAACAGTAAGTTTTTGATATAATGACCTGAGAACCTGAAAGTGCTGATGACAGTGTCTGCAGTGTGGATGAACTCTTTAGCTGCATAATGGCAATAATTTGCTGCATGGATCATAGACTTCTTGTGTCAGAATGGTGTGGTTGAACATCCATGGAGATATTGAATAGCACAGGCAAAACCATGGCTGTTTTCATTATACATGCTCACAAAAATGGCTGAACAGAGGTGTGGAGTGGGGAGGTAGTGAAACCTTTTGGTGAAGCAGGGCAAATTGACAGTTTTTATTTAGTGTGATGGACCTGAACTAATAGCTATTGCTCCAGACTCGCAGAATCACTTATCACTACTTTAGTTTGATTTATTAATTTTATTATTCTAGCACACAGGATTTGCATTGTGGGCAAGGACTTCCGCGTACTAGGAGCTTTTAAAAGTTACTTCTGTCGATGTCCTGAGCAGAATCACTTACATGCATGTCTGGTGTGTGTATTGATCCCATAGATTGTGTCCTGCCAGGTGGGTAATAAAGGCTCAGCTGCAACAGTTTTAAAAGTCTAACAGCCAGACCAGCTTAAAAACAACCTCGGGTGTAATGATGGGGAAAGTATTAGAAAGCAAACGAGGACCAAAAACAATTAAATAATTTACTTTGTATGCAAGAAAGGCTATTAGGGAGCAAATCCTTCTCCACTTGCCACTCAGGTCTTTTCAGCATAAGTACTGGAGTTCTGAAGTTGGTAGGTGGAGTCTCCATTGCAAGTTTATACTACCATGTTTATTAATTTTCATCAATGATGCACGTGTATCCTCTGTGCTTCCAGTTAGTTTTGTACTGCTACTGCTTTAGTGGAAAGTATTATCTTGCAGTGAATGAATAGGTTTCCTCTTCTATTTGTTGTCTGTTTACAAGGTTTTCATTAAAAGAATCAACACATTTATGCAGTCAGTTCAGCTAAAAAGACCATCAATTTCTCAAAGACTTGGAGAAATAAATCTGAGGCATTCACTCTCCTGACAAGCTGCCAGAGTCTGCAGAACATGCTTTTACACTGGCACCTTTTCTGCCCTTGGTGTCATGTGCAAAACACGAGGATTTGTGCTGTACTAATCCCTCTAATGAGGGCCTCTCCCAGCTTCTATATAAACCCTGCTCAATGCTGTGGCTGCTGGGCAGGGACCACAGAGTGAAAGCACCCGTCTTTTGAACCACATTCAAGGCAATTAAGAGACTGGGATTAAACAAACACCCAACACCCGCATCCTCAGCAATGAGAGGGATTATCCTGCTTGGCCAAGGCATGGACCTGTGGCACAGCCAGGTTGTCCCATGGCAGAGATCTCCCTGCTCTGCTCGCTCAGATCTAGTGGAAAAGCAGAGCCTGCACCCAGCTGTAATGGGTGCCCTGAGGTGGCTCTTCTGGGCTGGGCTGGGCTACCTGATCTGCTGCTGTCCCCCACAGGCACAGGCACAGTTTCCTCGCATCTGCATGACGGTGGAAGCCCTTCGCTTAAAGCGCTGCTGCCCAGCCTTGGGGACGAATCCAGGCAATATTTGTGGGTCCCTGCAGGGCAGGGGAAGGTGTGAGGGGGTGCAGGCAGACACTCAGCCCTGGAGTGGTCCCTATACTCTTCAAAATGTGGATGACCGGGAACGGTGGCCCCTCAAGTTCTTCAACCAGAGCTGTCGGTGCACAGGTGAGATGGGTGCTGGAGGGAGGTGAAGGGGATGGATAGATCTGCTAACCTTGCTCCAAAGGCCAGAAACATCTCTGGTAGCATAAGGTATCAAGAAGGCTTCAAATATTATTAATTTCCTAAAAAATCTGCCATGTTCATGATACTATCAGCACTTTTTCAGAACAGTAGGGTTGAAGATGTGTTTTCTCTCATTCAAACTTTTGTGTTTTCCTCTTTACCCCTGGAGTTGTCTCTGTAGCCACCCATCACTTTCCTCCACGGGGTTTTGGACCTTTCAGTGCTGCATTCAAACCTCTCATTGCTTGCTAATCATGGTGCAGTGAACCTAAATCCGTGTGCACTGATCGGAGTTTTAGTCCTCCTGGAGTGGTACTGCACAGCATGATGTGCCCTGAAAATATCTGGGTGTCTGGCCAGGGTGTCTCCTAGGTTTGTTAGCTAAGTCTACAACTTACACTGATCCAAAATGTGTCTATACAACTATGAAAGAGACCATCCCATCCTCTTCTTCCCCATCTCCAGCTGCTACTTCTCACCTGTGACCTCATCTTGGAGGAGATCTTGAAAGCTTACCTGGCCAAAGGGATAAGATTTTAATAAGACCACTTCACTAGTGCTAGCAGGGAGGGAGGGAGTAGAGAGGTGAGGTCGGGGCAGGAGAAGGTGATAGGACCTTTTTTCAGCAAGAGCCCTGGTCGAAGGAGAGTTAAAATGAGCAGGAGTCACAGCCTCAGCCCAGACTGCTGTGTGGGCCTGGCAGGAGATGGCACTAGGAACTGGGGAAAAGGTATGTCCCAGGCACTGAAGTCACTTGCTAGACAGATTTCAAATGAAGTTTGGGATTTCTTCATGAATGCATGAAGTTGTTTGAATTTTCTAACAGGGGAAGAACTTTTCTTCAGCCTGATTCATAGAAGTAGCTGAACTGTTTTGTCAAAAGTATATCTTGGCTCTCACTATCAGAAAAGGCCAGATCAATCTGAGAAGGCAGAGCTGCAGAAAATTTCAGCCCAAGAGGTTAAGTTTTACAGTACCGTTATCAGCTGGAAACAGAGAGGGTAGTGGCAGATGACTTGAAAGGATACATGGCATTACTGAGACTCCTCAAAATAATAACAACAGACTTTAGAATATAAATCAGTTTTTATCTCTTCCTTTGGCTGGATTTCAAATGCTTGTGTGGCAGGACTTTTCCAGACACTTCAAAAAGAACATTAGATGTAGGTCTTTTCCTTTTTAAGGTTCTTATATCCCTCCAGACTTAAGTCAGGTATCACAAACAGGCACATACCTGGAGCCAGAACAACACTAAAGCACATGGGTATGCACCCATATTTACACAGTTAAAGTAGTTAGGACGTAAAGCCTTGAAGTAAATTGCAAAAAATGAGTACAGACATTAATTTCCTTATCCAAGTACAGATATAAATGGTATTTGATATTTGCAGGACTGGATCCTGAGTTACATGAGCAGAGTGTAGTAGTCTTTCATTCACCCTTATTTCTATCCTTGACTCTTTAAGTCTGGTTTCTCCTGCTGCATTTTTATTTCACTTGGATTCCTCTTTCTCCTTGTCAGTTTTTTATCTAAATATACCAGAGATAAAACATTAAGGTGGAAGGCATCCTTAAGAATGATTTTTTAAAGTTTTTCTGGACTGTACTTTGCTTGATGCTGTATGTAAATATATGCTAAAAACTTCTTTAAGGAGAAAAGAAACTCTGAAAATTTGTCCATTTGTTGCAGCTGTTCATTGAGGGAAAATATCTTAAAATTGTATCTATCCAGTTCTAGGTGCTAAATATTTTTAAAGAAGAAAATAGAAGATCCCAAACACAAGTATTGATGAATGGTTTTGGGTTCAGATTAATTTCTTTTCCATTTAGACATTAGTCTTTCTTTAACTGTGGAAAGATGGGATAAGATTAGTGCCACAGAAAGATCCAGCTTTGCTTCCCACTTTTTGTACTAGGGGATACAGTCAAATAGACAGCTGCAAGTCTGTTGTCAGGATGCTGCTTGAAACACCTTGAATCCCATGAAACATATGGGATTATGGCATGAATGTAGTTGGAAGGAAGCAAAGACTTTTTAGTTCCTGTCTGATTTCAGTTCTGAATTAATTGAATGTGCTCTGCAATTGGTTTGTGTGTATCAAATTCAATGTATAGGAATTCTTAAACTGAAATGATCTGTTGACAGATCCTCACAAAGTTCATGTGTGAAGGGGAACCTGGTATTTTGTTTTTCAGTAAGTTGTATGTGTTGAATTAGACAAAGTGTTGGCTACATTAGTCTCACCCTGAATGTTGAGACTGGTAGCTAGTTAGACAACAAAGATGTATTTCAGTGAGGTAAATTTAGTGTAGAAGAAAACTATTTTAGAATACTTAAGAACTAAATGCTATTTTGAGTTTTAAATGATAACATTATACTAATGGGGTACAGATCTGATACAGCACTTTAAAAACTAAGTACAGAAGACTATTGTGAGAAACCGCTGTGGTCAGTCATGTGGCTGCTAGTACAGATTGTGACAGTAATTAAACAATGACGTAGTCTGAGTTCACTGAAGAGTTAAACATAATTACATCAATCTTTTTTTCTGCTGCTACTTTCTAAGGCTTACATGTTGACATGTGCTGAACTTTGCTCTATTTTTTAGTAGAAGTCTTTTGAGAAAAAAAGATATTTAAATCCTTTCCCATTTCCATGCAATATGTATTCAAGCTGGGCAGAGGTTAAAGTCTGTTCTTTAGCTGTAAGCAAACTGCCAGTTAAGCCATTAGCTGATACAATGACCCTCCCATGAGATAAAATTGAGCTTTTGAAGTATGTAGTTATGAAATACACTTCATTTATTTACTGTAGGAGAATGGTTTTGTGGGATAATAATAAATAATAGCCATACCTAGATGATCCTGTTAAATCCTGTAGTAGGTACAGATCTTCCACATCCTACAACTTATCAGGATGTCTAAATGAAGAGCTAGGAGAGAAGAGCTACCCATTTGTCTCACATGGTAGCAATCTTGATCCTACCCTTGGCATACTGCAGTATTCTGGTGTTTCAAATCTAATATAACTCATGTTTCAATGCAATGGCTAAAGAAGTCTGAAAATGATCCTTTGCTCTCCTTCTGATAAATGATATATTAAGCTGGTCTCTGGTCTCTGTGGAAGAAAGAGGCATGGCACCTACTCAGGTTTCATGTTGGTACAATAAAACAAGGCAGAAGATGGTGAGGGTTGAGTGACTTCATTTGTACTGAAGAAAAGCCACTGAGTTGATGGAGTTATTAATCTGTGTTATGTTTGGTGTCTGAAGGCCAACCACATGTTATGATCACTAAGAGACAGAAAAATCCACGAGTTTAGACAATCTCTGGTTTTGAGAAGCAGTTACAGTGATAGGCGATAACCGGTGTTGGCATACACCAATAATGTGTATGAACACGTACCAAGTGTCATGTCATAAGCATATTTTTCTTAGGGCCATGCCCATGGACTGACCCACTGGGAGAAGTAGCATGGCAATAGTTCCTACAGAAACAGCCAGATTCACTCAACTTCACTGTGAAAGAGCACCATAAATGCGTGTGAGATTAGGCACAGAGGAAGACAGCTCCCAAGGCATGTGACCCCATATACACAGAAAAAGGCTAGTGGAGAATACATCCCAAACAGTGCTTTTTGACTCGCAGCAATACAATGGTCATTCCTGAATAGAGTGGAACAAGCTGGGACCATCCAACATGGACATGATATCCTGCCTGTGCACCAGAGTGACCTCCCACACTATCTTCCCTGGGAACCACAAGAGATGATAGCCATCAAAGTACAGCCTTGGGGCGGTAGTACACTGATTTGCTATGTGTTAGTCACTGGAAGTGAAAAAAATGATAAAGCGTGAATCCTTGCATGTTCCTTCCTATGGTTTCTGCGTGCAAAAGGATCTTCAAAGGGTCTATTTTACTGAAAATATGTACTGTGCTGTATCCTGCTGTCATGAGATTATTTTTCCTGCTCTCCTAGATGTGTACCATTGAAGTGCACAACCACTAGCATAGCAGACATGGAATTAAAGTTGTAAGAAACTAGGACATACATTTCACAATCATGTGGGAATTCCTCAAGGCAATTAATGTACTTTCTGAAAGCAGCAATGCATAATTTCCGGAGCAGTGACCTGGTAGAGTGCTTTAGGAACAAATACTGAAAAAGTGATTTGGGTAGAACATGAAAAATCTGCGTCTGTTTGCTGCAGTCATTCCTGTTTGCAACATGGGTGATCTCACAGACCTCCATCAGCTTCTGGCCATTTCAGCTGCTGCATAATGACAGTCCTGTAATGCATGGAGTAGGTTGATAGAAAATGACAAAAAGGAAGTTTTGAAATAATGAAGTATTGTTGTCATGTGTGTTTCTGACAATAGAACATTGCCAAAAGACCCGACAATGGGACAAAAATATTCAATGCGATCAGCAGAAATATTCTGGTGTGAAATACCACTTTCCCTGGAAATCATCTCCTTACGTTTGCCAGTCTCCACTGCAGTCCTCCTACTCTGTAAAAGCTCAAGTCCCATTGAAAAGTGTCTAGTGAAGTGATGGAAAGAACAGACCACTTGGATTCCTTCATAGATTGGGTGGTTAAGGGAGAAAATTCTGCAGAGCAATGATTGAATATAATTAGCACCTGCCCAAGGGAAACAGGTGAGAAGTCATTCATCCAACTGGTTCCAAATACCATACAGGTGGATAAAAGCCTCTTTTACCATGAAAATGAGTCATCATTTAGACTTTTGAAAATTAATCAGAGATTGAGTAGGTGCATAGAATATACCTAAAATACAGATATTATCTGATAAAATTATTTCAGCCATCAAGACCTGCATAGATTCAAAGAGCCCTGACTGAAAGAGAAATAGGCACCACCAGAGCCTCAACAGGTGACTGGGAGCGTCTTGTTATGGTACCAAGACTAGACAGCACAAATGTTGTCCTGTACCGACTTTGATTCTCTTTTTTTTTCCTCATATTTCAATGTGATGGTTACCCAGCACTGTGAGCAGACGGTTCCTTTAAATGACTGGAAATATCACAGTATTAGTAAGGTTGGAAGAGACCTTGGAGATCATCAAGTAAACCTGTAACCCAGCACCTTCATCTAGACCATGTCACTACGTACCTCATCCAACCTATTTTTAAACACCTCCAGAGACGGTGACTCCACCACCTCCCTGAGAAGCCCATTCCAATGGTGGATCACCCTTTCAGTGAAGAATTTCTCCCTAATATCAAGCCTAAACCTCCCCTGATGGAGCCTTAGACTGTGTCCTCTTGTTCTGTCGCCAGTTGCCTGAGAGAAGAGACTGACCCCTGCCTGACTACAACCTCCTTTCAGGTAGTTGTAAGAGATATAAATAAGGTCTCCCCTGAGCCTCCTCTTCTCCAGGCCAATCAACCCCAGCTCCCTCAACCACTTCCCATAGGGCTTGTGCTCCAGCCCCGTCACCATCCTCGTTGCCCTTCTCAGAACACATTCTAGCATCTTGACATCTTTCTTAAACTGAGGGGCCCAGAACTGGACACAGTACTCAAGGTGCGGTCTAACCCGTGCTGAGTATAGGTCAAGGAAAGCTTCCCTAGTCCTGCTGGCAACACTATTCCTGATGCAGGCCAGGATGCCACTGGCCTTCTTGGCCACCTGGGAACACTGCTGGCTTGTGTTAAGTTTCCTATCCACCAGTACTCCCAAGTCGCCTTCTACTTGACCACTCTCCAGCCACTCTGTCCCCAGCTTATAGCTCTGCATGGGGTCATTGTAACCAAGGTGTAAGACCCTGCACTTGGACATATTGAATCTCATTCCATTGGAATCTACCCATCTCTCCAGTCTGTCCAGGTCCCTCTGTAGGCCCTCCTAACCTCCAACAGATCCACATCTGCTCCAAGCTTGGTATCATCTGCAAACTTGCTTATGACAGACTCAATCCTGTTGTCAAGATCATCAATAAAGATATTAAACAGGACCAGGCCTAACACCGATCCTTGGGGGACACCCTCTCTGAGTCCTGGACTGCCAGCTTCTCCAGGAGTTTACTATGAGAGACAATGTCGAAGGCTTTACTGAAGTCTAGGTATACCACATCCACAGCCTTCCTCTCATCTACCAGGCGAGTTACTTGATCATAAAAAGAGACCAGGACCTACCCCTGGTCAGACAGGACCTACCCCTCCTTAATCCATGCTGGCTGGGTATGATCTCCTCGTCATCCTGCAGGTACTGCATGATTGCACCCAGGATTATCTGATCCATGAAGTGTTACTGCCAATCTCAAAAGAGGTTGTTGGCAGATCTTTTAATGTTTAATTCCTGCTTTTTGCTCCTTCTCATAAAAAGGACTGAAGCATACCTTTGAGTGTGGGGGATCAACAGATAGTTTCCAAGAGTTCATGGTCCATAGTTGGAACTTGAGCCAATATGCATAGCCTAATTATGTGTTACATGATATTCCAGATATTTGTCATCTGGTCAGTACAGGATGGAATATATGGTGGGTCCTAATAGGCTGAGTTGTGAAGATTGATCAAATACACAGACACTGGAGTACACTAAATTGATAACAGTAATTGTGCTGTTCTCGTGGGATCCTCAGGATACTGTGATCAAATCAACCCTCCATGTTGTTTCCCCATCCCTCCTTCCCTTCCTCCCTCCTGCTTGCTTTTTCTGTGGTATGTCTTCATCCCTCTAAACCAATGCAGACCCCTGGCTTTAGGTGCCTTCTACCCTAGCTGGAACATGGCAGTTGAACCCAGATGCTCCTACTTGCTTTGGGACAAAATGTAAGCCATACACCTGCAAATTGTCCTCCTAGTATGCCATGAGGATGTGCATGATCCAAAACCTTGTTGAAGCCTTCGTGCTTGTGGTCCCTAACACAGAATCACACAGAAAATTATGAGTTGGAAGGGACCCACAAGGATCATCTAGTCCAACTCACCATCTAATACCCGTACAGCGACCAAGAGCACATCCCAGAGTATAATAACAACCTAGATGCCTCACAGTCTAGCAGGCCACTCTGAGCCGGAGGGGGCCCAGGGTCATCCAGCCCTCACCCCCCAGCTAGACCAGCTAGACCATGTCACTAAGCTCCTCGTCCAGTCTTCTCTTAAACACTTCCAGGGATGGCGACTCCACCACCTCCCTGGGCAGCCCATTCCAATATGCAATTACTCTCTCCGTGAAAAACCGTTTCCTAACATTGAGATTAAACCTCCCCTGGCGTAGCTTGAGGCTGTGCCCTCTCGTTCTGGTGTCGTCAGCCTGGAAGAAGAGGTCTACACCCATCTGGC
>WEKX01027520.1:277421-339123 GCA_013390025.1 Pitta sordida
TTGGCGAGTTCATCTGCTAGTTCTTTCATGACCCTCGGGTGGATTCCATCCGGTCCCATGGACTTATGAGGGTCCAAGCCACTCAGTAAGTCTCTGACTACCTCCTCTTGGAATACAAGGGGGTTATACTGCACCCCAGCTCCTTCCATGCCACTGCTGATCCAGTTTTCTTGCGGGCAGTTTGTGGTGTTATTAAAAACAGAGGCGAAGTGTGCATTGAGTATTTCTGCTTTTTCCTCATTTTTGGTTACTATGTTACCCTCTGCATCCAATAGGGAGTAACCTTAGCACTGGTCCTAAGCTTCATGATAGCAGGTAAACTTACAGATCTCATGGCATCCAAAGTAACCATAAGCTGTCCAAACCTACGGTTAAGAGTCCTCATATCAACTTGGTAGGTCTCACAGGAGTCTGTCACAAATGTTTAGAGTACAGCAGCCCTTACCTTAAGAGACGGCCATAAGCTACAGAGCCTTCTTGGTAACAGCCCTTGTAACCTCAGGAGTCTTTGATTTGGTAATATGTCCTGTAGTCCTTGACAATCTGAAATCTTACTTTAGTGTTAACTATTGTTGTGCTCATAGGCTCAAGCCTACAGCCTAGGGACATTTACCCACCCAGGAACATTTCATAAGACACTGCCCCATCCCCATGTTAGCTTGAAGCCTGTGCTGGATCTAGCAGCACCTATGTGTGTGGTGAGCAGTGAGATTTTGTGGTACTTTGGAAAATGATTGACATGGTTGTTGTAGAGTGAATGTGTATGTAGAATTGGAGGGGGGCATGGGGTTAAGGAGTCTCCATGCAGATTTTTGAGAACTTCCCCTGGCAGCAATGACCACTATCCTACACCACTGCTATGCCAGCAGCCTGCCAGCAATGCAGGCAGGAGGCAGGTGTCCACTTCAGGAATGGTTGATTGTTCCTGTGCCCCACAGCAATACAGGATTAAGCTGCTATGGGGTCTTTCTTCTTCTGCCAGCTGTCTGCCACAGTGTGCAAGATGCCACACTTAAAGCAAGCTCTGCTTTCCTGGGCTCTTCAATCACATTGGAGGGTCTGACCTAATAGCCTAGAGCAGATCTGGTTACTTGCCTTAGGAATGATGCCAGACATTGATGGGGAATGACAGTACTGCAGTGTTTCTTAGGCTGTTCTTGCAGGACTGTTTAATACTTGAAGTGTGACCAGCAGCACCCCTGGTGCTTGTCCTGGTTTGTGTTGGATCCTAGACACTGTTAGAGGGTGGTAATTTCTCCTAAGTTTTGTCCTTAAGAGAACTATTTTAAGGAATTTTTTCTATGTTTAAGGATCCACGTGAACTGACCCTTTTTGAGTTTGATCCTCAAAGAACAGGAGTAATTGAGAGCCAGTCCAGCAAAGCACTTCATCATGGTCTTAACCTCAATTGCTCAGCTCTCTATTCAGTGAGACTCCTCACGTACCTAAGGGCTTTGCAGGGCTCTGAGCACCTCGGAGTATGAAGCCCATTACCCAGCACTTCACCTCTCCAACTGGCTGAGTGTAATTCTTGGCCCTGCCATGACTCTGGGAATTGAGCCAGTCTTTTTTCTGGCTAGGCAATTGGCAAGGCTGCCAGTCTGCTCAGCTGCTGTCCCTTTCAGGAGCTGGCATCTCTGGGGAAAAAGGGCAATCAATTCTTCTGTATTTCACTGTTAGTGTTCCGTGAATCAGAACATCATGACTGCTTGTTTCCTCTTGATCCAGGAAACTTTGGTGGCTATAACTGTGGTGACTGCAAGTTTGGCTGGACTGGCCCTGGATGCAACATGAGGAAGCCAGCAGTTGTCAGGAAGAATGTCCACTCCCTGACGGCAGAGGAGAGAGAGCAGTTCTTTGATGCTCTAGATCGTGCAAAGACAACCATTCACCCAGACTATGTGATTGCAACTCAGCACTGGAGAAGTCTGCTTGGTCCAAGTGGAGAGGAACCACAAATTGCCAACTGTAGTATTTATAACTACTTTGTCTGGCTTCATTACTACTCTGTCAGAGACACGTTACTGGGTTAGTACTTTTCTTGTCCAACAGGTTCTGCAGGTAAAGGAAAGGGTGAAGAGTATCATTGCTGAACAAAGGTACTACTATATGCTTAATACAGCTGTGCTACCTCATTGAGCAATGAGTCCCCATAGTAGGCACAGAGCTGTTGAGCAAAACTCTTGGTGCTGAGAAGCTGGTGGCCTTCCATAGTCAAGGGGGATGTCCTTCTGACCTGCTGTGGTCTGGTCCCTCCACCCTGTGGCAGCTAGAGCATCCATTTTCATATTCCATCTGACAGGAAGGCAGTGCACAGGCTTCACTGTTGAGTGAAATTAGTGTGGTCAGGCAGTCATTGACTTCAAAAAGATGTTCCTAGTCCACAGAACAAGGTTGATGGAGTGGCAGTGAGAAAGGCGCTCTGTAGTTGTCAAGGCACAGATCATGCTGACGTATTTGGGACCAGAGTGCTACTGCTTTCGGTGGTCTTTAGCAAGTCACCAAGGATGGGATTTGCTTGGCTAACCATAGTCAGCTTCTAAAACCAACATAGGTTAGACGTTTGTGTGTCTAACCCCATGCTTTAGCCCATATCCAGATTACTAGTCCTATTTGCTTTGCTAGGCAGAAGTACCCATACCAGCCCCATGGTTCTTTTACCTGGCAGTCCTCTGTGCGAGCTGAACCCATATCTGTCTCCTTGCTGGAGGGTGTCTGCTACTCTTGGGTTTTGTTCAATTTACCCTTCTGACATAGTTGCATTTCGCTGTGCTGAAGGAAGCAGTCTCTGGCCTAGTCAGAGCAAAGGTCCCTCAGGGGACAGGACACTCATATGGAAAGGGAAAGAGGGAACTTCTAGTGCTCCTGCAATGATAAATAAAAACTAATGTGGGTTGAAACTTTCTGCAGTGATAAAAAAATCCATATGGAGTTTGAAGGCTCTCATCCCTGAGTATCTTAGTTCTTGTGTAATAGCAAAAGCACAATACAAAAAATAGCAAGAACAAGTTGAAGAAAGTTGACAAAGGATGTTGAATTACTGTTGGCATGTTAAGGAAAATGCTGAGGTTCTTTTGATAGATTCATGGTGTAAGTCCTGCAGCTGAGCAAGAGAATGAGATAATGTGATACCTATTAGCGAGGGGCTAGGGTTTTAGAAAGTACAACTGCGTCTTAAAAACAAAATCCACTAAAGTGAGAAGCAATCTTCACAATACCCAACTGTTTATGGAATGTGAAATTTTGATGAGCACTCAAGGAAATGTCCACAGGAGTTTGTTTTGCTTGTCCTAAGTGATGTAGCTTCTGATGTGTGCACTCTTTTCAAAGATGCAGAGCTGAAGATCCTTTTTTAACTCCACTCTAGGCAGTAAATTAAGGTACTATCTTTCTCTCAAGCCTTGTTTGGTGTCTAAATGCCTATTTTATCTTTCCTTTGTAGGTCCTGGTCGTCCCTTCACAGGTATTGATTTCTCCCATCAAGGACCTGCCTTTGTCACTTGGCATAGGTACCATTTGCTGCTGCTGGAGAGAGATCTGCAGGTTACCTGAACAGCCTTTTCCTTTCCTCCCTTTTGCTATGTGACTTTGTTAACTCATTTCCATTTGCATGATTTCTACATTGGCAATATTACTGTATTTCAGTATATCTCTGATGAAAATGGTTGCTGTCAAAATAGCTGCAGGCTGTTACTTGCATGAAATCGTATCTAACAAACAAGCACAAGCAAATGCACTGTACTCCCCTGTTAATACCAGTTCAGATTCCTCCCCAGGACTAGCCTTTCTGGAACAAAAGCCAACCACATGCACAATTTGACCCATTACCCACTTACATCACTCAGAAAGCCTCTTAGTTGCTTAAGGCTCAATTCATCTTTGCACCTACTCTCCTGCCTGGTCTCTGAGTTGGCAGAAAACCTAATGTGGCCAAAAGAAGTTCAGTCCCACAGTTGGGAAGTTAGTGACAATGTCTTTGCTTAGACTGACTTAGTGTACAAATCTTTTGAAAGGAGTTGGAGAAGCACTGTGAAATGTGTGTACTAGAAATGCAGAATGAGAAACAGAATATCCAGTGAATACCCAATGAAACAACTTGAAGGAGTCCCTTTCTTTCTCTTTCCTTTGAATGTGATTCCCTGCTAATGTGTTTCTGTCCATTGCAGCGATTGATGGGCAACGACTCCTTTGCACTGCCCTACTGGAACTTTGCCACGGGTAGAAATGAGTGTGACATCTGCACGGACCAGCTCTTTGGAGCTTCACGGCTGGATGACCCAGGGCTGATCAACCTGAGCTCCAGATTCTCCCGTTGGCAAGTAGTTTGTAACAGGTATGAGCATATCTAGGGCAAGCTTGCATACTGACCAAAACTTGCTGTCATTCAGTGTTCACAGCGCAGGCTGCTCTCAGTGTGAGTGAGCAACAGGAAAACAGCTAAGACATCTTATGTAAAACTGGAAATCACTGTCAGTTTGTGCGTAAATGGTGGTGTATAAACTTTCTCCCCAGGTATTATGGAAGTATATTTTTTAAAGATGAGTCTTCTGGTACAGGATTTCAGTTGATTCAGCCAGTTTTGGGCTGCCAAAAGTCTTATGAGTTTACACGTTGGCAAGGATCTTTCTGAAAAAGAAATCCATGTGTGTTGGATCTCTGTAACATACACCCAACTGATCTCAGCAGCAGAAACAGAAAACTGTTTTGGCATATAGGAATCTAGAGATAGGCTGAAAACTCTGTTCTTTTGTATTGGGTAAGTCCTTAACCCTGACATACCCTATTTAGTGCAGTGTAAGTGTTGGCTTCAAAGTGTGTGAGATTTCACATGGAAGACAACACAGAGCCAGCCAGGAGCTTGCTGCCAGCTCTCTGTAGGCATATACTGATTCATGTGAGAGTAGGGATTTGGCAGGGGATTCAGATGCAGGATTGGGATGCTATGACATAAGATGCTGTTGGTTACAATACTCATATATTCTCTCAGCTCAGGAGCTGTGTGCAGTCAGTCAGACAGAAAGGTACCAAAAGCTCAGGCTTTTTCAAAAGAGTCTTTCTCTGGATACCTAATGAGCTACTTGAAATTCCAGCTTTAGACACCAGCTGGCTTTAAATCTTGCTCCTACTTTTTCTCTAAGGTAAATAGGGCATTATTTTTTCCTTCAAAACTGAAGTGACTGAACTTTTGCTTCAGCAAGGTTAAATAGAGAAGAGTTTTCATTTAATTGAGGAGTTTCTGAAAATGCTGTTTCATTTCATACTGTATAGGACAATGGTTCTGTTTGTTTGTATTTTTAATTTTTGTTTGGTTTTTTGTTTGTTTGTTTTTTCCTGGTTCCCCCACCTTTCCCAAAGTGTTACATTGTTTTTCTCCACCTCACTCCCTCTTTGTCTCCCTGGTATAAGGGAGTTGTTCTGCAGTAGCTGCTGGGCAACTGCTGCAACAGCAGGTTGTTCTCCAGGCCCTGAAAAAAGAGGATGTAATGCATTGCAGCTGCTTTTCTTCTAAAAGGGATGAGAGATGGAAAGTGCAATCCTGTTTTCAGTAATTTCTTGCATTTTCTCAGCTCAGACCACGGTGGGAATTATATTTTGTTTGGTGGGGTTTTTTCCTTTTTGTTAAGAGTTAAAAAAATAGTCCTTCCTCAGGAGAAAAATCCACTTTAGTGCAGTGGTGAGTGTCCCCATCCCTCATGGAGGAGACCGGGGGTTCGATTCCTGCCAGGGAGGCAGTGGTGCTGTTTAAGAGTTGGACTTGATGATCCTTGTGGGTCCCTTCCACCTCAGAATATTCTGTGATTCTGAGTGATAGTTTGTCAATTCAAAATCGAAAGGAATGTTTTAGATTGGCTGAGCAAAACTGTTATTCTAAATCCCTTGAGAGGGGAGAAGGCATGACAGGTTGTGCTTCCATTTTCTAAAGCATCCTGTCTCTGTGAACAGTGGTAACTCTTGGTCCAAATGACTGATGGTCCACAGAAGATGCAGAGCCACAGAAAGCCATGGCATGGTGGCAGTCCTGAAATAAATTCATCTCCTAGGTCATGGGAGGTGAACTGAGGTGCTCCAGAAGGTGTTTGTCCCAAACCCCAGCACTCTCACATGAGAATCGAGGACACTTTATACTGCAAGAGAAACGAGCCAACAAACAAGCCATCACCTTCTTCCTACTTCTGTCTCTTTCTGTTTCATGCTCAGCTTGGACGACTACAACCGCCTGGTCACTCTGTGCAATGGTTCTGACGAGGGGCCGCTGCGGCGGAGGCCGCCCAGAGGCTCCAGCGAGCAGCTGCCCACTGTGGAGGATGTCAGGAGGTGCCTTTCCTTGCAGGAGTTTGACAGGCCTCCCTTTTTCCGCAATTCCAGTTTCAGTTTCAGGTTTGTCCTTTGGCTCCTCTGAAGCCATCTGGGCCACTGTTTTTTTTTTGTTTTTTTTTTTTAATGAGCACATTTATCAGCAAAACACAGTTTCTTGATAGTTCTTTTACTTGTTCACAGAAATGCGCTGGAGGGCTTTGATAAACCAGATGGAGCCCTTAACTCGTCGATGCTGAGCCTTCATAATTTGGCTCACTCTTTCCTGAATGGGACCAGTGCTATCCCTCACGCAGCTGCCAATGACCCCATCTTTGTGGTATGTCTATCTTTTACCCACATCATGGTTGGTGGTGGCTGTTGCTCAAAGGCACTTTTCTCACCAGAGATTTGCAGAACAAGTAAAATGAATTTCCCAAAAATTTGTCTTTTAATAGTAAAGGAGGAATCTTTTATCTGTTATCTGCCACATCTGCATAATAATTGAGTAAAAAAGAAAAGATATCTCAGGATGATTTGGAAAACATAAAACAGGATTCTAGGGAGAAGAGCTGCTATTCCAAGTCATGTTGCCCTGAATCATTTAATTAAGTAGTATCTAAATTTAATGCCTTATATCAGACAATTTTACAGCAAAAAGATAAACTGAAAGTGGGGCTAATTATTTTTAAGCACTAGACTATGTAGTTTGTTTCTTTGCTTCAAAATTTACAGGCTAAAAGGAAGCATATCTAATGTCTGAGTCTCTTGGGAAATAGAAATAATGTGATTTCACTGGTGCATCAGTATAGTACTGCAATGAACAGCACAAACAGCACTATGCAAATAAAAAGTCAGCATTTGATGCTGTTTATACATATTTCTCTCCTAATAAATTCATGCTGATTTATTATATAGTCATTATATATAAATTCTTTATATGTTATACATTTCTTTCTTACCTTTATTTGAAGTTTGCCATCTTTTGTTGTAGAAATTAGTCCAAATACTTATATAGTGTTCTCCAAATTATCTCCTTAATAATTCTTTTATTCCTACATTAGTTTCTTTCTTACACAATGAAATTCATTTCACTATGCTGTAATTTTATACACAAGAGTATTTCCTTTATGAGTATTTTCTAAGTTTCTTCCAGGGTTGTAATTAAAAAACCATGAATATATAGGAAATAAGTTTGAATTGTTCCAGGCATTTGTATTAGTTGTCTGAAACAACTTTCCTGTATTAGTTAATTATAGACTTATAAACACACTGAACAAGACCTGATCAAATTCATGAGCTGTGGACCTAGTAACACGCTCTAAAATGAGCGTGATGGAATCAAACTTACTGCAACTTTCCATACTTGTTTAGAAATAAGAATGATTAAAATAATTTCAAAAGGTACATTAACCTGAATTAACCCGTTTGTTCCTCACCTGAGAAGATTGACCTGTCCATTCCATGCCAGCTGATACTAAACTGTACGGAGATAGAGCTTATTATGAACAGGCAGAAACAAGGATGTATACAGCAAAAAGTCCCACACCAGAAATCAGTTTAGTCTTTTCAAGAGCTTTCCTGATTTCCCATTCTTCAAATCCCATCTAAATTTAATTACTCTCCTCTCTGTCTTTCAATAGCTCCAGCCACCTTACGCGAGTGTGTTTTAAGGGTTGTCAGATTCTAAAA
Organism: Pitta sordida; assembly: GCA_013390025.1. NCBI lineage: Eukaryota > Metazoa > Chordata > Aves > Passeriformes > Pittidae > Pitta > Pitta sordida. The sequence continues at coordinate 285,408 of WEKX01027520.1, forward strand.
GAGCCTAGTAAATGTGTGTGCCTATGCCTGGATTTGCAGGTTCTTCATTCCTTTACTGATGCCATCTTTGATGAGTGGATGAAGCGCTTTAAACCCCCTGACAATGCTTGGCCTGAGGAGCTGGCCCCCATTGGTCACAACCGACTGTATAACATGGTCCCGTTTTTCCCTCCCGTGACCAATGATGAACTCTTCCAAACTGCAGAGCAACTCGGGTACACCTATGCCATTGACCTTCCAGGTATGTCTCAGAGGTGTGTCACGGTCCAGTCAGCTAGGCTGGATGCGTGATGGTTCATTTACAGGATCTCAGAGTGCAAAACAAAATTCCGAGAGAGGGGTTAGCTTTGATCAAACAGTGAAACTTTATTAAGTGCCTGTAAAACAGCAAGGCGATAGATGAAAGAGTGAAAGTAATGAGAAAAGAGAGAAAGAAAAAGAGGTTCAGATGAAACGAGTTCTCACAGCGACCCTACAGACTGTCCTCAATGCAGGGGTGGGAGAAGCTTCCAAAATTTCATTGCTAGGGGGCCATCTTTTATACTGGCTGTCACACCTTGCCCTCTCATCTGCCCCATGGTCTTTTGCCAAGCTCTGCCTTTCTCTGCCACGCACACCCTAGGAGGAGTGTCCGAGGAGTGGTCAGGATAAGAAGCGAGTGGCCTAATGCCCGGGGGTGTGTTTTTGTGTTGCGATGGGCAAATCCATCTTCCTGGACAGCGAGTTGTTGTGGTTCCTTGGTTCTTGGAGAATAGGTACAGGATGTGGCGTTCCATCCCCCCATATCAGAGAAGGGTGCAGCACCTGGGCACCACACTGCTCATTGTTCTGGGGTACTTGTGCCTTGGTTTCCATAGAAACTGCACTCCAGTCACAGTCCAGGGAGCAACAACTTGGCAGCCACTACTTTCAGGCAGGTAGACCACTGCAAACTCTTGTCAAGATCTTAGCCTAAGTTTTTGGGGTACTTTACATTGTCCAAGTCCCTGGTAACCATGTTGAGACAATACTCTTCTTCTGACCGACTCTTACAAGGTGTGAATGCTGTTCCAGGCCAAGTGATGAGACAGCTCACATTTTCAATGACACAGGCATGTATAAAACAAGGAACTTTTCAAAAACCACACAGGTCTGTTCACCTGCTCACTAGCAAACACATGGTAGCAAAGACACATGGACACAACTCACTGTGTAAGCCATAGTAACTACAAGTCTGCACATGCTTAGTTTCCTCTGCTGCAAAACGTCAACATGAACTAATTCAGTGTTGTGAATGGCGTTTCTTTGGGGCTGAGTGGTCTTTGATTTTGACTCTAGTTCCCAATATTGTTGATGCTTGTTAGAGGATCCTTTAGCCCATCAGAGATCAGACACTCTCCCAGGGAGCTCTCTGGCTAATGCCAGTCATTAAAAAATACGTTTTTTCCCAGGACCCTGAAAAACATTGTACGTACCATGATTCTCTTTAGACATGAGCACCGTTAATATTTGGATACCCTGGAGGAGTGTACCTGGGTGTTTTGTGTTGTAAACCCCCAATTTTATAGATTTTCTATGTCCATAGGTGGGATGTACCTTAGGGTTTGTCTATTAATTTGAAATTACATTTGGCACAAATCATATAGAGACAAAACAATGAGAAAGAAAAGTATTTATGCACAAAATCCTTATTTTGCAATGAGTTACAAGTATTTGTGAAAGGCAGAAGTGTAAGAAATGCATGAAAATGATGCTTCAGCTGCTTTACCACAGATTAAATCTGAGCAATTTCTTTCTTCACCTCTGTATTACTTTGAGAGGCAGTAGGTGCTTATCTAACATATGTGGGCAGGAATTTCTTCTAAATGCTTACCATATATCTGTGGTTTTAATCTGTGGAGACTATTTAAAGGTCTATAGACTACAAAAGATTGAAACCCTTGTCCTCAGGCTGCATTCATGCAGTGGAGCCCTGATTTATGAAGGCATGGTAGCTGCTGTTGCTTTGCTTTTCTCAGAGGCATCCCCAGAATTTTTCCTGAAAATTTAAACTTCTCCTTTTATGGAGTTTTAGTTTTCCTCCTTTTGGACTGCTGTCTCCTTTTCTTGCTTTGAAAATGCAACTACCTCTTGCGCATGAGGCACCTGGAGAGGAGCAAAGGTAGCTCTTGATTCTGCTGCTTCTCAACTCTCACCTAAATAAATTGTTAGCTCTCTGTGAGGATGTGTGTCTATCCCTGTCTGCATGGACAATGTTCGGACAAGAAAGCTTTTACATCCAAACCCTTCTTTTTTATCTAGATATATAACTTGCTAATTGTACTTCACATAATCACATTTGAAATAAACATACATTAATGTGTTGATGGCTCTTGAAAATGATAAAGTGGTAAGCAATTCATTTTGGAGCCTTCCTAAATTTTGGAATCATTGCCCTCAACTATTTTGTTGACAGAGACTGCAGATTGGGGCACAAGACTTTTAGTTGCTTTTATAGTCAGTGTGACATCTCCCTGAGCCATCTGTCTCCTTAAGGCCATTTGTCAAGCTAACTTCTAAATACTTCAGAGGTTTTTTGTGAATATTTAGTCAAACATGATTATTGCCATCTCGGTTTATGTTGCATTTTCAGAACAGGAGAGCAGGCGATTTTTACTTCTGAAAGCACAAATAAAAACACAAAAATTCAGCCAAGTGGAGCAGCGTTATTATTGGACTGGGCAATATTATCTTAGAAGACAGTGGTTTCTCAGAAGTGGTTCAAAATCAGCAGATATGATCTGGAGCTGGTCAGCAAAACCACACTAATTATTGTTTTCCGTTAAAAGCTTGGCAATAACTTGGTTTGTGGTATACAGGAAAGGTTGACAATTTTCTGTTGATCAAAATGGCTTGGAAGCAGATCTCTTGGAGAGAATTGATTAAATAATTCATAATTTTGGCCAAATTAGATGAAAGGATGGTCTTTTTTGTCTTGTTACCGTTAATATTCCCTATTCCCAACACTTCAACTAGTATGAAATATGAAGTTTAAATTTAGCTCTAGACTTCTCTGGCAGGAAACACCACCAGTTCTGGCATGTGTCTTGGTTACAGTCTGTTACCAGTTTCCCCTATGTCCTGTTAGTCACTAAACTGCACAAATAATCATAATTATCAGGTTGTGAGAAATATTTTATCTTCCATGTAATTTGAGAAATTAAATTACGGTCTGTCCTCACTTCAGTAATTTCATACTTACAGGTTCCCTTGAAGAAACCCAAGTATGGGCTGTCATGGTTGGATCCACAATTGGAGGAGCACTTATGGCTCTGACTGTGCTTATACTGCTGCTTGTACTTTTCCAGCACCGAAGGCAGAGAAGAGGTTTTGAACCGCTAATGAATGTGAGCTTCAGCCCTAAAAAGTACATGGATGAGGCTTAGTGGCCTTGTTATTTCTTTGCTTACTCTTGTAGGAAGTGACCTTGGCTGACTTACTGAGATCTTAGCAGAGACTTTATCACACACTCCTTTGGCAGCTGATTAAATTGTTCTCATTCAGGTTTTTCCTGTTATCATGTGAATTGTAATGTTTGAAGTCTCTGGGTACATATATGCAAGGCCCAAGACCGGATTGATTTTTCTCATTACTTAATGTTATCTGATGTGTGTGACATTTGTAAGTCATCCTCTGTAGATTTACATCAAGACAGCTAAGAATTCAAATAGAAGAAAACCGTCTTGAATAACCAAGATAAATTTTCACCTCAATATGTTCTTGATTTTGTTTAGCAAGATTAAGATGGGCTGAAAGTTACTAACTCTACATATATATTTGAATAACATTATTTTACAGTTATCAATAGGTATTCTGAATAACAATATTTTTTTGGGTTTAAAGTGTTTAATGCTGTTTGATATGTAGGAATCTGCTGGTTACAGTTTATTGCAGAAACACAATCAATTCTATATGTTATTTCTAATCAAGCTGATGTTAACAGTAGGTAAACTGCAAAACTCAATTCTCCTAAAGTGTAAGAGCACGAGTTCCCTGACACCTAAGTGTACACTTGTGTTTTACCTCTGAGTTAGGGACCTGGGACAGAAGTTGAAAGTGGTGCTTTCTTTTCTCTGCTGCACTGTTTCATGAATCTAGACTTAAATTTACAAAGTCTGGGATCCAGGACTCAGGGTAACAAAACTAAAATAGCCTGATTTGCTTAAGTCTGCGGGTAGGGAATCAGATTTGGATGTGGTACTCACTAGACTCCATCTTAAACATTCCTTCATATATTCCCTATATATTTCTTTACTTAAACATAGATTTGAACCTCAGTTGGATGGCTTTCCTATGTATGTTTTGTATAGCAAATGAAATCCCAAACAGATTGTGTCAGCTTTAGTACTTGATATATAACATTACTTAAGTGTTCAAATTTTGTGTATTGTGATGTCCTGAGTCTTACAAAAACTTTGCTTTTGTAGCCTTGAATAAAAAAATTCAGTTAGTAACAGTTTCTGGTATTTTTTCTAGGCCTGCCCAGTACTGCCTATGTAGACTAGAAAGAAGATGTCAATAGGTCTTCACATATGCATACTAGGTTTTTGATATGTGTAACTCACAAAACTTATCTCTAAAATGCAAACTTTTTAGGGAAAAAAACGCTAACCATACACTCATATAGCCCTTTCTGCATCAGGTGGACAACAATCTGCTGCCATTTCTGCTGTTTTGTGGGATCCCAGTGCATTTGTTTCTGTTTATGCCAAGATACCAAAGGTTGAAGCATTTTTGTACAGCAGCTCAGTCCTGTACCCTAGCTACCAACCCAGGCTGCTTTTTGGGTTTTTTTTATTGTTTAGGGGCCAGTATTATGCGATGCTGAGGACATCAGACGAGGCCTCCAGAGACCTGGCATATGCACGTATCACATCAGTTGGACTCTGATCAGTATCAAATTGTGGCTGGGTCTGAGATCTCCACATGTCTTTCTCTGGGAGATACCACCTGTTTTCCAGCTTTTGTCAGCACTACAAGACTACAAGCTTTTGTCAGCACTACAAGGTCTTCACATAGAATCACAGAAGAGTTTGGGTTCAGATCTTTTATTCCAGTCCCCCTGAAATGACCAGAGACATCTTCAACTGGAATATGTTGCTCAGAGCCCCATCTAACCTGATCCTGAATGTTTGCAGAGATGGGGCATCCATCACCTTTCCAGGGAATCTGTTCCAGTGTTTGACTGTGCTCAGTGTAACAAATTTATTCCATATGTCTAGTCCAAATCTATCCTCTTTTAGTTTGAAACCATTACCTCTTGTTCTATCACAACAGACCCTACTAAAAATTTTGTCCCCATCGTTCTTATAAGCTCCCTTTAAATATTGAAACACTGCCATAATATCTCCCTGTGCCTTTTCTTCTCCGGAGTGAACGACCCAGAACATGCACCAGTTCATGCTAAATACTAATTCAGAGAGACGCTGTTGGATGGAGATTGACACATTTTTTATCTTCATGGGATATGGATGCCAAAGTTTAGGAGGCACTGTAGGCTGCTATTTCCAATGGTGAATGAGACTTTTCCTTAAGGTCTCAGAGTGACTGACCAGCTTCATAACCGTGCAGGCTTGGATAGTGTTGTCCCATGCAATTGCTTTGCAAATTGCCCTGGTTACAGGCAACTAACAGTGGAAATGGAGTAGAGGTAGGAAAGAAAGAGGGGAGAAATGTAAAAAATATAGCACAGTAGCTTACTTGTTGGAACAGATTTTGCCTAAGGGGTGGTGGGTAAAGCAAAGAAGAGTTGTTCTGTTCTCACTTGCAAATTGAGTGGAAACGTACTTTCTTTTCCGGAAGGAAAAGAATGAGGGCATTAGAATGATATCAAGCACATGAAAAATACTATGGTCAAAGGCCCATGCATTCCTTCTTCCACTGGGTGACCCTTAGTGTAGTACATAATTAGGGGTTTAAAACGGAGTGGTTTTAACAGCTGCTTATAAAAATCTGCAGCTGTCTCGAGAGCACAACCTGCCCTCTGGTGGCTTACTGGAAAAATTACCTGGCGACACGAGAAAGCTTTTACTCCCTTTTAAAAAAGTACGGTATTGGTCGAGCAACAAAGGAAAGTTGCATCCTTGGTGAATAGAAGAAGCACAGGTAAACTTTATATTAAATGCTTAAAAAGAAAAGAAGACACTTTATAGAATAGATAGAAGAAGTCTTGCAACAGGTTTGGCTGTAAAGGTTGATTTTACATATTTTAATGTTCCATTCATCCCAAACAGCAGAAGAGACAATTTTTGTTGCTGGTTTATGAAGGTGTTGGTAAATAACTGCCTTGTTTTGTTGCGCAAATTGTCCTTAGGCTGTTACTGCTGGTGGGGGATGAAGAGGGATGCTCAAAGTCTCCCGTAGACTCCAAAACTGAATCACAGAATCACAGAATATTCTGAGTTGGAAGGGACCCACAAGGATAATCGAGTCCAACTCTTAACACTGTCTCCCTGGCGGGAATCGAACCCGGGTCTCCCACACACCAGGTGGGGACACTTACCACTGTACTAAACTGAGGGAAAGCATGCTGAGAACAAATCATCCCCAATCCCTAGAGGCCAGTACACTCTGGGATTTTCATCCTACAAATCAGTGCAAAATATAACCTCATCTAGTGCCCGTGGACCACCTCTGACCTTCACTTTTTCCTCTCACGTTCATAACTAAACAGTCACACAGTCCATCCCAGGGAGGAAGGAAGAGGGATTAGCACATCCATCTTTTTGGTTGCATTTTATTTAAGACACTTTGCTGACAGATGGGAGGTATACTGCTGAATGACTCCAAGCTGAGATGGGTGTAAACATCACCATGCCTGTCCCGCTTTAAAACAATTTCCTACTGAATTGCTGCTTTCTTCTGAGAAAAGGATTTGAATCACACAGGAGCATGTAACAGCTGCAAATGAGATGTTTGAGCTCTGGAGAAGAAGTGCTCAAAAACATCCCTTTCTCAGCTTTTTTGTCAGCTAGACCCATGCAGCTTTCAGCTTTGCATGGAGGCCTTTTGTGTGAATTATTTTTCTCAGCAGTTTAATGCTCTCTAGTCACTAGTTAATTGCTCTCTCAATTGGCTGTACTGGATCCATGGGGAGCTAATGCCTCTTTCTGAGTCACCCAGTAGGTTAGGTGCCTAATTTTTTGACACTGTGGTAAGCTGGTGGAAACAACATCATTTCTGTCAGTCATGGCCTGTGCCTTTGTGAAAATGATTATCATGAAAATACTCTTAAGGAATTAGTGAGAACATGTTTTCTGAATTAAATTAAATCTCATTGCTGGCTGTTTAGCTAAATGCTTGAAATAGAATCTGTTCCAATTCTTCCTTGGTTTTAGGAAAGAAGTGACATAAAGCAATCACATTTCATAGTCATTACTGTAAAATTGGAAGTTATGATACCATTATTCTCTTTCTTTTGGCACAGATGCCTGCCTGTGCTTGTGATGGGAGAAAAGAGAAGCAAATTGAAAGACTATTAGCTAGATTTAGCAGTGAAGGTATACACTTACAGAACCAGGCATATAGGCCAATGGCTATGAGGAAGGAAATTTGTTGTTACTGTGTTATGGTGTTATTGTGTGTTATGCAGTGCAATCAGTCAGTGAAGTGGCCTACACACAACTGTTTACATGAAGTCAGGTTATGAACAAAGCTGCATCTATGATCCTGCTCTCTTTCAGTGAGACATAGCAGATATTCGTTATCCAGAGCTTTACTGAAACTAGGCTTTCCTAGATCTGGGTGGCCAGAAGAAATGGTACCAGTGCTGGCTGTCTTTTTACACACCAGCTTCTTCATGTTTATGTGGAGATGTTCAAATAGCTGTGACAGTTTCACAGTTGCTTCCCCTGCTTAACACATTAAATTTTCCTATCAGGAGTAAGACTAGTGACTGGCTTTGTCTAGGCTGGTTGCCACCAATTTTGGATACAGTCAGAAGTGTTATTAAACCTTTTTCATTGGGTTTTTCTTTCGTTTTTTACCAGAGACTTCCAAACTCCGTCCCAGCTTTTGCCTGCAAATTCTTCCTCTTTCTTTCATGCTGCTGTGTCCTGCCATCCCATGGCCAGTGGCTGCTCAGGGTGGGGAGACTTTGCCAAAGAGCTGCTTCTTCCTTTGTTGTTCCAGCTGGCAACATAAGCATGGTGAGAGCATCATGAGGAGAGCCGATGTGCTCAGCCCTTGCAGGTGCGCATTGAATTTACTTACAGTCCTTGGGACCTACATGAACAACTGTCTTCATGATTAGCAGGTGCACTCTTGCTTGGCATGGCTGCCTGGCAGAGATGTGAACAAACAGCTTAGTTTTTAGTAGCTGTAAGGCTATTTAGATGCATGTCACATCCCAAGGTGGCTGTACCTTCTTCCCAAGCCTGGAGACAGGAGCTTCGATGAGATATAGAAAGCCTGTTTCTTCCGCAGATGTGTACACCCACTCAGTGTGCCAAACCCTATGGATTTAGAATTCAGCTCAGAGCTTTGAAAAATATCACTTGTGAAGGCAAAGTGCAATCCTTCCTGAAGAAATAAAAAGCTGGATTTTTAACAGAAGGAAAACCCATCTTTTTATTCAGGTCAAATAAATGTACTCTTTCTTACCTCCTTTTCTTTTCCCTCCATCATTTTTCAAAAACAATGAAAGTATTTCTTTTTAATACAGAATTTGGTTTTTTTTCTTTTAAAATGGAACCTCATAACTAAAATGATTTGATCAGGGACATGACTTATATAGAGAGACATGACAGAGCTCAGTGTTCATTTACACTATGCCTGTATGCTGGGAAGAAAGAAGTGTACCCTGGTGGCTATGCTAGGACAGACAAATAACAAGATAAAAGATATATATCTACTTAAAGTTGCAAAGAGAGAGAAAAAAGTGGTACTTTCCATTTCAGTCTTGTCTGTATCTAAATTTTTTAGGTGGATCTGGGGATAGTGAGTTGTGTTTTTCTGATGTATTCTTAATTTTGTTATTCGGACAGATGAATTTGTGTTAGGTTATCTAACAACCTGTCTCATGCTCATTTTTTGTTTGAGTTTCTGTCAGTCATTCAATATCAATATGTTTTTTATCTGGAAAGAAAATCTCTAGTAGCACTTCACAAAATTGCTCCCTCTACTTTCCTCTAATATTCTGATTTATTTCATTTGGAAGCAATGTAGGGGCAGGTTTTACAGCGAAAAGTGAATGAGAATGTGAATTTACGGAGCAACAAAATGACTATTTGGAATATTGTCTTTGGCTGGCAAGTGTCAGTAAATTCAATTTGCAGCCAAGGAATCTCAGATTTTTTTCCTGCCACGTTGGAATGTGTAGGGGAGCAGCTTGCTCTAGAATAGAAATCATTTATTTTTCAGTTGTGGTTGTGGCATGGTTAAGGATCTTTGAAATTGTTTTAGGGAGGAGTCCCTCAAATATTTCAGCCTATCAGAGGGCAGTGTAACTATGCATAGAGTGAAAATTACTGAATTGGGAAACAGAATTTTTCAAGCTTCACAACAGTTGGGGAAAGAAAAGAAAAATCTAATCTGAATTCCTACTGTGTTTGCATTTCAGTGTCCCAGTTCTGTTTTCTGCTGGGAGGTGTCCAGAGATTTCACTTCTGTTTGTTCCTTTGGAGACTTCTCCAGTGTCTCTCCTCTCTTCCACATTGCTTGCCTTGTCCTTTTGGCTCTTTCTTCTTTATTTGACAAATATATCTCTTTTACCCTCCTCTATATTCATAACAGTGGGAGAAGGTAGAATGATGTTTAAACTTAGTTGTACAGCGAATCTTCTCTGTATTGCGACTTCTCCTTCACGACCTCGTGAATTTGCAATGTGAATTTATCACAGTTTTGATTCCACCATTTGCGAAATTTAGCGGCTCGCGCATGCACAATGCATCTGCTCCCCCGAGGGGCGGTGCCGGAGCTCCCTGTGGGGTGGCACTGGCCCGGCCCCATGGGGATGGCCAGGAGTCACGCTGTCCCCTGTTACTCTAAGGGCAGTTGGGGAACTGACCCACCCCCCGTGGGTGCGCGTTACTGTTTCCATGGCTACAGGTGGGGAAGGGCAGTGCCACAGGAAAGTGGCTGGCAGCTCGCGCTGGGATGGGGACGGGGCGAGGGAGCAGCGGCGCAGGGTGTCCGTATTGGCCGGTGCGGGCCACGCCGCGGGGCCGCCCAGCGCCATGTGGCCGCGGTGCNAAAAGCATCATAAATTGAGTAGCACAAATAGTTGTCCCATATACTAACCCTTGCGTTGTATGTACTCTGCTGTTGGAAGTATAGTCGGGGCTACAGCTGAAAGATAGAAGCTTTTAACATCTAACCAAGAGTGTGGGATGAGCTTCTGTTATTAAAATGTTATTGATTGTTTTGAATTAATTAATAGCTCTACCAGAATTGAATAAATGCATAATTGAAGAAAATCATTAACAGAGAAAAAAAAGTCAAGGAAGAGAAACTCTATCACAAAAATTAAAATCAAATGCCAGACTTGGCATTTTTATATTTAATTTCAAGGATACTTTTACTGATACTCTCTTAAATTTTTCCCTATAAATTCTATAATTCTGTAGGTCCTGAACTTCTTTCATTTTACTCTCCTCTCTGTCCTACACTCATTATCTTGTAGATTAATTTATTTGAAGCAGTCATAAGTATCAAAGCTCTCTTGTTGCAGTAAGCTGGTTTCTTCTCCAAGCCCCTCACATCTTTTATGCTCTCTCATTGTCCCATCCCCAGAGCTCCTGGCTGCATGGGCTGCATGTGCTCCCTCCCACAGATCACACTTGGTCAGGTGAAGCCGATGGCAGAAGTGAGCATCAACCATCACATGGAGCTGCACAAAAATGGGCCATCATCTCTCTGTTTATAAGACAATATAATTCCTCATGCAGATCCAAGTTCCAGGGGAGGATTTTTTTTGCACTTACATCATATTGCAAATACTGGACACCTCCACATTCTTTATATTAGCTTGGAATCTATTTGATGGCTCTCCAGTACATCTGTGCCGAGCAATCAGGAAGCATTTTCCTAGCTCACAGTTTTTCCAGATTAGTGTCAACAGTCAGTTGGATTTATTACTGTTTGCCATCTATAGTACCCAAACATTCAAGCAAATATATATGCATTTCACGGATGCAAATGTGATATTAGGCTCAATAGTGTATTAAACCAAAAGTGTGCTAATAAATTCAGCAAAGACTCTGAGTTTAGTATATCTATATCATTTCAGTGCTAAGGCTTATGCTCGTCTCTAAACTGTAGAAGAACTAACCACAATCTTTACTTGCCATTCAGACAAAAATGTCTGTTATTTTCAGTTAGGTAGTTATATTTTCACTTTTTAAAATACTTTCTCACATTTTATTCTCCTTGAATTTTATTTGCATTCTGATGAGACAAAAGAATCATAATAGACTTGCAATATTTCATACAGTCATGAAACAAATATCAGAAACCTGGCAGATTTCTACTTTTTCCCCTAGTATTTCTAGACTAAAGGATTCAGTGGCATTTGAATAAGCAGGTAAGTTTTGGACACTTAATGGAGTCAAATCTCTAGCAATTCATATTTTTGTTTGGTTCCAGCAGGATTTAAAGCAAGGCAATATTAATTAACAGAACCTTCTGGTAGGTGCCCAGGAAGGGAATAATTATTAAAAGGAGTTATTAATTGTCAGATTTTCTGTGATACACAGAAGACTCTATGCACTGTTTCGGGTAATGTCTCTTCAGGCAAACAGCAGAATTTTAAATTGATGCTTTCACTAAGCTCTTCTATGATAAGCAATTGTTTTTATCTCCTCATAGAGCATGAAACATGCACAGCAGGGTTTGCCTTGTGTTAATAAGATAAAGAATGCTACAAAATTACTAGAAGGTGGAATTGATACCTCAGAGGCTGAAAACTGCAAAGTATTATTTTGTTTGTTTGTTTTTAACCTCAGTGTTTTGGCCTAGAATGAGGAGCATAGCAGTCTGCTCTCAAGAGGGGAGTACATTTCTCAAGCCTGCTCAAACAATTTATTCAAAAAACGTGCTTTAAAATAAGTTCCTCTTAGGTCCCCAGACACCCCCGAAAGGTATTACGCTTCATCTGTCTTAGACACCTAGTGTGGGTACCCATGACGTGGGTAATGTAGTGCCATTGGTGACGCTTAGCGGTGCTATGGATTTGCTCCAGCCCCTACCCCAGGAAGGCATGGATTTCTTGCTGCTCTGTGTATTTGCCAGCTACACACAGGTATCTTGAACGCAATACAAGCCGTGACTCAATAACCCTCATGAAAGTGTCCCATGCCATTTGAGATATCCTAGAAAACTCAAGGCATAATTAGTGAGGTAGAAGATGTAGACACAGGATATGGAACAGATCCACAGAGCTGCTGAACAAAACCCTTCCATATCTAGAATGCCAACGGTGCCTCTATTTAGACAACAAAATCCATCCTCAGACTGAAATTCAGTGTGCCCTAATCTAGATTTGTACCAGGTTAGGGTGGCATTCAGCTCACCTGAATATAGAAGATTGATTCCCTTGCCTAAACTTAGGTTCTTTGTTTCTTTTAAAGTTTCTTGAGACCATCCCACCTGGACAACCATTTGCCAGTTTGGAAGGATGCAGGGCCTCTGCAGGTAATGTCTGTTGGTTCTGGGCAGATGTCTTGGCTAGCTTAAACACTTGAAGTGATGCCAAACAGCAATATGGAGGCAGGTGAACAGACACCTTGAACGAGCAACCTAATCAGCAGAAGAATTTTAAAGTTTAATTTTAGAATTTTAAATTTTAGCCCACAGTTAAAAAAACTAGGATGAAATCATAGACTCCACAGAGGGAATTAGAATAAGTTGGATTAAAAAGGAGAAACTCACCCTTCTAATTTGCCAGATCCCATATTTTTTAGAGAATAAGACAGATTTACATTTTAAGACTTTTGTATCATAAGCAGTTTTATGTAAAAAAAAAAGCCATCATTAAATTAGCTTCCACTATGATTAACTTAGAAATAATAAGTAATTAAAAATAACAATTAAGTGTAAGTTTAAAAAATATTTTATATATAACCATGCACCTTTTGCAAGAGAATGAATAAATGGCTGCTGTCTGAAATTCATCTTTAGATGTCACGACTTTGAACACTTGCACAATGTTCTTCACTTGTCTGAGAGATTTTAGGGGAATATGCCTGGCACATAAATATAGCTGGAAAAAGAGTGCTGTAGGATGAGCTTTTCATAAGTTATTTTAAAGAATCATTTTATCTCATGATTCTCCAGTAGCTAACAATCATGGGATTAGCACTGCTTGTTTGCAGAGAGCACTTTTCATTTTACAGAGAAGAAACCACAAGACACAAGGCAGGTACTTACTTCAGATATTTATTGTAGTCCATCAGAGAATATCAAATCCCTGTTTTCAAACCACCAATATACATTGCCTTCATGGTGTGAGTGAAGGGTGATGAGAATGAGAAGAACTGATGAGGATGATTCAGATTTAACAAATCTTGGATAAAAATGAATAGGACAATTTTAAGTCAGAGCAGTTATAGTTTTATTCTTATAAGGTAAAGCAATCTAACAAAACCAATGCCATAAAAATAACTAAAATGAATAAGGCATGTCAAAGTCTTCACTGAGGCATCAAGTAGATATATACATACAGTACTGAATATTAAGCAACAGTGTAAAAGGTAGTCCCACACTTAATTTCCATTGTAACAATGAACTACTAAGTGTCACCAGTGTTGTTTGAAAGACAGACACTAAGGATATAAACATAGATTTAAATGTTTAGTATCAAACTTGTTAGATATGCTTCTTCCGATACTGGAGCTGATGGCAAACTCTCACTATCTTCAGTGGGAGGAGGACCAGAGAGGTTGTGGAAGGTGTGTCTGATCCTCCGTTGCATAGTCCTCACACAGCATAAATTATATTGTCCTGGTTCTGGAACACTTTTAAAGTTTGAATTGAAAGGAGTTACACAGGGTAGTCCAAATCCATACACTTTGGAAATAGTTACATCACCAGAAATGGCTACTTCTGATCACTTATCTCTGATACTTGGATTAGTGGTCTGTGTGCAAATCACCTACAATGGCATTGTGCATTTCTATAAGGGTTTCTAAACTGAGGACGGTAATGAATCATTCACACAGCTTATCACACCATGGTGTCAGATCAAGAATCCTCTGTACTGTCAACAGAGAATTAGGAGCAACACACAGTATATGCACTTACAGCAGGTGGAAAGAATGTGTTTCTCTATTTCTGCCTGCTGGTTGTATAGGCAGTCGAGATCTCATGGCTCTGGGAGACAGATAGTTTGACTCCTTCATTTCTTTCTTGATGTTGCATTCCACAAGTAGTTGCTGCAACTGGATACCTATAGTAGATGGTCTGCAAATGACTCTTTGTGTTGCATCAGTAAGACTTTCCTGACAAGAAATCTGGTATCTTTTAGCTGAGCTATTGCTCTCTGTGCATAGAGATTTAGTTAATTGCGGGTTCTGTATTCTAATGCTTTGCCAGTCCAATTGTGTCTTCTTGTTTAACTGGGAAAAGCCTATTTATTTCTTATTATGAAGACAACTGGAAAAACTGTGTTTTGTGACATTTTAGCACAGTGTTTTTGTGGAGATTCACTAATAAAAAGTTTGCTGTGATTTTGAAGAGAATATCATTAAGATCTAATAATCAGAGTTAAACTTTCATGTAAGGATCAGAATTTTATGTAATGGTGTAATGGTGTAATGTCCTAACAAAAGAAAATTTGGGCTAGTAATCAGTGACAATCAATTAGACTTTCCAACAAGCCATTGCAAATTTAAAATATGCACATGAATAAGCAATAGAATAACACTATGAGAGAAATAACTTGCCTTACACTGTCATTGATGGAAATATGTATTCATTAATATATGTATACTATGAAGCAGAGAAACTAACATGGTACAATCTGTCTGAAAAACATTATGTGGATAACGTTGGCAGGCAAAAGGCAGGGCAAATAAAATTAATCTTTAAGAAAGCTAGTTATTGTCTTGGCCTGTTACTGAATACATATTACAATCCTATCCTAACTCTCAAATGTATTGTAAGCAGTAAAAAAGGATTTTTCAGTAGGCAGCAAAAGAAAGTATTGATTTAGAAAATAAAATGTATGGCCTTTTTCAAATGTCAAACATTTCTCTTCTTTTTGTCCACAGGGAAATCTGAATGCATTTCTACTAATCAAAACTTTCAGGAGGAAAGTATGTGGAGAAAAAAGAAATGAAAAAGATCCAGTGGCTGTGAGGGTAATCCATCGGGTATTGTTGTGTCATGTCATTCGTAGGTGATGGACAGTAGCCGTGTGATTATAAATCTGTAATTCACTTAAGGGGAGTCAGATGACACCATTAGAAGTAAAAGCCACTTTCTGTGCATTATGAATTTCTTTTTTTTTTAAAAACCCCACTGACTAGGATGATAGTTCTGATCATCAATATTTTACCCAATTAATCTTTAAAGAAAATACTTCCATAAATGTAGAAAAGCCATAATTTAACAATTATCATAGCCTGAAAGNCATAATATTGTACCAGGCAGAATTGCCTTGGCTGAGCAGCAAGGTCTTCTAATGTCTATATTTCAGGAAGATGGCATACAAAATACGAGTTTCATAGGACATTCATTATCTTATAGTAATTTCAAGGTATATGAAAGAAGCAGATGTAGCTCTACAAATATATATATATATACATATATATNCATCAATATTTTACCCAATTAATCTTTAAAGAAAATACTTCCATAAATGTAGAAAAGCCATAATTTAACAATTATCATAGCCTGAAAGGATGCAAATAGGAGTTCTGAGAAGGTTGGTGGGCTTTTACAGGTTTTCTTGTGTTCAAATAAAAAAACAAGAAATCATGAAATTCATATCAGTAAAGCCATAAAATACTGTCAATGAGATACCCTCTAGGTTATCTGGATAGTTGTCTTTTTTTTGTGTGTTTTCCTTACTAGTACCAGCAGATGTTGCCAAATTAAGTTCTGCAGATTTTCTAGTTAGTTCAGAATATTTCAACAACCCTTAGAGAGACACAAAATATAAGCATCTCTAAAGTATGAATCTCTGCCTGGGACTATTCTCATTACTTCTGTGTCAAGTGTTGTGGTAAATGGAGCCTTTCCAATACTCTTTCATAGCATATGCACTTGAAGTTTACTAGTTCGTTGCTGTATTTATAGAGATACATATATTATATGTGTGTGTATAAGTAAATAAATATGCATACAGGAAGAGAGATGCATCCTCACATATACTCAGAAATGCAAAAAGGAAAACAAAGTGGAAGAGCAGGAGACTTAGAAAACTGGACACTCAATGAGTGCCTTATGGCTAGGGCTTTTGGTTTCTGCCACATTTCAAGTATTAGCTCCCCAAAAAGTATGTTGGGGAATGAAATCATTATGGAGAACCAAGAGATGGAGAGGGACACAGAAGAAGGTGCCCTTAATTATTTTGCAGCTTTAAAGAAGTTATTTCTGTCATAACACGCAGCTATTTTTCAAGAGTTTTGGTGGTGGTTTATTAGCATTAACCTGTACATATTAACCTTGCTCTGTCTCCTGATCTCTTAGATGTATATTTTCCTTTCATTGATGGGCTGAGATTAAACCCAAAGAGTATCTATCTTTATCACAGTTCCTCACTCTTGAGGAGGAACGTGTATTAATTTGCTTTCTGTCCCTTGGCCACATGCATCATAATCCTTGCTAACTCTCTGAGGTGGCTTCAGCCCTGTGCACTACTTTCTCCAGCCTTGGAAAGACATCTGGATTTCAGGAAAATCCTGTCTCAGCTCCATGCCTGATGCACATGCACTTTGAAGGAAGTCACCTTTCCTGTTCAAAACTAGGATATTTGACTGGTTCAATTGTCTTATGAGGAAGAATTCAAAGATAAGAACATTGGGCAGCATTCAGAACAAAGAATGAATGTTGGTTGTACATCTAGTTACATCAGTGTTGGTTTGGCCCAGAAACAAAGCCACTGTACTGTGACTTCCTCAGATGGGACTTCTCCCCTCCTCACTCCAGCCCTGGCATGAAGAAGAGGCCCCACTGGGACAACAAAGAGAAGGACAAGAAAGAGTCTGGGTGAAATCTGGATCCCTCATCTCACCAGTGCTATATGACAAACCTTGTCATTCCAGTCTGCCTGTGCTGGGAGGAGAGGTAAGCTCCTTCATAAATATGGAGGTGCCCATCTCTTCTGACTAACAGTATGGATCTAGAAAGACAATGTGCTCCCTGAAGCGCCTAGTGCTTGGTGGAATGACCCGAGGTCTTAAGTCATGGTCGGTTTGCATGAAGACAGATGATGTGAGAGGAAAAGGAGTTGGTGGGAAAGGATTTCAAGCTTGAGAGAATGCAGGTATTGACCATCAATAGCTGACCATCAGCACCATTGGTGCTCTTAGCACTGTCAGCGCTTCTTGTTTCCAAGCTCTCAGTCTGCAAGTGGACCAAAAGTGCATTCACGGCTAATAAAGGAGAGCTTTCATAGTCTGTCTCTTGTTAATAATCATAAGGCTGTATGTGATTGCAGTGGAAAGAAAAGTTTAGTGTTGCATCCGAAGCAATTACTATAAAAGGCTATATACAGAAATAAATTCAATTGCATTAACCATACAGAAAGTGATCTAAGGCATTTTGCACAAAAAATATCAGGTTCTGTGAAACATGTTTCACAAATGTATCAAAATGATTGTATATATTTTTCTATTTCTGTCTGTGGTACATTACTTCTCTGAAGTTACAAAGTCATAAAGAATCTTTTCCTTAAAAGTTCAAACTCTGCCTTGCTACACTTCTATATATATACACACACTGCCATATGCTGCTAAATACTGTATCTTTGTAGGTAGTACTTAGAGATGGAAGAATTTGGGATTTTTCTCTAACTTTCCTTTTGATTGGAACTCCCTCAAAATTGAAACTACTGTTTAGTTTCAGGTATGATCTATAAACAGGATCTGTAGGTTTTGATTCTTTTTTGTGTCAGATGAACCTGAAATGTTAGAATTGGATCAGTGGAAAATCAAGTTTAAGACTTAACGAGATTTTTTCAACCCAAACCTCCTTCTATCTAAAACTAATTATTCTAAACTTGACTTTTATTCAAATATCATCCCTATAAATTCACATTTAACTATGATAAATACTAATCTAGAAAGATAGCACAAAAACTGGCGATGATAATGTGCATGCTTTCAAGCAATATTCATGTTTCTGGAGACATAAAAGTTTAGCAAGCAAGTAGAAATGTCAATTGATACCCAAATTAAGACGTCTGACCTACTTAAAAAACACCCTTTCTTTGAATTTGATAAATGCAACAAAACTGCTAGAGGACATTAAATGATACTGCTCCTCAACAAAACAAAGTAACCTGGGTAGAGTAGGTACATAAATGTCCACCAGTTGATGTAGGTTGACATCCTTAAACATCTTAGTGCAAATTCCTCATTTGTAAATTTGTGTTCAGATTAGGTAGAAGTTGAAGGGAGGCTTCAGAATGTTTCAGAGATGCAAATGCTTTTTTCTCCCCACTCAAGTATATGCATATATTCAAAATTATTTATGAAATATTCTCGAAGCCTCAAACTCAACTGATATCACAAAGCTGAAATCTGAAGTCCTCTGACTTCTCTTTGGGCATATTTGGAAGAGTGATCATAATTCTGTAGATTTTAAAAACAGACTAAGATTAACCGACTATTTGAAATTCTTCTGTCTTATCTACAGATTGAAACAGTTAATCTATAGTTACATTATATGTGTACAACAGAATTTACACATAGCCAATGTGTAAAGTAAATCAAATGTAGCCAAGAATGTTAAAATAAGAGGAAATAAAAAATACGCAACATTAGACCTCAAAATAATGAAATATAGAAGTGATATGAATTGTTTCCTGAAGTTGTTGACCGTTAAATTAATCTTGTTATAGAAAGTGCACAAGTCCTTTGCCATTGGCCTTGAAGGCTTATCAGCATGGCAAACAGAAACTGTATGCTATAGGTATAAGGATGAAACAGGATCTTGCCACAACTGAAGGAATGACCCAAACCCTAGTCTGTAAATTCTAATTATACACTAGATTGATGAAAGAGCCACCAGGATTTATGTCAGATAATCAAGAACATACACTCAGCAGAGCATGTTCAGAGGAGAGAATAAAAGCTAAAGGTGGTATCTGATAAAGCCTGAAAAAAATTCGAAATTAGGTGAACCAAATCTCTTTGTTGCTACATCTTCTTTCTGAAAATAGAAGCTTTAAGGCACAGAAATCTAGTGAAGGGAGATAGAAAATCAAGTGAGCTAAAAATGACCGAAAACCCAGTTAAGCCCGAAGTAGAAAATTATCTTAGTGACACTGGTGACTCAAAGACAGATAGGATGTGTTGCACACAGGAAGCTTTAGTTAGAGATATTTACCATAAAGAAACACAGATATGACAAACCAAGTATTTTTTTATAATGTATTAGCTTTGATGAGACATTAATTTTGAAAGATTTTTTAATCCCAGGATGATACTTTGAGGTCAGGAGTGAGGAGAGGAGGGAGAGAATGAGCACAGTCCACCTGTAACCTGGTGTTTGGAGTATGTAGTGGAAGATGGGAGACCTCTAAGAAAGTTAGAGGATTAATGGACTTTGGGCTTTCTCTAAAGCCCCTGTGCATAACATCCTCAGGCTTCAGAAGAAGGCTAACTGGATGCGTAGTGAAATTGAGTAATTTTTATGAGAGATATGAACAACTTTGGTGCTTAAATAACACTCTTTTTTTTTTTTTTAATGAAAAGGAACTACTGTCTCACAGAAATCTGCTTTAGGTAGTAAGTTCTTCCTCACACTCTGAAAGATACAGAATTATACAGGAAACTGAGAAGAGGGGGAAACTGCATCAGACTACCAAAACACTGCCGACTTGTGAAGCAGTATTTCTGCCTTTGCTTTATCTAGCAGTGGATAGATTACACTGAAAATTCGCAGCCATTAGGTTGAAAAGAAGAGCTGGACAGATGGGAGGAGTCACACTGCCCCTCATCTGATTTTATTGTTAATTCCCCACAGCCATTTTTATCTACTGGGTCTCACTGTGAAGTCACTGCTCCCGACTTATTCCTCAGTTGTCTTTCTAATCGTCTTGGGAAAACAAACGCCATCATTGAGAGGGACGACTTGCTTCAGGTGATCTGCATGGGAGATCAGGAGAGCTGTGGAGAGGTACAAAAGCAGCTCCAGGAGCTGAAAGCAGCAGAGCTGTCTAAATGACTCCCACTTTGGATAAGGCAAATTTCTTTCCAGCTTCCCCAATACTTGGACCTGAAAACCATATACTCTGTATTTCTTCAGGGAAGAAAATCATGCTGATTTATATTTTAGTGAAAATAGATTTGTCTTCCCTTGAAATCTGGCTTTAAAACATCTTCAGAAATACTGATGGATGGACTCTCACTATATCTAAAATAAATATTTCCCATTCTGTACATCTTTTTTGCTAATGATAAATGGACACTCCCACTTCCTTTCCCTCTCAAGAAAAAGACAACTCCTCTTAGTAGTGTAGCTAGATGCTGCCTACTACTATAAGTACAAAGTATGAAGCCTCACAGATTTCCTTGTGCCAGAATAAAGGAAGAAGGGTCTTTTGAGCACAGTGTGATACAAAAGCCTGTCATGTGTGTTACACTGTTGGTTATCATTGCTACATAATTAAAAATAAAGGTGAAATGAGAGCTGATTGAAATACTGACCAGTTTTCTTGAAGTGGTTTGATTTACCTATGTAGATTTTGAGCTATAGACAAACATATATTACTTTCTTCAACTTCTGGACAGTCCATTGACCTTGCTGTGGGGAAGCCAGGCAGAAAGACTGCACTGTTTTTGGAGCAAAATTTGGAAACTTACAGGTGATGGTGCTAATGTCACTTCTTTTATGGACAATGTTGGTTTTTTTTATTGAGAGGAGTCAGAAAGAAACTCGTGAACAGCTTCTAGAAAAAAATGGACTTCCTTTTATCTCCCTGATTACAGTAAAAATCCTTGTAAATGGCAAAGCTTTTGCTTTATCATGGTGATAGGATTTCACACAGCAGCAATGCGCAACTTTCTTGTATGATCACATATGATGCACAATGAGAATTGTAAACAATATATTCAGTTTAGTAGAAGAAGCAAATTAGTAGTGTAAGCAAACACTTCCTGTCAAGCCGGCAAATTACTCACAAGTGATTGATTGATTGCTTGCTTGATTATATTGGTCAGCAGATTTGAATAGTATTGACTGTTGAAAAATGTTCTGACTAAACTATTTTGAGACCATCCTGTTAGATGCTAGAATTTTATTTTAAAAAAAAGTTTTCAAGCTTTTCATTCCCCATTACATCTGCTGTACTGTTTAACATATAAGAAAATTATTACTATCATAACATGTATCTTTCATGTACCCTGTTACCATGGTATTCTGTTCTTTATCATTATTTTATAAAAAAAAGGATCATAGTCACACATGTCAATATGATCATCACAGTACATCTGAGTAGCTGTAATGAAAACATTACAATATTCAGTGGATCACATACCCTAATTTTCTTGAAAGTTGGTATTGCTGAGTCTATTATGTTTTGGCAACATAATCTCAGTCCTGAAGCTAAGATTTAGCCTTTGACTGCTGAATTTTCCTTTAAAATTATGGCTTTCACAATTTTACATGATACTACACTGTTGTGAACTTTATTCATGCTCCTCTAGCAGATTTGAACATTTGTGGATTAATATAGTAAATATAGGTTTTATGGTCTTTGAAATGCAGATTTCTTCTTAATATCCATAAGTCTTTAGAAACATGCATAATCATTCTAAAATTTTTTGTATTCAGCTTTAATGGGTTACCTTTGGAGTAAATTAAAAACAAAAACCACAACTTGCATTAGTGCTGTAATTTATTTTTCACGTTGAAGTAATAAAAGTCTCAGTGTATAAGTATGGTTACATTTAATAATGATTCAGAGACAATAAACTGAAGGCAACTGTTGCCTGCTGAGACACTGCATGTGCAGTCCAGCTCACAAGAACAGCTCCAGCTCACAGAATCACAGAATGGGTGAGGTTGTAAGGAACCACAGTGGGTCATCTGGTCCAACCTCCCTGCCTAAGCAGGGTCATCCTAGAGCACATTGCACAGGACTGCCTCCAGAGAGTTCTTGAATATCTCCAGTGAGGGAAATTCTGCAACCTCTCTGGACAATCTTTTCTGGTGCATGGTTACTCACACAGTAAAAACATTTTGCATGGAAGCAGCTCAAACTGATTCACGCACCCGTGGGAATGATCCCTCCTAAAAATCCCACAGAACTGGGATGATCTGTGTATCTGAGAGTCTGATATTGGGAGCTTTCCATGGATCGAATACTGCAAGGCCTCTTAAGGAATTGGGATACATCAACCCTTACCAGGACACTGAGGCACAGGTTCCTCTCCTTTTCCTCTTTTGCTAGAAAAACTTTACCCTCTTTTTTCAACTTTTTTTCTGATCGTCTTTTTTTTGAAATGCCTAAGTCTATTGGGTCTGTCCGAGCCCATAGCAGCCCTCTCAATGCTGTGCTTTAGAAGGGTGTTGATAACACATGAGTGTTGTGACTACAGCCAGGCACACATCAGGACTGTAAGGTCCCTTCCCCAATCCAGAGCAAGATTCTGGGAGGGGACATGAGAAGGCCAGCTGAACCAGATGGACCAAAGGGATATTCCATACCATATGACGTCAGCTCAGATATAAAAGCTAAGAAAGGAAGAAGGAAGGGGGGGCATCCATCATTTCCAATGCCTGCCTTCTAAGAACGATCACATGTATAGGAGCCCTGCTTCCCGAATGTGGATGAACAAGTGCTACTGATGGGAAGTAGAGATTAGTTCTTTCGCTTTGCTTCTGCGCTTTGCTTTGTTGTGCTTTATTTTGCTTGTATTAAACTGCCTTATCCCAACACAATAAGGTGATGTATATCATGATGTATATCATCTTATTATTAAGGACTGAGCACCCTTGACACTTAGCTGGGGTAAACCCATTACAATAAGTTTGGCTAGAGTTCAGGAAGTCCACACTGCAGTTATAGTACTATACTGAGTCATCAGTAGAAAAATCTGTAGTACAATGAACATTAAAAATTTAGGGATGATGCAAAAGCAATGAAGTTAATATTGAAAAGAAAAATCTTGCAGGGGTCTGCAGCACTAGTTATGTAATTAATTGCATTTAATTTTTTATTTGTCTCTGCTTTAAAAGAACATGAAATGTCAAAAATATCTGGATTGCGCAGCATAGAGGATTTATACAATTATAGGACTTTTCCATAGGACTTAACTTCTCTTTCTTGAACAGGTAATTGTCTTTTCTATAATTTCTTACTTTATCGGCTGCTAACAGAAGAGAAATATTTAAATGGTGACACACCAAAAAATTACCTTAGAAGAAGAGTTATTGGATGCAAAGGATGTGCAAATAGAAACATTGGAAGTTATGTAGAGCCTCATATTTATGAACGTGAATGCTCTTTCTTTCCTTTCCATCATTCCCCATTTCATTTGCTCTGTAGATTTAATAGCTCTCTTAATCTCAGAAAATGCAATGTTTGAAGAGAATATTCAGCCTTTAGGGACTATTAAAGAAATGTATGCACATTACCTCACGCAAAGGCATCTCCATCTCCTGACAAGATATCATCATGCACACTAGGAAAATAAAAGGAGAAATAATAATATGGAAGACATAAATTTCTGGCAGAACTCCCTTGAGACAATTACATTTTGGCAAAGATTAGGTTGGTTTGTTTTTTGAACAGCAGTTTGCAAGATTCAGTCCAAGAAGAGTAGAGCGCCTCCTGTGAACTCCATATGTGAGAACAGCCTTCAGCAAACCCCCTGGTTTTTAGGGATCCCTCTTATTCCTTGTCCAAAACTCTGTGGAGGTCTACAAATAGCTGAGAGCATCCTGGACACACACCTTCGTTGCACCAGCTGAAAGTTGTCATCAGATCACCCACCTGTGGGCCAAGGCTAACACAAAGACCTAAGTTCGCTCAGCAGCAGTGTGGAGCAGGTACAACAGAGCACTTGCCTGAGAGGGCTTGGACTTTGTTGCCTGTCATTAAGCTTGCAGACTGAGAATAATCATATAGAAATGGTATCAGTTATCACTGAATAAACACACAGCGAGAGAAATCAAAATCACACTCAACTTCTACTGAAAGAAAGTTGCTGAAGGGAAATGTAGAAAGGATGTGGAGATGGGTAGAAAGAGATGGACCACCAGAAATTTCTAAAGAGTTCTCTTTGTAAAAAGATGCATGTGCCAAGTTCAGGAAAAAATTAAAAGCAAAGACCCTCTGTTTGGTACCTGCTGTACCAGGGCAAAAGAAACAGCCTATAAGAATTGGCTTAAACTTCTTGAAGACTGTAAATGCTGATTCACAAGACTCCAGAAGGAGCCTTTGTAGAAGCAGGAAGCATTGCTATAGCCAGTGCAAGACCTGTGTGATCTGAACACACCCATTAACACTAGTCTGGGCCCAGAATAACAGACCACCTGCCAGGGACAGGTGGGATGGGCCTTGAGCAACCTTATCTAGTGAATGGCATCCCTGCCCATGACAGCAGGATTGGAACTAGATGATCTTTAAGGTCCCTTCCAACCCAAACTATTCTCTGATTTTATGATTCTATCATTCTATGATGCTATCATTATACTTTGAAGCAAAAAAAATACAAAAGG
Organism: Pitta sordida; assembly: GCA_013390025.1. Classification (NCBI taxonomy): domain Eukaryota; kingdom Metazoa; phylum Chordata; class Aves; order Passeriformes; family Pittidae; genus Pitta; species Pitta sordida. Next base: position 310,257 of record WEKX01027520.1, read on the forward strand.
GGAAAAAAAAAGAATGGAATACAAGTGGCTCAAAACCTATGCTTTTTGTTATTAGACATACTATATAAATAGTTCGTAAATATTCTGGTAAAAGTGCTTAAGTATACTTTATCCTAACGTGCTGTGTGTTTTCTATTTTAATTTCATGCCTAAATCGATAGCTAATTAAAAGTTGACAAGAAAAAGCGATTGCGATGGATATGATCTATCTGCTCTGCTGTTAAATTATAATGTCATTGGCTGGCCATTACAGTGTTACCACAATTTGTTTATACCATTTCTGGACTTAACGTAAGAATCAGGAAATAAATTTCTGGCAGATAATTTCAATACCCCACAGATTTTCCCCAGAAGTCTTTTGTTTGTGGCTGATAGAAGAAGGAAGATTTTGATGTTTAATTGTTGACACTCATTTGTCCAGGATTTAAACAGATTCCATCTTGGCCCTTGTGACCAGATGAAAAAAACATTATCCAGGACCATGGTCATTTAGGCAATGATTACTAAAGCAATGTATCCTTGAAGAATCTGAGAGTACAATTTTCATCATAATTAACATCTCTGTCCTTCTTTAGGCCTATCATACAAATTCACATGCCCTCCACAAATACACACATATGAGAGAGATTTTCTACCTCATCCTGCAAACTTGTTAAGAAATGGACAACTGGGTATGTAAAAAATTCTCTTCTTTGATTTTCATGCTCACCAGTCATTAAAGGGTTACTTTTCAGAGCAGCACAAGAAAAGAAGAGTTGGTTGACCAAATACTTATTTTACTTAGAAAGAAGTGTCAACCCTGAGCTTGTAATTAACAAGTTAAAATCTGTGATTTATATATTTATATATATATAAAAATAGATGATCATACTAAGACTAAAAAAGTGAAAGAAATCTCCATGTCAGTACTATATATTTGTTTGTTCTGAAATTTTGTAGAAATCCTTGTGACACTGAAATTAACTGATATGAAAGATGTAGTAAACTGTGAAACACACTATTGATCCGGTTGCTGTTAGTCCATTAGAGAATTGTCGTCTTGGTAGGATAACAAACATAGTAGCAGGAAGTTCTAATTAATGTCAGAACGGTGACAAAAGGAAAAAGATTATATCACAAGAGATTATTTTCTGTCTGAACCCTTCAGGGGTCAAGAGCATTGTTTAACATTATGGCTGATCGACTCACAGTGGTGAGCTAAATGGAAAACTGTGCCAATTGCATAACATGGATAAATCCTAAAAGAAACTTGGTGAAACTGTGCTACTACTCCTATTTTTACTGGGCATTAATATTTCAATCCTAAACATGTAACATGATATTTTGAAACTAGTGGTGCTATTATTCTACTAAAAGATAAACTTATTTTTCAGCTTCTCTACCTTCATACCAATCTGATGTGGTTGGCAGACGAAGTGCAAGACATTCACTGTTGAGACATACTTTTATGTTGGAAAAAAAAATCCAGCCTTCCTCCCTATAACAATGATCATTCTGATGACCTGAATCATCCTACAGGAGTTCCTAAAGGAAACCGGGCTGTCAATGAAGAATGGTTGAATTTCTTTTTTTGTTCCTCTCTTGTCTCTTTTTTGTTTCATTGATATTCTGTTGAAAAGCCTTGAATCAGGCCTCATTCAGAAAGAAAACTGTTTTCTTGGTTTCTTCCCCCCTCTTTTTTTCTCATTGGGGAAAAACAGACACTGTGAGATCCTTTTTCCCTTTTGCAGCATAAAAGGAAATGAAGATCAGAAAGTCTCCTGTAATAAAGGTTTGAGAAAGAATTCTCTCAAGAGTGGATATCATCTTCAGTGATATCTGAAAAAAACAGGAAGCAGTTCAGTCTGGCACCTGGTACTCTTTGGGAAAAGTAAATTGGGAAACAGGTCACAGCACTGCTGTCTTGTATAAAACTGCAAGTGTTTGTGGCATAGTCCATTGTCCAAGAGTATAAGAAAAGAAGAAAGTTGGCTGTTTCTGTAGCTAAAACACAGTTTCTTGCACCAGATACAGGATTATCTCCACTGTCTCTGCAGTATGAGACTGATGAAGATGATGAGCAACGTCTGCAGTGACCAGCCAGGTTGTGTGGCTGAAGCCTCCACCTCCCTCCTGTCCGAGTCAACAGGTGGTGCTTCAGTGGTGATGAAATCAAACTCGGTGGGACAGATGTCATCTGTACAGCCACTTCCGCTGCCTGAGCCGCTGGTTTCATCACCTGGCACATAGGAGTGAGGGAAACAACATGAGTGCCATAGCTTACAGCTTTCATCCCTTTTCTCCATTCCCCTTCCACCTGGCACCCCAGTGGGATAAACACATTGGGAAAAGAAAAGTGTTGGTGGTGCTAATTTCATTCAGTAAAGCATCCAGATAAAAGTTACTGTGAATTAATTAGATGCCTAAATTCTCTTCTGAAAAAGGAATGAACTATTGTCATTATGGAAAGCTCCGTGTCTTGATGCATTAGACATGAAAATGAATAAGAAAGCAGAAGAAACAGTTATATAACTGGAGTTTCATGTGACAAAAAGAATTCTTATGTTGTCAGCAATGCAGAGCACAAAGACTAGCAACAGTCATTTCAAAAGTGCTGATTTATAAATGTATTCAACAAATACACTTATGTAAAGGTTTCTTACTTGTATCCTGGAAGTTGACGTCATTCCCGTTATATGCGTTCTTCAGTTTGTTGGTCATGACACGTAAGGCCATGATTTGTTGTCGAATGAAGGTGTCTGGCCTTGTGATGTCCACATCTACTTCTGGATTGTTGATCTGGTTGGTCAAGCCATCATTCATAATCTCAGGCAAGTATCTATGTAGCAGGATGAATGATTAGTTTCAGGTGCAGGAATTTCAGGAATAAAACACTCTATAGTAAATGATGTGCTAAGTAATTCAATAAGCAGTTTTTAAACAGATCCAGTGAAACCATTTAAAAACTATAGTTTTTAATTTTACAGACTGAAGGATCTTTTTAGTAGCTCAGCTGCATGAGGTGCAGAAAGGATTTAAGTTTTTCAATCTCTTAACTCTCCATATACTCCCCAGCAAGTGCACTGACTGTGTGAGCTATAGAAAAGGTTCAGAAGCCAGCAGTAAGTCACTGCATGTTCGTATCCTCTACTGGCATGAATGGTTGCACACTAAATTAAGCATCTAACAGTACATTCTTATGTCTTTATTTCTTTCTGCTTAAAAAATATGCAGTCCTTTTTATATATATTTGTTGTTCTGAGGCAGTTTAGAAGCCTATCTTTAGGAATTATGGTTTTCTTTCTTTAAAGAGAGCTTAGTTAATTTTCTTCTTCAATTCTTCCTTGCATCCCTTTTTTAAACCACCATGAACAACATCTCTAGTTTATATGGCATCCAGGCCCATAAATGTATTGTGATTTTACCAAAATCCAGTATTCTCTTTGATTTGATACTTCTTTTTTAAAAGCAGACTATACTTCCATCTCTCCTGTACTTTGTGCATAACATTTAATGTATGACATTTCCTATCCATCCACACATCTGAATCTTTTATTCAGTCTCTTAGCTTATAATTTCTTGATCACTGCAGCATTCCTTTCTCTGACCCTGGCAAATGCAATCTTAGGCTGCTCAAAGGCATCAAGTGTATTTTTTCAGGTAACTCTCCCCTACAAAAAGCAGCTCATGCCTCCAAACATCCTTGAGTAAAAATCTCCATCACCCTTTGTTAGAAAGACACACACTTTCTCCCCTGCTGCTCTTTGTTCTCAGGAAGCTTTCCTTATAGGCATCAGCAAAGCTGCCTTTTTTCCTCTTTGAATCTCTGTAAAACATTATCTGTATATTTTACAGCTGCCAGGCTGATAAAGAGTTGGCAATATTTCTCTATGCTGGCATGGTACCTCAAGAAAATAGTGTATCACTGCTTTCCTGTTCTCTTTTGCCTGTCTTTACCTATCTTTGTCTCATATTTAGGCTGCAAGGGATATGGGGCAGATCTATTCTTTGCATATGTTCTTTATAATGATATGATCTATTTTGTAATTAGTTTGCACACCAGGCTATCCTACTAATGTGCATGGAACTCCTCATGTGAATATGTGCTCAGACAGTAAGTAAATAGTACAGTGTAGCCTACCAATGACAAACATTCATGATGCCTGGTGCCAAATACAGTTTAAGAGTATTTCAGATCACTCTCACTTGTGCATGCCAAATTCTCTATCAGTATTCAATTTTGGCATTGATGACAGCGTTGTTCATATTGACCTGCAAAAGTACATATATTTTAAAAATAAATGTCAGAGTAAGGGAGAAGAAAGGACTTTCTCTCCTGAAGTAATAGTTAAGGGAACACAAGTTTTGAATTCCTTCTGGAGATTCACAAAATGGCAGCTGATAGGCTGTACCAAGGAGGAGTACAGTCTCATCGTAATAGGTTCTAGCTTTGCAAGATGAGACTCATTTTTCAGCAGTGTCCTTTGAAAGCTTACATGAGAATAATCCCATAGGAGTGTGAACATATAAGAACAAAACATGATTGCCAGAAATATCCAACTTCAAACTGCATGTCCTGTTGTTTCACTCGTACCATGGTGAGAAATAACAATGCTGTGGGGATCCCATCCAGAGTCCTGTGGTCAGGTTTTTTACAGTGAGAATACAGAGCCATTACCTCTAGCACAGAGGACAGCAGACCATAATGTTATGAATCACTAAAGACAGAATAGGAAATAATTTTTCAGAGCTGCCTGGAAGCAGCAGGATGGAGACCTTGGCAGGTAGGGATGCTCTGGGCTGCAAAGAAACAGCATCTCCATCTGTCACATGTCTACAAATGAAATGGCTGCTGTAGATAAATTACTCAGCCTAGGAGTAAATCAGTGATTTCAAGGTGAAAGTTGATTAAAAAAAAGCAAGAATTGACCTACTGGCTCAGAGAGGATTTCCATCTTGCCCAGTCTATGAAAACGGCCATAGCTGTTAGCAGCTAGAAGTTACTTGAAATTGCTGAACTTTCAGGTGGATTGTTCTCCTTTTTTATGAAAGCTTAGCTGCTCTTTATTGCAAGCCATCCATGAGAAGCTATGGCTAACTCTGCATGGCAGCTCGCAGGCTTTCTTTGGCTGATTTCTGTTTAATTTAATTTTGTCATATCATCAATAATAAAAAAAGAATATTCTGACTTAAAGCAATTAGAGAGTGCTCTGGTGTGTGCATTTCATCCAGGTTCATATTTTGCACTGTGACAAGTGTGAATCTGATGTCTTCTGAAGAATCATCTAACTTTAAATGGGCCAGCTCACTCAGTTGTAGGAAGTGATTTTGTCTAATTGTTACACACCCTGCTGTGTTACACAATCTGCCCAAGATATGATGATCTCTAAAGCATTCCTGGCATGGAAGGGCTTAACATCTCAGAACAGTCCAGTGTACCTCACCTAGGTGTGTAAGGAATTCAACTTACAAGAAATCCATGGCTCTATGATTGCTTAAAGGTTAAGTGGATACTTAAATTTCTTTGGCATTTAGGACATAAGAGAAAAATAATTAAAGAGGCTGAAAATGCATCTTGAGGCTTATACAGATACCAAATCCTGCATGTTCAAATGCAAGTATCTGCATATAAGCGGAGTCCCACTCTTGTCAGATCTAGTCAACACAAGATCTAGTCAGGAGTTTATTCATCAGTGGAGCAGGGACAGCTGTTAGAGTCCCATGTGCCTTTGGCCAAATGACTAGTTCATTATATTTCATCTGCTGGGATTTACTTTTGTAAACATAGACAGCTGGTGCCATTTGAATGCTCTTGGTTATTTCTTCTCTTCTTGTCACTAGCTTTGAAAGGTGAGACTTTCTGGATTGTATCTGCAGGCTTGAGACGGAGATCTTGGACATCTAGGGCATCTAAAATTATAGTTTGTGTCTTTCTTGAGGGGGCTGAATTGAGTCTTGAATGCCACTTTAGCCACCAGGACATAGGCTTGGTGTTGTGCTGCCACTCCAGTAGAGTTTGAATACCCTGTAGGTCCAGGGTCTAATCTGCCAGTTCCATGGAGGTGTCCTGACTAATTAGACCATCTCACATAGCAGGTGTTCAGGCAGTGGAAAACTGAGTACACTGACAGGATATTTTGGCTCTCTTCAGGCACCTTAACATCGGTGGTTTTAAAAATGCTCAGTTTTAGCACGGCCTCTGGGCCAGATGGGAGGCAGTGTCCTATGTCATATTCACCTCAGATGTTCTAGAGAGTCTCCAATGATACTACTATTGCATGAGCAACACACTCCTTATTGTCTCACTCATTTTACATGCCTGAATGTGCCGCTGGATTCCAGCCTCATTACTGAACTAGCTCACCTGCTTCCTCAGGTGAGGAAAAAGAAGTCATAAAAGCCCATTTTGAAGGCAAATATTTTTGAATTCTCTTCCTTTCTTTAAAGGATTGATGCAGATACAGGAACACGCAGCACAAGGTGTTTTGTGAGTGATAGCCTCAGAGAGGCAGCCCGGCACATGTTCTGACAAAAGCATTTTGATGTGTGTAGGGTAGGGTTAAGTCACATCGAATAGGAAGCCATGTCTTGGGACCACTTTTTGACAGAAGATTTGTTGCTGGCTGGGCAAAGTTGTTGAACACAGCTGCTTTTGCTGCAATTCTGTAAGTGGAGACACCCTTGTGAATTTTAAGCTTTGCTGCTGCTTCTGCTCTCGCTAATGATCTCTTTGTAGGCCTGGCCATTACAAGAACTGTATGCCCATTATAAATGAAAAGAAGTGCCAACCTGAATCAGTGTCTGTTCTTTGCATCCTCTGAGCAAAGAAAATACCAAGCTTTCTTAGCCCTCTGAGTACAGAGAAACTGAACAGTACTGTTTGTTTTCTGCTGTTTGCTCCTTGCTCAGCTATGTCAGGATTTTAGTGTAATTTACATTGTTTTCTAAAATATTTATACTTTCTGCTCCTCTTAGCCTTTCCACAGTTCTCGTTTGTCTCATCAGACACGGCAAAGATGTCTTTTAGTACATCATAGCCAAGAATCACAAAATCTATTTAAAACCACCTTTTTAATTTTTTCCTTGCCTCCCCTTCCCTTTTTATAATACCCAGTTAATATTCCAGGGTGTCTGCTTCTTTTTCTGATCAAACTTTCAGGTCACTTATATAGAGGCTGTAGATACGGCACTCACCCCTACACCTTCCAAAAAAATAAGGTATCTTCTGATTTTTAAAAGACATCTGTCTTAAAGGGCAACATTCTCCATATTTTGCTGCCACAGCAGCTGCTTACAGTACAACTGGAGCATGCCACCTAGGCAGTACTGGAGTTTTTCCAGGTGCACAGACTCGTAGGCAATAGAGTACAAAATATAGCACAGGCTTAGTCAGGCTGAGCTAGGGGTAGGCAGTCACATCTGGTCCAGAAAGATAAGTGCTGTGTAAAATTGGCTTTTTTGGCTAACTAGATCACCTCATCTGATTCTGTTTGCTCAGGAGGTAATCCCCACAGGCTATTTTCAGTTTGTGTTTTCTTTTTTTTTTTCGATCCATCTTGAAGAAAAGCTTGAGGAGACATAAGGAGAGGGAGAAAATAGCTCATCTGCCAATTTGTTGGAAGGAAGATGCAAAAATAAACTAGAGCCATCAATTAAGAATAGACAGTTTTCACACTTACTGAGAAGTGGTTTATTCATGCTTCCACTAGTGGTGATAAACAATTATCTATGCTTGCCTCCAAGTAAAGGACATGCAACCTGCTATCACTGCAAGCCTTGCTGGTCAGCAGTGAGCAGCTTTCTTAGGGAAAGCACTGATCTGGCGAGTCTTTCTTCCCACCTGAATTTCACCAGGAATCAAAAGCTCTCTTCCAGGGAAGTAGGCATTCCCATACATGTGGCAGGAGAAGAAGAGGGTTTCAGGACAGCTAAGAGTCTATCCTGTGTTCTTTTTGGTGACATGTCTTGTAGTTCTGAGCTAGATGTTGAAAATTATAATGTTAATTTTTCCTTTTATTACTACCATGAGATGCTGGCAAACAGGAAAGGAAAAGGTAACTCACTAAGCTGAGAACAGAATTCCTCGGTCGTGGTGGGGTGGAAGACATCGTTTACAGCCTGAGAGCTCATATGGTCCCCGATGGTTGGGTGGCAGGGAGATTTCCTGCTCTGGGATGGCAGCGCAGGGGAGGGAGGGGCAGCCCTGATGAGTGCCAAGGAGGGCCGGGGATTGGAGGATGCCTGCCATTTCTCCCCACTCACTCTAAACAATAAAAGATTCTGTGGGTGACCAGCCCAGTGCTCTGGTTTTTAAGAGCAAGTCCTGGGAGAGTGCCTGGTGCTGCCTTGCTGGTGCTGTTTCTCCCTGCTCACTCCCTTTCTCCCCTGGCAAATGGTGGAGAGATCCCAGCTGCTACCCCGTGACCAAATAGCCTCTGCTGCTGTTGCTGCCTTGCCCAGCCCATCTTCCATGTCCAGGTGGGCTCTGGAGAGGAGAGCCCTGCCTGCACCTGTCCTCGTTTGGAGCCAGCACGTCTGTCCCTCCCCCTCTCCCGCTGTTCCTGCATTGGACAAGTGACTGTCACCCATCTCAGTGGCAAAAAAGGAGGAACTCCCTTTTGCGTGTGTGTTGAGCCCGCAGTACCTACCTGTTTCCCTCCACAGCTGTGCCCACACCGAGGAAAAATACATGGAAGAGTGGGGGATAGGATTTGTTGTGGTGATATTTCTTTTTACTGTTGTGCTACTGTTGCATTACTCTTTGGTAGTTTTCTTTTTTTTAATTCAATATATATATTTCAGTAAATAATTGTTACTTCCTTTTCCTAGATTTTTTACATCAAGAATCCTCTTGATTCAAAGGGTATGGTAAAGTTGAGGAAAAGTTTCTTCCCATTCCAAGAAGGTTCCAACCTTTCGCTGGCATATATGTATTGTCTTTAGACACTCATATATTTCTATTTCTTCTTCATTGTACTTGGAGGACTGAAACATTCCTGTTTCATCTCCTCCAAGGATTACAGCTCTTCAGTGCTAAGATATATTAATAAGTCCATAGTCTTGGTGAGCATGAGCCCCAGGATGACAGTGCATGAACACAATCCCTTGGATGGTTTGGTTGAAATGATCTGGCTGAGTCGGCTGGAGTAATTTAAAGTTCTTCTCCTGAACAGCAGAGTGGTTTCAGATTTTGTTACTGTTCTTACTTCAGTAAAAGTCACCTGATCAAAGACTAATACCTTGGACTTCGTTTAAGTCCTAAAGCTTGAATTCCTTCATTCTTTGGAAAGTGTCTTAATTTCTGGAAACATCTATTAGCGAGGAAATTATCAGCTCTTGCTAAGAATTTAACTGCATGTAGGGAGGGAGGTAAACTTGTAAAGTTTGATCTTAATGTTGATTTTATATAGCTTTCAAAAATCTGTCTCCGTACATCTGGCATCTGTGGATGTTTAAAAGAGATTTATCCATGTAATAAATATTTTCCCATTTCCAGAGCACTTGTTTTCTACCTGATGTGACCTGATTAAAACCATTCTTCGTACAGGATCAGCCACAAGGCAAGTGCACCCCTCCAGAACGCCTAATAGATGACTCTGTTACTCCATGGCTACTCGCAAATTGGCAACCTCCATTTGGCGACCTGATGTCACTGTAAATTAATCATGACAGCAAAAGTGATATTTAGGGAGTGTAATAACCACAAATGACCTTGGTGTAATGCCTCTCTCAGGAGAAAGCCGAGCTTTCATTTTCTGTGATCTCTCTTTTCCTGTGTAAAAGCAGCACTGAAAGGTGATGTGTTAAATGAAACATAAGGCTAAATGTCTACCTGGCAATTCAGAGTTTCTAATTCTTTATTCCACAACAGGATCTGATAAAAATTGAGTAATAATTTCTTTTCACAACAGTAGACAACACCATGCTGTTTTCTTACTTGTAGTATTAACGTCTAGGAAAACAGGAGGTGGCTAAATTTCCTTTTTTTGTCTCAAGGGCTGTTGTCATATTCTCTGGAATTCAACACGCAGCTCTTCATATAGCACAGGGGTGCTTATGACAGCTGAAACACTGAAAACACGCACGCACATATATATACATGAAAATATTGATCAGATTTTGCCATGCTCATTCTTGTGTTCTCATATTTGATATCAGATACTAATCAGTGTGAACAAGGAAACATTTGTGATTTTTTTTTTTATGCTGCAGTAAATGTCCTTGCTCATTAGCCATGGTATTTCTCTAATTCACTACCCTTAACTTCACCTGAAGCATTTACTGAATTCTAGTTTTAAGCCTATGACTATATATTTCCCTTGTGAATGGATATTAAACAGAAACTGGGCAGAGAAGCAGCGGCTGAACCTGCTGAAATTGTATCTTCAGGTGATGTTTTGAAGCTGTGATTCTACAGCCAATGGAATGACTGTGTTCAATTATCAAGGACATTATTAACGGAGGAGAGCTCTTCTCAATGGCTCCAGAACATTGATCTAAGAAGGCATTATAAAAATAATCAGGCTACTCCAAAGATAAATACTGCAAAAGAAGGGTGAAAAACTACAGGCATAAACCACACCTCCATAACTCGTAACAACTGTGGAAGGTGTGCCAGACCCTTCAGTGCAGAAGCAGAAGAGAGCTGAAAAGTATTGGGCAGATGTGGTACAAACACTAGCGTTAGCCATAGAAACCAGAAGGGATTGACTGCTCTTTTGTAGAAATACAAGGATATATATCTTATTGATGCATGTATCCCGATGTGAATCATGACATCTGTGTGGGATGTCTGGAAACTCTGCTTAACTACTGCAGTGCACCAGTCTGAGATCATATCTTTCAAAGCTCACTTACAAGAAGAGATAAAATAAAGGAAGATAAACCCCACATTTTTATGTCTCTCTTCACACTGCTCCTTTGTGATGAGTCGTGTAATAGCCAGATGCTCCTCCTAGTTGTCTTTCCTTGAATCCTGAGGGACTTTTTCTGGATCTGGGACTTAGGAACTAGGGAGTGACTTGTGCTTTTGGACAAATTTATTCACATGCGTCCCAAAGTGGATTCAAGGGGGTAGCAGCATCCCAAACAACACTGTTCTCTTGTCTGTAAAATGAATTCTTTTAAAGGTTCCATAGTAAGACTGGGAAAAAATAGTAGGCATTCAGTGTGAAACACCCACCTGGGACAGATAGAGTGTATCTGTCCATCCAACCATCCATACATCCATGTAAAATGACATTAAGCAGGTTTGTAAGTTTTTTTCCTATGTTGTCTTATTTTCACTGAGTTTTCATATTTTATGTGTTTGTCTAATTTTTTTACCTTGTTCATTTTGTTTGTTTGGTTGGTTTTTCTTATCAGGTCATTTTTTTATTCTTTCTTCAGATGTAGTGTCAGGTAAAAGGAAAATAAGATTCAAGTCCCTCAGTGCCAGAAAGTATCTCTGCTCTCCAGATTCAGAGGTCATCAGACACTCAAACCTCTCTACTTCTCATGCCTACCCAAAAGCACAGACTACTGCCGCAAACCTGGAAGCAGGCTGTTCCCGGCATGGTCCCTGAGCCAATTCCTCCCTCTCTCAGCAGGGCTAATCAGACTCTCTCCTCTGTCAGCTGATGAATCCACACCGGGACTTTTGGAGACTTGCTCATCTGCTGGCTCCAGCTCTGCTGCAGCCAGGGCCAAGCAAACTTCAAAATTATAACTCACAGAAAACTCATCACAAAAAAGGGCAGATGACCACAGTTATCTCTGATGAAGAAACATAAGGTCAAATCTTCAACACAAGATAAGTAGGAGTGCTACATTTATTCTCTGGTGGTTATTTTTCAGGCTTTCTTTTTTTTCCCCAGTAAATATCCCATAGCAAATGGAGCCGAAATTCCAATTTCTTTTTCATCCCAGTGTGATATCCCGAGAGTGCAATTGCTTCACAAGCTGTCAGTCCCAACACAGGGATGCTAAATGGATCTAAAGAGCTCTTTGAAATCTCAGTATAAATTACCCTTCTGGAGCCAAACCAATGCACATTTTCTGTGTTCACATGCTGACACACTGTGCACATTTACTCTGACTAACAATCCAGCTTTAATATCACTTTGACAATAAGTAATCTTGGCTACAAGCTGCATGTGGACAATTACTTGTTCCCCTCATTTTTGTTTCACTCTCATAAACAGTTTTGTGAGATCCCCTTGGCTTCATGATTGCTTCTGGCCAGATGGGGACTCGGACCAAGTGTGATGGACCAAGTCCACCTCACCTTGCCTTGGTGTGGCCATTCCAGCAGTCCTCCTCAACCGACAGACCAGCTGTCACATGCTCATCCTTGCAGATTTTGTAGGGCAACGTTGACCAGAACTTTTTAGAGAGCTTTAGCTTTTCTTTAATATCTGTTACCTAATTAAAATACGAGAGAGAAAACAGATTAAAAACATCAGCCACATGAACTATAATGTTAAATGATACATTGTTTATGTTTGTAATGGTGATGATGGTGAAGGTTAAAAGGGCTAAAGGTGCTAAAACTTAATTTCCTATTTTTAAAAGCAAGACATTCAGCATTTGAATTCGGAACATACAAGCAATCAAAGTCACCTTTTTCCACAGGCAAGACATTAATAAAAGCATATTGCATCTTTATCTTCCTAGTCTCCATTTGTCTAAGGTTTTCTAAATATACATCTTTTTAAGAATAAATATGCCTCACAGTCTGCTGAATGTGAATTTAGTTAAACAGTGTACATCAGATAAAATGTCTCACTCACCTACTTGGTCATGTCTTAGAAAAATATTATATAGAGAGCTACATGTGCAGGTTCTAAAAAAATGGTGCAATGCTAAGCTGATATTGAACCAATTTAACATACACAGGCTGAATACATTGCAGTACATTTGGATCTCAGTAAGAGTAAAAAGCCTGTGTACATACATTAATGCAGAGACCATACCCATCTTTGCTGTTAGATGTAGATAAATATAACTAGATACAGAAACTGCATGCATGAAATGTTGGGACAAAAATCCAGTTTTGTACAGCGGTGAGTGTCCCCACCTCTCACGCAGGAGACTGGGGGTTCAGTTCCCACCAGGGAGGCAGTGGTGCTGTTTAAGAATGGGACTCAATGATCCTTGTGGGTCCATTCCAACTCAGAATATTCTGTGATTCTGTAATATCAAAGCACTTTCTTTACCTTATAAACTCCTTGAACAATAATTTAATTTGGCATTACGTATTCAGGCAGCAAGCAGGAGCAAACTGAATTTCCAGAATCAACTTAAGAAATAAATGCTGTGACTAAAATTTTATCAGTTCTTGTTTTGTGTTTGGTATACTAAAGTGAAAAAATCTACAAGACTAGATAGAAAAAACAACAAAGGACAGACTACAAAGGATGAATGCTGCCACTGTTGTTCTTATGGAAACAGATGCATTCCACATTAAGTGGTAATAGGATTTAGGGGAGCTTGTTGAATAGCTTTTAAAGGAAATCACTAGGCTTTGTTCTTTAAAAAACCCAAGAAATAAAAGCTCTCCGTTCTTCCATTCAGTTTTGAGATTGTCTTTTAGCTTGTTGAGGTACAATATTGTACTTGGCTATATATCTCTTTTATCTTTTGTTCTCAGGACATGATAGCTTTCCAAGCAAATGGCCCATGCTGCTTTGCCATGCTTAAACTCTGTAGAATGTCACTATATACGCCAGGAGATAGAAACAGCTGAGGATGTTATTTCAGAAGCGCTGTTTGAATTTTCATCCATAAGAATAGCTAGGACAATGGATTGTTGACAGTGTTTCTTGCCATGATAGACACCTGATAAATCTTTTCCACATCCCTTGCCAAGCCATAGTTGCTTTGTTCTCATATGAAATACTAGCAGGATTTGCAAGCCTTCGAAGTTTCAATAGGGGAGTCCTGTCAAGTCAAAAATTGGATTCTAGTTTACAGGCAAGCCTTAGGCAGAAAGTGGAGGCAGTCTCAAGATGTCTGCCCTTTCCGATGTCTTTGGTTTATGGGACAAGGATGTTTGGGCATACAGTAGCTCCTCTTTCTTCCCCTTCTGCCCATGCAGAGGATAAAACCCCAGGGCCCCGTCTGGGACAGCTACCCAGCACAAATAACTCAGTTAAACTGCCTATTTTTGGTAGTATGTAAATTTCTGCTAGGACAGAGTGTGGATAGAGAAATCCTATGGAAAATGTATGGAGGAGAGTTTATAGTGGTCTGTTCATGTAGGCCTGGTGAACATGAGAGTCAAAGGGGTAGATTTTCTTATTTATTGCTGATACCTAGAGACCTATTCACACAAGCAATCTGATTGATATTGGTGGTGAGTAATTAGCTTTCAGAGCAGCAATTTCATTGCTTGGTGGAAGTTACTTTAAGCTATTCAGAACTCAGATGTTTCCAGTTACATTCAGATTTTGACCATAGTCAAATTAGAGCTGGTGCTCTATGACCTGCAGAATTCTATTTTATACTACAAGTGATTCAATACCTCTTAGAAAGTGATTTCTCCCCCAAGCCCTTCTAAGGACTGCAGTTTGGAGTACAAACTTCTCATTTTCCTAGAAGCCAGCAAAAGAATGGAGAGAGGTGCTCACAGCTCACATGCTGCATATACTTTCCCGATACTCCCTGAAAATCAAAATGAGGACTCCCATTCCCCAGTCAATTCTGAAGATATAAATGGTGTTTGCGTACTGTATACTAGATAACAAGTCATTAAACTTCCCAACAGTATTTGTTTTAATTTGTGTTACAGAGGTACACCTGATAACGTAAGATGGTCTTTGCTAACGATTGTTGGTAAATGACAACTAGTAATTAAATCTCAGAGACATCACCCTGAGATATCTTTTTCATTTTGTGCCTGAGAGTGAAGAAGACTTGCATGACTCACAAAAACCAGCAATAGTAAAAATGACTACAGCTTAGGGAAAGGTTATCATTTGCAGCTTCTCTACATGCCTTCAATTCAGGTGCATTGTAATATTTTTTATCACCTTTGGATATTTCCCTTCACAGTCTATTGCATTATGTCACCATGGGGCTTTAAACAACTTGTGTGGACTCAGCCTTCAAAGTCTTGCCCTTTCCTGCTGTCTGACTGGGTCTCCATTAACCCTCATGTTTTGGCAGTGGAGTTTGCACATCTACCTAAGTGGTTCCTTGAAACTCATCCTGAAACTTTCTGGAAGAGCAGTGTTGTGTCTGATGGCTTTGAAAAAGGGATTCTGAACACCAATTGATTTATCTCCTCTTTCAGAGAGTAGCCTGTTGGCCACGTTCACTTCTGTTTGATGAATGTTTGAGCAGGCAATGACTTTGGAGTACTTTTAATGTAACTTTAAATGAGTAATAGAATTAGATGATGTAATGCCTGCCATAACATGTAAAACTTTTTCCTGTGGGTTTTGGAAGCTTCAGTTGTGGGATCTTGTCAAGCATGATCACAGAAATTCTCTTATTAGTCTCCATGGTTACCCATGTTCATCTGTACATCGTTTTGATCACCGCCAGCATTAAAAAATACGTAACAGATGTACAGACCCCTTGAAAGTGATATAAAAGCCACTAAGGATTCTGTTAACATTGCTTACCTGTGATTTATAAAGTCAGACTACTGTATCCCCCTGCTGACCTATGGCCTTGTAAATAATTCCTTAGTACTTCCTATTCTTTGAATTAAACATTAACTTTCAAGTTTGGTTAGACATCTGTGGAAACATTAAACGTGAGACATTTGCAATTTGATATTTTACATATTTCCTTTCCACTTACTCTAGCAGAGAATTTTAGTGATTAAGACAACTGGATATTTTTTGCTGTAGTTAGCCTAACTTTCCCTAGTTATCTTCTTGACATAGTCCTGATATTATATTGAAATACTCTTTTTTTTCCCCAGCTACTTTGATGATATGAAATTTGTTTTGAATCACAGTACTTTCTCATAAGAAAAAAGATGTAGCAAGAGTCATGCAGAGTTACATTTTTAATATATTGAAGGATATATAGAAATGGACATTAAAATAGCCTTGCCTTGATCTATAATTGCTAACAGAAGAAAGACATTACCCTGTAAGTGAGAAAAGTTAAATATTTTTATAATTTGCAAAGAGAAATTAATATCCAGAGTTACGGGAATGGTATAGTTACATGCCCTATGTTGAGAAATGCAGTTGATTTATTTCTGTCACTGATGTCTTATGAGACTGTCAGTCACATGTCATATAATTCCTCAGCAGAACTTGGAAGGGCATCCATGAGCTCATTTCCAGTCCTACCAGCATGGTCTCAATTATAAGGTAAGTAAATCTGACCCATGTTTCTGTCTTCTTCATTCACCTTGCACTCCAAAGTAATGCAGTGAGCTAAAAGCAAGCCTGTCACCTTAGTAGGAATCAGACCTTAGCATTCTTTGATTTATTTCAGGACATCTGGATAAATTCAAAGACTGACCAGAAGAATCAAAAAAAACATTGAAAGCATTGAAAATACCATACAAATCTAAAAGGGAGATTACTAAATTTTTTAAGGCATGAAAGATCCCAGAAGGATGCTTGTGAAGTGTGCAGATGGTATATTTCTGATGGAAATATACTTCTTTTGCAGTGAAATAATGTGTGCTCAGAAGCAATAGGGGCACCCTAAAATAATTTTTAAAAAGCAAATTCCTTTTTTTCCTTCTCCTCCTTCTCTGCCAAATCCCCCTCTAGTAAGTCCATCTCATATTCCTTCCAGATTTATCATCCTCACCAATATAACTCCTACTCTCGCAGAGAGAGGGATATTAGAAGATGCTAAAATAGTGTTCAAAGATAGTGGAATGCATCCAAACCTGACACATGTTCAATGCAATAAATAAAATAAAATACTATAGAATCTTCTTTATGTTAAGAAGAAATGGTTCTCATTAATCGCCTTTTTCCTGGGGTTTTTGCATTGCAATTTATTCTTGTTTACTCTGCAATTTGGGAAGATTTTCTTATTGAAATGAAAGTAGAATATTCAGTTTGCCTTTTTGCCAATACCTTCTCCTTGTGGATGCTCAGAAACCCCTCAGTGCAAAGTCCCATGGAAGGTTAAACCTTTATGACCTGGAAAAACGTACAAATGTTTTTGGTTGTTCACTTAATGTTGCTTCTCTGGTGTGCCAGGGTGCCACTGTGGGTGTTGCACCATGGGTTGGTTATCTGGCAGCACAGAGGTTGTCTGGCAGCCTAGACATTTGGAAGATGTCTCAAGTGGATGTTTGTGCCGAGGTGCTGTAATTTCAGGGACTTCAGGCCATGTATGTAAAATGCACCCTACCAGTGTCACACTGACAGAACAGCTACACATAGCAAGTAGAAAGATGACTGGCATTTTGTCTCAGAGAACAGACATGAAAGCAGCCATCACAAGCTGCACATGTTCATGTCTGTGTAGTTTCTTTAGTCATCTACTTTTTTGTACTTTAATTCACAAGCAGTATTTAGCTGATGCCACTTCTTCATCCTGCATTATTTTCTGGTGAAAAAAACAGTTTTCTACTGCTTGCTGCTTGCTTTCTCCTAGAAGTGTGTAAGACACCTAGTACCCTTGCAGTCTTTATTTAAAATTATGTAGAACTTGTATAATGGTGGGCAGCTGGATAATAGATTTATAGATATGGTGCTTGACCACCTGAGCCACATGTGGGCTTGTGAAGAGCATGCCCTTCATCATGGGCATGGCCAGGTAGAAAGAACAAACGGATCATCACCAGCTGATTTATGTTTTGCCGTACCAGCAGAAAACTGCGCTGGACTTTCATACATCGATTTATGTCCATTAGGGATTTAATCTGAAAGCATTCTGAGACTAATGGTCAACAATTTGTTAAAAGGACTGGGTCAGCAAGCACATACATATACTGTTTCTAACTAAGTTGTTATGATTATATCACTACTACGTGTGTGTGTCACAGTTCGGGCAAGAATGATATGTCACAAGTAGCTTAGTATAGGACATCTGGGTATTTTAATTGACACACAAGTTTACTTAAAATGCAAAATGAACTTCATGAAAAGCAGTTAACTTGGACCCCTATGTTTTTTAGGGGCTGTCCCTTGGCAAAGGTGTGTCTCCTGCATGTCCTTTGTTACATCGTCATCTTCACATTAATGTCTCAGAGGCACTAGGTACTTATGTATAAACTACTGAACTGGGTTTGCTCTGTCTCGCCCAGCTATTTAGCTAAAGAGGATCTCTCTCAGAGGTTTTTTTAGAGGCATCTTCATTTTTCCACTGATTAAATGCAGGAAACTTAGGCACATATTTTTGTTTACAACAGCTCACTGGGTGCCCAAAATTTCAATGCACATTAGGTACCTTGGAGAGGATGACCTGCTTCGATTAGAAAACAAGTGAAGCAGAGCTTTATTTTCTCTGTATGGAGATTACTTTTTCATACATTATACATTTCCGTACTTTCTCACAAAATAAATTTAAATGTCAAGCAGTTGCTGAACCGCCCCACACTTGACGATGGATTATTTTCAGCCTTTTAAAAAGTGAAGCGTGTGTCACATGGATTCAGCAGGATTTGAGCATCGTATCACTCCAGCTGCCAGGGAATACCCTGGATTTGGGGGGCCCTCGAGATGGCAGTGTTGCTCAGTCTTTGTGCTGCTGCAAGTTCTACCCTTGCATACCCGCTGTGTTTCCCAGAGCATAAGAACAGAGATTGTTCTGCTGAATATAAAACTGACAACCCTGTTATTTTAAACTCGAAAGTGACAGGCTGTTATTTTAATGAGGTCTGCCAGTGCCAAGGTTAACCAAAGCTTTATTCTCCCTACAAAACATTAAGGCTGTGGTTCTGAAAAGGGGGCTGTGAAATTTTACGGTTATTGATACTTTCTTAGGGCAGAGAAGTTCTGAGAATTTCACCCAGGTCTTCTTGCACAAAAATGCTTTTTCGTTTTCCTCCTCCTTTTTTTTTTTGTTTTAAATTTGACTTTGTGACTTTAAATGATCCAGATCTTTACCAATAACTGCCTGTTCATGATTCATGTTTCTGCACAGAAAAGCAGATGACAGCTCTTCTAATGAAGAACTAACACTGAATCCCAGTTATAAAGCACAAATGGGCACTTGGGTAATTTGTGAAATAAAACAAAGCAAGATTTTTCTCACCAGAGTATTTTAAAGTGAAATGAAGGGATTTTAGTGCTTTCATTGTCTTTAAGGGCTACCCACATCTTTGATAAGAAAAAAGTTAAGGCCTTTAATACCAAGAATAATAAAGAATAGTAAGAATTCAATAATATAGAATGACTATCAAGCCTTCTGAATTCTCGGACTAACAGACATATAACTTCAGAGAGTTAGAGGGGATTTAGCTCCCATACTAACAGTCCTACACTTCTGTACCTACAGCCACAGCATAGTCCACAGCAACCTGGCATTGACTAACTTCTCGTGAGTTTCTAGAGCCTCTTGAGATGCCTGCAGCATCCTGGGCAAGTCTCCTATAGTTTGTTGTTTATATATGATATTTATATGTAATTGTCCAGTGTGCTGTGTTGGATGAACTAATTGAATTTTGTTTGATTCTCCTTTGATATGAAATAGGCATTTTAAAACAATCCAGGTTGCCTATTGCATGTTTTGTAAGGAGAATAATTTATGGGTCTGCATGAATGCTGACATGCACTTGCAAAAGTCTCCTTTCCATCTGTGGCCTGGAAATGCTTCTACCACATCACAAGTTTGCTGACTCCAGGGGCAGATGCCATTGTCTGTGTAATGGGCTAAACAGTCACTGTTCAGAGCTGACAGCCTTGTGCTCAAAAATTATACAAGTAAAGCAATTGTGCCTTTGGAATTGCTAACTTTCTCTGTCTTAACTCTCACCTGGAGATTCTACCTTCAGCAGTCTCCATAGCTTTGCAGACTGTAACGTTGTCTCATATCATCAAATATAGACTTATTAAATAAAAACACTGACATTATTTCTTACAGGCAGGTAGAGCCTGACACCAAACCCTTCCCACATTCAACATTTATTTTGGCTGGGGAGAGAGGAAGGGCAGGAGTAACCTGGACTAAAAGTCTACACCTTTCCATAAATGTGTCCATATATTCTTCACAGTATATTGGATCCCTACTAAACAACAGCATTGCCCTTGGAAAGTAGAAGCTCCTGGAAACATCAGTTTGAAGTGGAAATCTGCAGAACCTGAAGCATCTTCCCACTTCCCTGCAATACCTAGGAGCAGTGCTAAAAAGCTGGTCTATAAGTCTGATTCAATCAAAGCATTCAGAGAGAATCAGCTTTTTATTGCAGATAAGTTTAAAAGTAGCAACAAAAATATGCTGGAATCTTAAAGATAAAACGCCAGAGGCTTTTCCATGGCAAGGGTAAGCTGTTAAGCACTGATTCATTCTGAATAGTCCTTCATCTCTCCAAGAAAAATGTTAATAGCTAATGTAAACAACTACTGATAGAGCATTTGAAGCTTACAAATTTCCAGCTTGTCCTGGAAATGTTCATCTGGTACCAGTAGTGAAGGGGTTGTTTCTTCTCTTAAAACTCAAGGTTACAAGGGACTACATGTGCTATTACAGACAAGTACTTAGTTCAAGCCTCCCAACAGCTGTGAGAAGTGTGTGATTTCAAAGGGCAGCAAGAGCTTGGATTTGTCCTTTCAAAACGGAGCAAAGATAATTGTACTTCATACTTGAAGTAGCCTTACATTTAACTTCATTTTTTCTAGTAGTTACTTCTTGACATAGCTGCATTGCCTTGCAAACTGAAGAAGCTCCCAGTGGACTCTCAGTGCCTCGAAAGAACTCAAGATTCAGCAATAAGATGATGGCTACCCTGGCAGCAACTTCTGGGTTTCTGACTTTTGACCTTCCTCTCCCTCAACCAGGAATGGCATATCTAGCCATTTACCCAGAGTAGATGGAGCTGTGGAGAAAACGCTGTGTTAAAGTGGCCAAAAATACAGAAAGGAAAGAAATACGTGAAGTCAGAGTGTACAAGTGAGAGTTTTGATGAAGGATCCATCTTAAAATTTTGAAATTACTGTCACTCCTGTTCCTCATCATCCAGAGGATGGGTGGTGGTAAAGATGTCCTCCTAGAGGACCCCTGGGGATGTTTTGGGGGGATGGGACCGATGCCATGCCCTTCAGTCCCCTGTGGGTACAGTTTGGCAGGGCTGACAGCAGGGATTGGCCTCCACCCCATGCTGAACTGAGAAGGTATGGAGATGGAAGCAAGGAAGGGGCAGTGGGCAGGGGTGTGGGTGGGGAGGGCTGGGCAGCCCATCCTAGCACCCACCACTCATCACCCACTGTGGAATCCAGACCCTCTTATCCCAGGGAGAGCACCAGGCCTCTGAGGCTCAGCCTGAGGGGGACAGATTGCAGAGAGTAAGGCATTAGAGCTAGCACAGTGCACATCTCCACATCATAACCTGAAAAAATCATTTATGGAAACACTCCAAATTTGCAGCCACTCCATGCAAATTCCTGCTTCTTCTAACGTACTGATTTATTCCATCCATAATTAATGCATGGTAGGTTTCCCTTCCCTAGAGCCTCTGGTTGCCAGTCATTTTGCTTAAATGGAACTGGTGCTTGGTTTCAATGGCCTGGATATTTGACTTCTGGATTTTTTTAATCCAAATATACAAATCTGCATTATTACACATGGTGAATATATACTGTCAGGAAAGAATTAAAAGTCAGTGTCAAGGCTTTGTGTCATTGTGTGTGCTCATTGTAGTGATGTGCAGTTCTGTCTTTATTTATTTTGCAAAATTTGCTTTCCAGACTCTCCAAGGAAGACACACAATTTCATTTTCAGAGTTGCTTCAGAGATGACATTGTATTCAACAAATTTGTGTTATATCTCATGCAAATATAATTTGTTAAAACATGTAAGTCCAAAATGAGAATCACACAAGATTTAGAATGAAAACAATAGTGTATTCAAAGACAGAGAGTTTTATAAAAAGACATTTCCAGCAAAGCAAATAGGCTCAGCAGGGAAAGTGCTTATCAGGAAAACAATCAGAGTCAAAGAGAGCCTTGTACTGTCAATCTGCTATGTCAATATATTAATGGCTTTCGTTGCTTTCCTACTGAACAGGAGGAACCGATGTGGAGTTGCACTCTCCTGTCCTTTCGCATACGTTTAAGTACCCCAGTTACCCGATCTTCACAAGAACAAATGCACACAGCTTCCTCAAGGGCTGCCAGGGACTCTGGCAGATACAGGCAGGATACATAGAGGTTGTGCATGGGTCCAGCTACTGCTGGTGCTCAAGGATCACTCTAAAATAGGGAGGAAATTTAAGACCATTTTGAAGTACAACAAAGTAATGAAGTGTTCTCATAAGATTTTATCCTAAACCAGTTAAAAACTAATGAGACTAATTGATTTCCTGCTTTCTGCCATGACTGAGTGGAAAGTTATGAATTTAAATATTCTTGCAAGATTGGTGCTCAACCTAGTTCTAAATCAGGAAATGGATAACTTCTAGATTTTGAGTCACTTTGAAGCTAAAAGTACTAGCAGATATGTGTATCTGGAGTCTTGAGTCTGAGCTTTATGGCGTGGTGAGCAGTATGAATTCAAGGTGCACAGCTCATCTCTGCCACAAATTCAATACACTGCAAAACCATTTGTGGAATCTAATCTGGACAATTTAAAGAGCAAACACTGATGGATAAGAATGAGCACAGTTGCCTGCGCTTGAGGCATACTGTGTGAATCTGAATGAGAAGGTGTCTTTCCCAAAGAGTTTTTATTCCAAATGGAAAAGGGGAGAGTAGAAAGGAATACCCTATATAGATGATGTCCTAGGGTGGTGTGTATATATNGATATCTCTTGCTTTCCTCTGGAGTGCTTGCATCAGGACTCTGAGCTCTAGCTGCTCTCTGTGAACCTGATGAGTTTCTTCTGGGACTGTCTGCTGGAATCTCATCGAGACCGACAGGACTCTTCACATTCAGGACTTTCCACATCACAGGACTCTTTACATCACAGGACTTGTGGGATATCTCAGGTTTTGTTGTTTAATACTGTTGTATCTTAACTTGTCTGCTTACTAAAGTAAATAGTTTATACTTTTCACACTTTCCTTGTTTTTTTTCCAAACCTGGTGAGTGGTGGTGGTTTATTTTGTTTTTTCTTTGGCTCAGCCCCAATTTGCCTCAAACCTCATCAGATGAATAATCACATGCAAAGAAAACAACTTGAAATTAGACAGTAACCGGACAAACAGTGCGTCACCCCTCCATCTCTAGCACCTTTTTTACAATGAAAAGTCTTTTTTCCCTTCTTGGATACTGCTTTAGATAATAAATATCCCCACTTGTCTACAGATATGTCTATTTAACAGTAATGACAATATAACACAGTTCAAGCTATTTTTAATTCAAGCATGTAAACACACCATACAACCAGACTTGGTGTTACTGCTCAAGCATTTGTTGTGGCTCTTGGGCAGGTTTGTAGGTTTGTCATCCATCTCCCTGCCACCATAAGCATGCTGCTGGCATCAGGAAATTCTATGTCACCACATTGCTGAGGGGAACATACTACTTTCTGGATGCTGCCAAGAGTCAGATATGTAAAGTTAATTTAGTTTGGGGTTTTTTGGTTGGTTGGTTGGTTGGTTTTTTTGCAACAGGTACTGCCCTATCTTTTTGTGCTCGTTCCTTACCTATCTCATCAGTGCTAATACAAGAGGACTCTGCCTCACCAAGTCTGTAAAAGGGAGAGAACAGTGAATGGCTCTGCAGGGACAAAGATGCTGTCACTAGGATATTTGAGACCCAAATGGGATTTGGAAAGAAGGGGCTCTGCATCTTCTTTTGCAGGCTGTGACGGTAGGGCGGGCGGTGAAAGCAAAGATACAGGACTTGAAGTCATCAATTTGTAACAGATAGCTGGCGAGTCACTTCACAAAGAATAGTAATATATTCCTGTCTCATTCTTCCCTCAATGCCCAGGCAGCCCCCATCTGCTCTTCACAGCTCTTTCAGAGCACAAAAAGGTAACACTGAGTGTTATCTGCTGTAGAGCTGCCTGTAGCTGGCAGGAAGCGTCCTGCTGGTTACCTCTTTTGATGGAAGCAAGCAGCTGGACAGAAGATCAATGCTCGCTCCTGCCACATAGGCAGCTTAAAAACAGCCCAGCCCCTTGCCAGCGCTATCATGACTGAGGCAGCTGTGCACTGGTTATTTATTTGGCTCTTTCAAAGTGCCTTCCCCACCTTAGCCTGCTGGTGCATTTCAGCAAAAAATTTGTCCAAGGCCACATCAGACATTTGGTGATCACAAGTTGTATTCCCATGGTCAGGAGTCTATCATAAAAATAATGACATTATAACAATAAAAAGTGCTGCAGTCTATTTGCCTCCAAAATCTAGAAGCTTTTAAATTCCTGTTCTGGGGATTTAGTAATAGTCACAAAAGCTGGAAAAATGGATTTGTTTTAGCATAGGAGTGAGGGCTGTAGATTTTAAGAAAAGCAGTTTCACAGGATATGGAGTGAAAAATCTAGAAGATTTTCAAATTTGTCTATAAAAAGCAAATCCAGAGTTCTTTACAGTGTAGAAAAAATCAAAACGGGAAAAAAAATCCACAGCCTCACAAAGGCCAGTGTCACAAAGGAGCTAAAGCTAATAATAGAAACATTCACTTTTTCTGTCTATTTTAGTTATTTTCCAGGCAGGAATTCTTTAGCAGACAGAAGAGATTACCCTCACTGAGTCAAAGCTATCACTGCTACTGAATGCATAAAATACAGGCCAATGCCTGAAGAATAGTTTCAAGAGTTTCCCATAAGGATCCCAAGCTTCACAAACTCTTTCATTTCCTATCCTCTTAATTGGAGTATTTCAAGAATGTCATTTGAGAAACATGGGATTTGGTGACATGGAGTATAAAAGGATCAGGAATGTAGTGACACAAGGTGGAAGGGTCCTAGCTACTACCTGGTAGGAGCTTATGAGTACGTGGAGGAAAGACTAAAACTAGCCATCTCTGAATTACCTGTGAGACTAAAGACACAATGTTGACAGAAAAAATAGGATTTTTGGCAAGGGAGAGGGAAATGCCTCTTATAAAATATTTTACTACAAAGGGCTCAGAGCAGTTTGAGAAGTTAAACTATAAGAAAAAATTATGAAGACTCACCTAAAGTATAAACTCACTTAATTGCTTTAACCACCAAATTGTTCAGCAGTGGGGATTATGCTGTAATTTATAACACATTTTTGAGTCATTGCAAGTTTACTTCAGTACTTCCCTGAAAATCCCTGACAGTAATTTATGCAAGCCAAAGTCATATTCTGTCAGACATGTCTCAGGCTATCATACTTTATCTGTCCATCAAAGTCAATAACAGTAGACACTGGGAATTTGAAAAATAAAAAAAAAAAGAAAAGTAGCAAAAAAACTCCCAGAGGAACAGGAATATTTTATAATGAATAAGATAACACTTGGGATAAAAAAGGAAAAAACAAATAAGAATGATTTTCAGGCAGACTGTTCTGCTGCTATCCACTGCTCTTATATTTTTGCATGCAAGAACAGCCATTTCTAGAGGGAACTGCATGTTTGTGGAGGAAAGGGAGCAAATGTACAATTGCCCTCAAATGTACAAATGCTCAGAGAGGAGTGGCTTGAAAGAAATTAAAAGCTATGTGGAAAGAAAGAGCCCAGAACCATTTTGTCTTTATTTAATTGCTATGTACAATGGAATAAGGAACATGAAGCAAATACAGTTTTCAAGGGAAAAAAAAAGAAGGAAAATTGTACTTATTAGCATGCCTTTCATTCTGCACTATTAACATCCATCTTACTGTTGTATAAAATGATTGCCACAAGGAAGAACAAGAAGCAGAAGTACTGAATCCTAATTGAGTTTTCCATCCTAAGCAAAACACCGTGATGATTGCTTATTCATTTGGCATTCCTCCTCTCCCTGAGTCAGCACTCTGAATGGCAGCATCCTCCTGTGATATTTCTGAGCATCGGTCTGACCTACTGGTCTTTTGCCAGCAGAGCAAACAGTTGACTATCCTGCCTTAAATATCAAGCAAGTAATTACATTCTCTCTAGTCCAGATCCTGAGACACAAATGGGCACACGAGGAGGATCAATCATGCAGCACCGGTCATATGCATTCAATAGCTATGGGAGAGGTGGGGAGATTCATGGTTTTTTTGGTCACAGGGGGAAAACTTGTCATGGGATACAATGAAATTAATTGCTTCTCATTTCATTATTTTTTTTTCTTTTTATATTTTGTCTCTCTCCCCCTTTTTAATTTGTGCAGAGCAAGACTTCTCTCTTCACTTGTCTCAGAGTTGGCTCTGCCTGTCCTGTATGATTGGGGTGTAATGAGTTTGTGGCACAGCTTGCTAACCATCTCTCAGCATTATGGTAGCTCCAGCTTTGGTCTGTAAACACTTGAGGGGGAACATAAGTGAACTAATTGCAGGCACACAAAGATGGGAGGGGGTTTAAGAGGCTCTTCCATAGCAGCTTGTGCTCTTTCATAGCACCCACCTGGGTGGGTGTTTGCTTGGGAGTTGGACTAGATGATCCTGTGGGTCCCTTCCAACTCAGAATAACCTGTGAACCTGTGAACCACAAGTTATGAACCTGCCAGTGTGTGGACAGCTATAGCACAGGAACTCACTTCTATATAAGTCAGCATGCAAGAGGTTAAAGCATATTAAAAAAAAGTTTCGAGAAACTTTCCCTAGAAACTAAAGTTGCCTGCAGTCATGGAGAAAATGTACTTCTTTGGAACAGCTATAAATCCTTTGAGTACCCTTATAAATACACTGCACATTCATTGGAACAATGTACCCCATGGATTTAAACTGCATCTTATCACTTTTTCCTGAAAATAATTATCACACCTATTAGAGGCTATATTTGGGATTTTTAGCCTTATACATACATCTGCTTTCCTCTCTCTAGACAGAAATTCTGCCATGAAGGATGTGTGCATTGGCAGCCTGATTTTCTCCCCAAAGAGCAAAAATAACCCTATGAGTATACACTGGGGCACTGGTTACAGTTAAATCAAGGTGCCCTTGAATATAGCTTGAAGATACAGGCACTGAAAAATTCTACTTTTAAACTGTTCTAGGATCAACACATGCCTTAGTGCACCGAATTAATTTTCTGTGTATCTCTTTTCATACAAGTCTGTTGGATGATCATGCTGTATTCATGAAAAAGTGGAACAAGAATTTCAGAGCAGAGTAATCTTGGTGATATTTCAGTTAACTACTTTTCAAAAAAAGTAACAGTTGCTACTTTGGAATAACTTTCTCAAAAGCATCTTCATTGCAAAAAAAGGCCAAATGAAAGCTCCATACTTTAATGTTTTTTTAAGACATGACAAATTAGATTCAGTGATGCTGCCTAGGTTGTATTGAGATTTTAGGGACAGTTTGTGGATGATTTATTTTTTCCTTCAATATCAGACAATAAGCAGGAAACAGTGCTAGGATCTTATTTTTTGCTGAAATTAAAAAGGAATTCAGTAAAACACAAAAATGGTTCCAGAAGAAATAGGTTGTACAACCTCCCCTAAAGATATCCCATATGTATGAAAAATCCACAGAGTATTCTTATCACAAAGAGAAACAAGATGTTATAGAAGTGGGGAGGGGATGAAAAATGCACAGGGACGGGTCAAGTAAGACCAATAAACAAATTGAAAATAAACTACAGAAAGAAATACATTCCTGATAACTCTAAGAATAGAACCAAACATTCTTTTTGATGAATGTAGGATGTGTACATGTAGTCCTATACAAGGACTAATGAGAGTATTTTGTGCAGACTAAATTCACAACATGTTGAAATGACTTCTACTCACATTAATTTGACTCCAAGCACCTGGA
The DNA here is from genome assembly GCA_013390025.1 of Pitta sordida. Lineage (NCBI taxonomy): Eukaryota > Metazoa > Chordata > Aves > Passeriformes > Pittidae > Pitta > Pitta sordida. Next base: position 338,159 of record WEKX01027520.1, read on the forward strand.
GCTGGTCTTGCTTGAACATGACAAGTGGTATCCTGCATTACAGCTCAGACCAACTTTCGTCACAAACAATATTTTGTCAATACAATACTGGGAGCAGATAGCTCTGGTTATCCTCCTTAGGGACAACAAGCTAAGCTACTTTCTCTCAGCAAATGGATGATTTCTGGGTGTTTACTTTGTCAAAGAAAAAGTTCTACTGAAAAAAAATAATAGTAGGTAATCCATACTTGTGGACTAAAGCATCTTAGAAAATCCAGGAGATATTTCCTCATGACATGTGTAATGATATTGTGAAAGCCACGAGTACTCAGGTTTGCCGATGAAATCTTGCAGTACAGTAGTCACAAAATTATCCATATAAAAAGAAAACTTGTTTATGAAGAGCAAAGCTATATGAAACCATGAGTCCTCTACCAGAAGCAATATTCATTGTATTTGGAGCTCATGTGGGAATACATAATATATAAATTACCCATGATTTTTGTGTTTAAAATTTTGCAAAGGACAGCAAATGTAAGGCATATTCCTCCCTCCTCCTGCCCTGAGAAGTCAAACCAAAAGTGTTAATGCCTTTCTAATGAACCATTCTTTTGTTTATCTAGATTCCAAATAACAACTCACACAGGTTGAGAGTCAGCATAACCCACTTTGTTGCAAGAAACTTAAATCAGAACTGATATTAAATCAATGTCCTGATGATTTGCTTCCCCACAGCGCTCTCACTCCCACAATAGGAAAGCTACTGAAACTTAAAGTAGTAATGCATTGCAGTACTGATTTGGATTAGCTTTATTTTAACTGCTGTTTCAGAAGGCTGCATGCCTGCTACCATATTGAAGCACTGCTGTGACACATATCGTGTCACATGTGATAGTCACACACAGATGTATCATATAATCTACATAATTTTAGATGGCAGTAGGTACCATATCTAAGCAAAAACATTGAACTCTGACAGCTAAAAA
>WEKX01027523.1:0-34535 GCA_013390025.1 Pitta sordida
CGGTGCAGTATTGCGCCGAGCTGGTGCGGTGAGTGCCCGGCGGGCGGGGGATGCAGGCGCGGCGGAGAGTGTGTCCCAGGAGGGCTCGGGCAGTGCTTCCCTCCCGACGGGAAAGCTGACGAGGCCCTGGGAAGGGTCACTGGGGTTCCCTCGGCTGCCCGGGCCGGCCCCGACAATGCTGGTGCGTGAGAGGCTTGAGCTGCCCCCGGAGCCCGGAGGGGCCGGAGGGTCCCTGCACGGCCAGCCCCTTGCCGAGGCAGGTCACACAGGAACGTGTCCACCTGGGTTTGGAATATCACAGCGTTAGTGAGGCTGGAAAAGACCATGGAGACCATCGAGCCCAACCTGTCCCCAGAATATCCCCAGAGGGACATGTGAATGTCTCCAGGACACTCCACAGCCTCCCTGGGAAGGCTCCCGCTGCAGCCCACACAGCTCCCCACCCCTCCACAGCTGCTGAAATACTTCAGAAATACTGAAGGTTTGTGCTTCCTTGTCTGGGAATTTTGGAGAGAGGGATCACTGAAGTGATGTTTAAAAGTGATGGGTGTTTTCAGATCTTCTTGACTACTTGGAAATAGCCAAACTCCCCAAGTGCTTCTTGGAAAAATGGGCAAAAAGAGAGAACATCCAATAGCTGGACAGGCAGCTCAGTACCTTCTGTGCCTCAAACACAGGAGGAAGGCTGTGTTTCCAAAAACATGTGTTGTTTTGTCAAATCCAAAATGCTCCAAAAGGAGCAGGAGTGCAGCTCAGACACTTCCAGGCCAGGCCACATTTCCTGCTTGGCGTCTGGGCTGTAAACAATGTGCAGAGCCCCTTGGCTGCTTTCTAGTCCCCGAAGTTCAGTTCTTCCCTAAGTGAAACATTTGACAAGTCTCCTTCACAGTATTCACACAGTATAGATAAGGCTCGAAAAGTCCTCAAAGATGATCTAGTCCAGCCTATAGTCCAACTAAACCTAGCATCTACATCTGGAGCATAATCTAGACCTTTGCAAAGACCTAAGTAATTTCTCTTTGGATACTACCTCTTTGATTGGCAAAAGGGTTGACCAAAATGGTTGACAACAGCAGGGAGAAGGCTTCCAAGTGTGTATAGAAAGTGTGGAACAGGATCATATTTTCCAAACTGGTGCTGGTAAAAGACAAAAGGATGCGTGTGGTCAGCAGTAATGCCTGAGGTTGGAAAACTAATGGAAAGAAATGGGAAAATCTTAAATGTTCAGCGCAGCACAAAGCAGCTGCTCTGCAGAGATGCACCAGAATGCACAGCAAGGTTGCAGTTGCCTTGGCAAAGCTTCAGAATACAGCTTTGTTTTCCTGATTACCCCGGGTTTATTTCCCTGGTACTCAGGAGATCAGAGGCTGTGTGTACAGTTAATATACCAGTAAAGTTAAGGTATAGAGGTAAAACGTTTTCAGTAACAAACAACTGTGAACAGAATAGTTGGGCTCCAAGGCATAGAGGCTTAGATGGTTGAATTAAACCTTTTTTAATACATGTTTTTGTTAAATGATAAAAGGACTAGTTACAAAAATACATAAGCATTCAAAATAGTAAAATGAAAGGTGGTTAGGCTTTTGTCATCGTTTAATTGAAGCTGCTGTTCCCAGTAGCTCATATACTATTGCATGGAAATAATAAAATATAAAAAATAATGAGGCAAGAGTTATTATTCAAACAGAAATAAAACACTTGTGGCTATGTGAGCATCAGCAACTCCCTACTCCTGAATTTGAGTCTCCCACACAGTAGGAAGAACAACTGAGTTGTACTTTAATGATATAGCTTTGTGTAAGTTTTCACAATATACAAGATGTTCTTTCTCTTGGGCTTTCCTTTTGATGTTAAACAAGTACTTTAAAAGTTGCTTTAAGCTATTTAGTTAAAAATATGCATCCCTAGTAGGTGTTTATGATATCTACTCTGGAAGACAAACCTGTGGCTTGATGGTATTACGGAGCTTTTTTGACATGGAGGAAATTCACTATACTGAAAGTCCGGTAATGATCGTAGCCAGCTTTTCTCCTGTGTGTGGGTTCATATGTAACTTACTTGAGAGAAAAACTACAAAAATCACACTCAATACCTGGCTTAAGGTCATTCCCTCCTTTCTTCATTCCTTACACTAATACATGGAGAGAGATGAAGTGGAACGTGATCTGTGGTGATATCAATTTTATTTTACAGGCTGTGGCTTAATGGATTTGCCACACTCAATTTTTTAAGAGTAGAATACTAATTGAAAAAATCCCAACCAACAAGAAAACCAGCATGTCAACCCCCTTGCTAGAGGGAAGATACATTTCTCTATTTTGCTGCTGTGTGCTTTGTGTAATGTGTTTCTTTGTTTCCTTTCTGAAAGTAGAGGTGGTTCTGTGTTGTGTGAACAACTCAGAACAAACTGGAGCTCAAAAACGTGGCTGTAAAACCTGCAACTCTGCGTAGGGTGGGCAATACTGGGTATTACTACAGTCAGTCTTCAAAAAAAGACTAGGTTTTGAGCTGATAATATGTTTCAGAAACTGTCTTAATTGAGGGGAAATTTGATGCATCTGTTCTTTAATGCGAGTTTGACCTTTAAAGCCTGGTAAGATTCACACATTTACATTTTTTGTTGATATTTCTGGATTTGCATGAAGCTCTAAAACAAGTTTCACAACTGTTTTGAAAACTTTAAGCATTTGTTGTCAGCTGCTGTAGGGTTAAGAGCCTCTGTTAAACCTCATTTCCTTTTTGTTTGATGCTAAAAGTAGCCACCTTAACAATCTTTGTTTTTTTAGTTTGGCTTTGCTATTTTAAGCTGATGTTCTAAAGAAATACGAGTACATACAAGAACAGCAAACTTCATGAAAATGAGTAAATATTTTCCCTGACACCTGTTTCTTCACTATCCAGACGAAACTTGGAGTTGTTGGGCTTGTTCTAATGAAGAATCAGGTTTTAGGCTTATCAGAAAGTACACAAAAATGTTGTTCAGAACAAGCAGTTCGTCTTTTCAGAGGTGACCAGGCATTTTCGTTAGCTGCAGCTATAATCTGATTTTGCAGTCTGTGATTCTGTGCACTGTAGTGTTTTTAATTTTGTGGCACACCCGTGTGGCCGGACTACGGCATGTCACTCCAGGTTGGCAGTGAGTTATCTGCAGTGAAATTGTCAGCTCCCAGGGTTTTTGTGCTTTGAGTGTAATTGCCAATAAACAAAAACTTAATGGTTAAGGAAGCACTCTTCTACCAAGCTACAAATTGAAATCTTATAAAAGAAATGTGGTTTCATGTTTGGAACAGAAGTCTGGAAGTTGGACAATCCGGATTCTTTTTGTAGTTGTGCCACAGCCTTGCTTCATGCCTTTAGGGCAGGTATCGTGAGCTGTGGATTGCAGGGGTGCACTGAGAGTTCAGACAGCTTCCCCTCTGTCTTGGGGTTTGTCTTAATTTAAGCTTAAAAGCTGCTACTTTTTCAGAGTCAGAGTTTTGAACTGTAACGTATTGCTGCCCTTTCAGGAATTCAGTGCTAAGCAACAACACACCTAATGTACATATAGTTATAAATAACAAATGTATGTTTTCATCCCTTTATAGAAAGCGTGACTATGAAGGGTTTCTGTGTTCTCTGCTCCTGCCTGCGGAATCTCGAACCTCTACTTTTGCCTTGAGAGCCTTCAATGTGGAACTGGCTCAGGCAGGTATTAAAATATATTTGTCAGCTCTGGAAATGTAAAGTAACAATTTTTATGTTCTAAATTACACGAATAGGCGGTGTTTTGGCAAGATTTACGTTTTTTACTGTGAAGAGCAATGAATAACTAGTGCAATACAAACTTCTGGTTTTGAAGGGCCTGTGGAAAGGAGCCAGCCTTCCCCAATTATTTTTTTTGTGCGTAGAGTTTTTCTAATTTTCCCCTTTATCATGCATTTTAAAATTAAATCCAGTCGGGTCTCCTGTATTGCGGACCCGCGGTCTTGTTCATGTTCCGCGAAGCAGACTTCCGTGTTGAATGGCAGCTCATTAATATGCAGATTTGCCCTGCACCCTTAGACGATCCCCGGCGCTGTTTCAGCGCTGTGTCGCTGTGTATTCGTTCCCATGGTGGCCGTGCCTGGGGGTGGCGAAGCGCCGGAGCCCCGGCTGTGCCCGGGAGGAGGTGGCAAAGCGGAGCCACCGCCAGCAGGTTGTCACAGGCGGCCGCGCCACCGGCACCAGTGGATCATCACGGGTGGCCGTGCTGCTGCCGTGGCGGCAGGTCACACATGCGCAGTTGCGAAAAGGGGCCTCCTTCATCGCTAAAGAATCATGCTGCTAAGATGTGAAGCCCCGATATGGGGGGGGCGAAGTGCAAGAGGGCCGACTGTAATAACAAATAAGCAGTGGTCCTTGATACTGTTATGTGATTGCATCTGCATCCTGGCTTCGTATGCAGGGACTGAATCAGTGAAGCACAGCTAAATCTGATCTGTAGAATGTCTGTCAAAAACTTGGATGATATAATCAGGACCAGGTCTTTGTTGGCAGAAGCAAGGTGATGGAAAGGCTGCCAGGAGGGAAATTGTGGGAGAGGAGTAGCTGTAGTCTCTCCCTTTTGCTAGGTGGTCAGAAACTGCCAGTGCAACCAGGAAAGTTGGCTACGCTTGCCAGAAAGGAGTGATGCAGGAAATGAACTGATCAGGCAAAATTCCTGACCAGCTTCTGTAGGCTGTGCTTCTGGCAACCCTTGTTGTGCCCTCCCTCGCTGCTGCTGCCACCACTGCTTGTTTTCCTTCTGGGAAGAAAGCTAGGGTGGGAGTCACCTGAGACTTAATCTCTGTGGGTTTCAAAGTCAGGTTGTGGTGAAGATTTCTTTTTTGCTCTTTGTGGTGTTCATAATCTTTATGAGGCGTAAACATCAATTAAAAACTGAGCATTTTCCTTACTGAGTTTTACTATATCCCATGTCTGTCTTTTCAGTGTAGATAGACCAAATGCCTTAAAGACACTGTGAATTTCACTCTAGATGTGTCCTTTCCAGATTAAAGACTCCATAACTCAGAAGACTACAGGTCTGATGCGAATGCAGTTCTGGAGGGAAGCTGTTGAAGACATATACTGTGATAACCCGCCACATCAGCCAGTTGCTACAGAACTATGGAGGGTAAAATATACCTTTGTTGTGCTAAAATTCACTCAATTTTAATATTCCTACGGGAAATAATGTCAGTGTTTTGTGCGTGTTGTGTTGCATAGTTAACAGCATTATTTTATAGAAAACAGATAATTTAAATTGTGTTTGTGTTTCCATGTGTAAGTTCCCTACTAGCAAAGAGCAGAGTTGGAGGAAGAGGATATTAAGGCAGACTTCTGTGAGCTGTCTGCTTTTTTCTCCTCTGTTTAGGTGAAGGACAGAGTAAATGGTGGTAAGGCCTAAGCTGATAGCAAGTGAAGTGTGTAAGTGCATTTCCTAAGCTGGTGGTACTCCTGGCTGAAGAGATTTGGCTGTAGAAAAAGACAGAAAGCTAAGCACACAGGGTGAACTAGCAAATAGGTGTGAGCAAAGGCCCAAGACAATGCAGTTATTGGGTAGTAGGGAGAATCTTAATATAGTCTTCTCCTCATATCAAGAGCTGCGTGGTGGCTTCTGTTTATGTATAATGTATTGCACAGGTCCTTTTATGCGCCTCGAGTAACTGGGAATGTACTTGTGAACTTACCAAGGTGCCCAAGTTCTGCAGACACTAAAACATCACACATGAAGGACACCTACAGATCTGTCCCTTTGCTGGCCATGGCCAAAGAAACAGAGGCTTTCTTTCAAACTTTTCTATTTCTTTTAGGACTGTCATTAATATGTTCAGTGGATGATTGAGGACCTCAAGGAAGTGTAAATCCCCTTGATGCTGATGCAGAACCACAGTGATTTCACTGGTAGTGATTTCTGGTTGTCATCTAGTCCAGCTTTCCACTCAGGTCTAACATCCACACTGGTCTAACATCAAAATCTGAATAGTTGATCAGGGTCACATTGAGATGAGTTTTGAATGTTTTCCAGGATGGAAATCTTTACATTGTTAACTTGGCATTTTAGTGCCACAGACCACAGCAAGTCTTTTGGAGCCCACAAGCTGTTCCAAAAGCACAGTTGCTGTAAGGTCTCTACTCTCTAAGATCAGACTTGCATTTAAACTGGAGATCTCTGAGGTCCTGGACAGGAAGAGCTGCAGTTTGTCTAAACCTCAGTAGCTGAATGCAGTTAACATAGATCCATAAGTAGTTAAGTTTGTGGGCCTGCTGAAAAATAGGCAGTCAAATGTGGAGTCTTTGTCCAAATGTTCATCTGCATTATTCCTGTTAAAATCCCAGGAAAAGCAGGATACTTGCTGTAACTCTGGGTTAGAACAGTGCAGTTTCTGGAGGATTAGAGCATTTCTCTTGTTGCCATTTTGGTTTCACTCAGCTTCATAGAATGGCCTGGATTGGAAGAGACCTTATAAATCATCTCGTTCCAATGCCTGGGACAGGGACAATGTCCACTAAACCACATTTCTCAAAGCATCATCCAAACTGGCCTTCAACACTTCCAGACATGGATGCAACTCTGCTGCACCTCTGAGACCACAAAAATGAGTCCTTCCAATTCCTATCCTTTCAATGATTTTTGACTGTGTTGAAACTGTGGCCTCTCCCTGACTCTTCCTCCTTCAAGTGTGAGCAAAGTAAGCATTTGTTCCTCTCAACACCCATGTTTAGATTAAAACTGAAATTTAAACTAAGGTGCACTTTGTTTAACTAAGAGAAAACATGCATATTGCTAGGAAATAAAATGAAACACCTGTTACAGTCACTTCTAAGGAGGACCAGAGCTATTCCTAAGTGTTTCCAGCTCAGATAAAGCATGTGCCTTAGCCACAGTGAAGCATTTGTACGGTTAGAATGAAGACTGGCAAATGTTGTAAGACTTTTCATGGGAGTTATACAGTGATCCTCCGCAAATTCACGATCCATAATTTCCTGGATCTGAATAGTTGCAGGTGATTTTTCTGCAGGTACTGCAACCTCTGCGAGTGCGCGGAACGTACCGTGAGTCCATCAGCTCGTGAATATGTAATGAGTTTATGAATGTATAATTGGTCCCCCCTGCCGTCACCGCCCACCGGGCTTGCCGTACATGCTTCATTCTCAATGTTTAGGAGAAAGGGGAGCCAGTCCCATCTCTGTGAAGCCGGGACCGCTGCTGTGTGTCAGGCACAAAGGGACCGGGGCCATGCTGGCACTTCTGGGCAAGGCGGCGTGGCTGCGAACCGGGGGATGGTTGCCACCGCCAGTGCCAACCTCGGGGTGGCGACAGACGGGAGATTTAAACCTCAAGAGCAGAGCCACTGAATCGGCACCACATTTCAGCTCTGCTAGCACCAGCGGAACAGGCGGCATAGCTCCGTGTGTCCTGATGCCAGTGGCATGGTCTTCTGACATCAGAGTGCTGGCACCGGAACCCCCCTCACTGCCCAAAATAAAAAGTTCCCTTGTCGGATCTGTGGGGCAGAGGAGGGGCGGAGGGAGGGTAGGAGAGGGAAGGGGAGAGCTGCAGGCTGGGCAGCAGGCGCAGGGACAAGTGGGGCTGCAGGGGCTCCTGGCGTGGGATGAATCTGTCCTCCCACAGGAGCTGCGCCAGCTCCCGTCCACCTCTGCTCTGTGCATCTTAGGAGCCGCTGCAAGAGCAGATCACAGAGCCACCAGCTCTTTTGCCCTGCACAGCCACTGCTGGCCCGCGCTCCTGCAGACAGCCCTGGCGGGAGGCGGACCCCGGCTGCCGCCCACCCCATCTTGGGGCAGCTGGATCAGCACTGCCTGCTCTCACGCACTCTTGCCAGAAAAGCTTTGCTCGGGGCTATTACATTCCCGGAAAAGGAATGTAGCATTCTTTTTTACATGTCCCTGCTGTTCAAAGGGGCTGCTTTGAAACAGCCCCTTTGAACAGCAGGGACTGTCCCAGCCTGTTCAGCTGTCACTCCCGTAGCACAGCGCCACGGTACCCATGGCACCACCCTGGCCAGCACTGAACTCATTCCCCAAGCCTCCCCCAGAGTCCTGCTCTGGAGAGGCATGCTGCTTCCGCTGTGTTTGAACACAAGAGACACACAGCAGCAACCAGAAACCCTGATAAAAAACCCCAGCAGAGACATGGCAGGGAAAGGACAGTGTGGCAGAAGGCTGGGCTCTCGCTCGGATCCACGGGAGGGGAGCGGTGCCGGCTTCCCAGCTACCAGCCGTGCCAGTTTCTGTACTCAGAAAAGCTCCCTTCCTGGAGTTGGGAGGTGGCGAAAGGTGTTTCTCTGCTTTAATGAGACATTACAGAGGGAGCCACGCCCTCAGGACGGTCCTCCAGACCTTATTAGGAGAGGGGGTGAGGCTACAGGCATGGTGTACTTGACTATGTAGTGGGTTCGCTATCTTTGCGGATTTCAGGACTCGCGTGAAGAGGGCCAGACCCAACAGCCCGCCAGTAATGGGGGACCACTGTACTTTAATGGAAGACATTAAAGTGCAGGATCGGTCATTTACCATGTCAATCTGTCTGTGGTTTTGCATTTTATTTCCTTTCTGTTTCTCTTCCAACATATGGAAAACTTCCAGGATCAAGACCATTTTCTCCCAAAATGTTTTTGTCTCCTTTTTGAGGAGCAACTTGCTTTAGTGTAGCTTATTTTTGCTTCTTAAGATCTCCTCTCATGTAGTTGTCTGATTGAGTGGGTCAGGCACAAGTTAGTTTTGGATATGACTGTATATGCTCTTTCAACCCCTTTTAATTTCAGACTGCTTGTACGTGTATCAATGTGTGCAGCAGTCTCTGAGTAGAGGTGCCTCTCCCTCCCCCCAGCTTTTTTGCTGATCATGATGCTAAATGGTCTGGGATATCTCTTTGGCCAGCTGAGATCAGCTGTCTGGGCTTTGTCTGCCCCCAAGTCCTTATGTACCCCCAGCCTCCTCCTGGCTGGGAGGGTGTGAGCAGGAGAAAATGCCTTGACACTGTGTAATCACTGCTCAGCAGAAACTGTAACATCAGTTCTTGTCAACACTGTTTCCAGCACAAATCCAGAACACAGCCCCATAAAAAGCTCCTGAGGAGAGAATTAACACTATCCTAGCCAAGGCCTTTGTAGCAGCTAAGGCCTAGTTGTACTCCCTTCTCACAAAACAAAAAACTGATTTTGAAATGGAAGAAAGCGTTGTCGCTCTCTGGTAAGATTTCATCTCACGTATAACACAATCCAAACAGAAGTAAGATGTTGAAAAGTAGTTTAAAAAGTATTTCTCGAAGCTCTGAAAGCTCTGAGCACTGCAGAGCACTGGAGTGAACTAACTATTCAACCTGACCAGGTGACTTTTTCAGTCAAGGTGCGATTTTATTTCTATATTTTGGCAAATACCCCCAGAATGACCTATTTGAAGATCACAGCTTCACAAATGTTTAGGAATGTCATTACAATTCTTAGAAAGAAGGATTTGGAAAGTCACCTGAACTCACAAACACATGTATTGCAGAGCTGTTAATAGAATTACCACGTCTTTGCACAGTATGTTCTCTTTCTTTGTTGTTGGGTTTATGTGAGGACAATTTGATTTTCCAGAATAAATTCTGTTTTATCATGTTAAATGTGTTAATGTAGTTTTGTACATCCTAGAATACGCAAATTTTGATTCAAAAATGTTTTAATGCATTAGTAAACCAGATAAATAACCCTTAATGGCATTTCTTGAATTATTCATAGCTCAACTCTTGGTGACTTTAATATAAAATTATACAGCAGAAGTATGATGTTTGTGCTTAATTTTCTGTCCATTTTGGAGATACAAAAAGTGAGGCCTAATTCTCCATTCTCCATCTTCAAATTGGAAGAAGCCAATTTTTAAAGCTTGAGAAATGAGGACTTGTGTGTTTGAATGAAAGTAGTTTAAAATGGATATGATGTTCAAATTGGGTAATTTAGCAGAATTTAGTTTGGTGCTTAAGGTCTTGACCTGTGACTATTTCAAGCATTTCATTTACCAAATGATACTCAAGGTGAAGACGTGAGAATCAAACCTAACATTAGTAGTTGTAACTTTAAATTTGTCTTTTCACATACCAAGTACTGTCTCAAGCAGAATTTGTTGAATCAACAAGATCATCCGGTCTTGTCAAACCTTGAAGAATTAGTTAATAATATGATGGATATAAAGAAGAAGTTGAAAGTGAGCTATAAAGCTAAATGGTGAGAAATCTGCTCCCTAGGTTTTGTTCATAAGTGTTTATATGTGTGATTGTAGCCTTTCTGGCAACGGTTTCTGGAAAATTCAATGCAAGTAATTAAGAGGATTGAAGGTAAGTTGATAGAATGAAGTGATACAGGAAGGAAGGAAGTCAAGCACAAGTTAAAACCCAGAAGAAGAATATATGAAGATGAGATGCTGTGGGATACTTTTTTAAACAAACTCGTAATATTCATTATATTACTTTGTTAGGACTCTGTCTTTCCAGTATGTATTGATATGTTGTCCTGACACTTTCTTGAAAATTTACAGGGGAAATACTTTTGTTGCTGGACTGTGGAGGAAACTGTGTTCTTCTTGGAAAGTGAACATAGTTGTCTGCAAATACTTGGTGGGAACGTATTACTCTAAGATTAAATTACTCTCAAAAACATTTTTAAAGAAATGCTTTTGGTTAGCTGGCTTGATGTCCAGTATTTGATTTTTTGTGTGCAGCAACTCGCAAATTTTTGTATTTTAAGAAAACTCTCATTTTCCACTGACCTGCCACTTTGATTTAACCCAGTGAATACAATTCTTGTATTAAATACCTAAAATATACAGTATTTCACCCTTCAGAATGCAATACTACCATCACTTTGTATGCACTAACATAGAGGTTCTATTTGATAATTTTCAGGCTGTCAAGAGGCATAACTTGACTAAAATGTGGTTCATGAAGATAATTGATGAAAGAGTAAGTATTTACCATTCAGAATCTGATTTTGGTTTTAGTCCTGTTTGGCTTCTTTTCTGTATTTCTGTCTGTTTATATGTAAAACAAAAGCTTGTGTAATTCATATTTTCCAGGCAGTAGCATTTCTCTTTAAAAATTATACAGCTATATTTTCTTAATTGTCCCTTGATGCCACTCTTCATAGTTTCTTTGTTTTTCTGGACAGAATGGCTTGTAGAATCCTTTGTTTATTTTTGCTTTAAAATAGATGTAATTTGTGAATCCACGTGGATACAGACTCTCAAAAATTAAGTGACCCCTCTGAACCTTTCTGTCTCACTTTTCTGTTTCTTGTCATGGCTGTGGAGTTTTTCCTAGGCAGTGTTGTAAACCAGAGCATTCAAATCACATAGTTTAAAATATCCACCCTTTTACTGGGAAAAAAGCCAAGAGTAAGAATTTCACTGGTACAGTGATGGTGCTACGAGCTCTGACACAAGGGCAAGAATGAAAAGCAGAGGGAAGGGTTTTCTTAAACTAGTTTTGCTGCTCAAGTGTCTCGTGAAGTTATACAGTTATACCTCCTCCATCGTGAGGAAAGGGACAGGCCAATGCCGTCGCGAAACCGTAACCTCACAAAGAACTGCAGGTCGTTAATATGCATGCAGGCCACGCCCATTGCTCCACCCTCCGGAATTCTGCAGCGCTGTGGACAATTCTTTGCTCCTTCCCCTTGTCTCTCTTGGCACAAGCAAGCAAAGGGAACCGTTTCTGAGCGGCTGCTGTGACTGTGTGTGCTCCCAGCGCAAACTCCGCGCCGCTGCTCCCCCAGCCCCAGCACTCGCCCTGCCCGCGCACGCTCGCCCCACCTCCGCGGGAGGGAAGGGGCATCCGAGCTCTGGTTGGCATTCTTGGAGCCTGGAAAAACCTTAACTTTGCAACATCCCGTGGACTTATGGTGGGGGGGAGGCATTGGTAGTTTCTTTCCCTTTAACATCCACCAGTCCCGGCAGAGGCAGCGCTGCCCGGGCTTTGACTGGGCTTTGAGTAACAAGGAATGGCATGTCTTGTGGTGGTGCTGTGCTGGGTCTCAGCGGAGCACACAGGACCGGGGCAGGGCTCTAAACGCCACTGTGAGCTGCAGTAAATCGCNAGCTGCAGTAAATCGCGCGTGCCGGACCCCTCCGCCGCGGGGCTGCCACCCTCCCAGCACACAGCTTGCTTCACTTTCGTGGGGCAAGTTTCCCCGTTCAGGGACCAGGGGCATGGTGCTGCCATTGTGAGCCCCCTCCCTGCAGGGCGGGGCGAGTCCCGCCCCACAGGCACCGCGGCACCGCCCCTCGGCAGAGCAGTGTCAACTGCGCATGTCTCAGTCAGCTGAGCTCACGGAGCGCTGAATCATAATTGTGAGAAAATTGCTTTGCAAATGGGCGAGGTCGTGAAGGAGAAGTCGCAATACAGAGAAGATTCACTGTACATTGAGAAAATTGATGGTCAATTGCTTGCAGAGCGTCATTGCTTGGAAAAACTTACTCCACTGGCTGGTATGTTTTAATCACAGAAACCCGTTGGCCAGAAAGGGTGCTGGAGGATGTTGTATTTTGGAAAACTTAGTGTTGTATTTTGTATTTTGAGTGTATTTTATTAGATACTACATTATTTGGGAGTATTTTATTATTTTTGAGCGTATTATTTATTAGAGCCACTAAGGTGATCAGAGGGCTGGAAAACCTCTCCTGTGAAGACAGGCTGAGAAATTTGGGGGTGTTTGTCCCCTAGAAGAGAAGGCTCTTGAGAGACCTTATAGCACCTTTCAGGACCTGAGGGGGCCACAAGGTGGGAGGGACTTTCACAAGAGCATGTAATGATAGGACAAGGGGGAGTGTCTTAAGCTGAAGAAGGTTAGGTGTAATTAGACCTTAGGAGAAATTCTTTACTGTGAGGGTGGTGAGGCACTAGAACAGGTTGGCTGCCCAGGGGGGTTGTGGACTCTCCCTGAGGTGTTCAAGGCCAAATTGGACAGGGCTCTGTGCAACCTGCTCTAGTAGAAGGTGCCCCTGTCTATGGCAGGGGAGTTGGAGCTAGATGATTATTAAGGTCTGTTCCAACCCAAACCATTCTATGATTCTATGATTTTCATATGCCTTTGATAGATTGATTTTATGCACGTTTTAAAACACACGTTCCTATTTCTCTAAATGTCTCTGTGCTTCAGATGCAAATTAAGTACTAAAATTGATAACCCCATAGTGTAAGAATACCATATGATGTTTTGTTTTGACTGTGTCTGTTATGAATAATTCTGATTTCATACTATTGCAAAAATAGGTATTTGCTTCAGTAAGCCGACGTGGCTGCACTTTCACGTAGTTGATTATGTCAGATGAGCTCTAAACTTTAAAGACTGCTTCTATCTGAGTTTAAACTTCTCTGTCTCTCGGTTTTGTTTTTTTTTTGTTTGTTTGTTTTTTGATAGTGAATTAGGTTGATATGACTACAGTAATAAACTTGTGCAAATAGCAATTATGTTTATGTTTTACTGAAGTTCTGTGTTTGTGCTTCAGGAGAAGAATTTGGATGACAGGGCATACCGTAACATCCAGGAGCTCGAAACATATGCTGAGAACACTCAGAGTGCTCTCTTGTACCTCACCTTGGAAGTGCTGGGTAGGTGTTTTGCCCTTTTTATGACTGTTAGTGTAGCTACAGTTCTTACTGATGTTTCAAAAAGCCCATCCCTTTTTCCACCCGTGTTTACTTTCAGTAGAAGTTGTCTTAAGTGATACTTTAGATATCTCTCAATAGATATCTGAACCATAAATGTGGAATCTTACTGTAACTGCCCTAGAATGATGTGCTTTCCTTGGAAGCTGCTCAGTGCAGAGCTCATTGAAGTGCAGGTTGCTATTGCTTTGTTTTCTCTTTTCTTGCTCTTATTACAGTGTGGTAAATTCAACTCTCCGCTGTATTTAGATTGTCCTCCTGATCAGAACACAAAGTGCTGTTGTTCTATAGCACAGTGATGTACACTGGTTATCTTGAAACAGCCAGCTTCCCAACCTGTAAATTTCCCTTGGTGAAGTTATAAATTTGGGTTTGAATCCTCTTCCTAGAAGTAGGTTAACTATCAATAATTGAATAGCTAGAAGAAATGCAACAAAGGTGATCCTTGTGGTCAAGAGCTAGTTTCTGTGTTATCTTATATGAGTCATAGATTGGGAAAGACTTGTTCATTTGTAGTGAAGAAAAGGGTAATTTTCTTCTAGGTATCTGTTGCAGTAGGTAAGTATTCCCTGTATGAGTTCAGATGTAAAAAAAGTTGAAAAATACTGTTATTTAGTGGTACTTAGTATTTTAGTAGCAATATTTTCCTATTGCCTATCAGAGTAGTCTCATGAAGGCCAGTGCTGGGGTTAGAAGAGCTAAGAGAAAAGAAAAACTAAGTAAAAAGAGAGAGATGATGAGCACATTCTTCTTTGAAGAAATTATGAGTTTATCTCTTAACACCTGATGTTTGCTTCCTCAGTAAGAGATGAGTGAAATGTTGCAAGCGTCTTTCTGAACCTCTGATTGAAGAAATGTAGGAGTATGAGAAATGTCAAAGTCTTCCATTCTGAAAAATATTTTAAATCCTGAATAAGTTCAGTCATGCTTGGGTAATTCCTGGTACAAATCAAATAAAACTGTTTTTGAAAATCTGTTGGGAGATTGGATATCCTTTAGTGCCCTATTGTCACATTTAACTTCTCTTAAATATATGAACATAATGAAGTATCTAAGCAAAATCCTAACCAAAAATCCTTCATTGTATATTAGACAGTTAACTGCTGTGANGACATAGCCCCTTTCTTGGTGATCCCCATCAGCAGCCTTTTCTAGACTAGGTGGACCTGGTTTCATTGCAGGTCATGTTTGCTAAATTTGTTGGACTTTTTAGTTTCTTTATTTCTGATTGATCTCCAATGAGTGTATATCTCTCCCAGTACTAGTGCTGTTTTATTGGTACTGATTTCAGCTTATTTCCTTTGTCAAGTTTATTTTGACTGATAATTGTGTCATCCAAAGTCCTGGCACTTCCTCTCAGCTCCTGCCATTTAAAAATATTAATAATTGTGCTGTCTGATTAATTGACTAAGTAGTTAGGAATTTGTTTCTACTAAATAATTCTGTTAAACCTTTTAAGAACCTCACTGTTGGGATGTATTCCCAGGTAGAGCAGTAGTTCCTGCAAACTCTGAGCTTTTTTTCCCCCTCAAATTCCTAGTTATGTGGAAATCCTCAGCTGCCTAGTCAGTATCAGTAAGTTATGTCCACTGCTGCCTCCAAGCTGTACTTTGCTTTCTCTGTAGTCTTCATTTAGCCTCTGTTTTGCAGGGACATCTGAGACCCACTGAAGGCCCAGACAGGCTTCTGCAGTGAATCTAGTATGCCCAGTCTGGTTTTTAGATATCAGTGAGGCTCACTGATCTGCAATTCCTGTATCCTCATTTGTTTCTTTATAGAATGCTCCTTCTGCTAGAGCTTTTATGATTTTTGTTTCAGTTTTCCTTTAAATCTTCTTTTTATCCTGTGAAAACATTCCAGCTTTATGATCAGTCCGAGCTAACCTTGTATGATCTTGCCATGAAGAGCAATGGTGCTCTGCCCCACTGCACTACATCTTCCAGTTCTCACGTTGCCCACGGCAGCATAAGGGAGGGGGCAGAAATACAGGCTTAGGGGTGAAGTGTAGGATCATTCTCTTTGGCTTCACTCCACTGAGGAAATCAGCTGCAGCTAATCATGAACCACACTGTAAGCGTTGATGCTTGTCAGGAATCTCACACTTGAATGACTTACTCTGGCAGGAAAAACAGTTCTTGAAATACTGTTATCCTGGGAGAGGAGATGCCAATGAAAATGAGTCTGTGTACTGTTTTATATCTGAATAGGTGCTGCTCTGCTAAGTATGCCCTTTGGAGATACTGCAATCAAAAAAAGGAGCGTTTTGCTCACAAATGTGGGAATCAATGATTTTTTCAGCTGCTTTGCACCTCTGAGATGAGCTCTCAAGGCAGTTTGTGTACATAGCCTGTTTTATCATGGACCAACACACTTAGCTTTCCTGAAGTGTGACTGTGATACACATCAGGGAAGACCATACTCCTCAGAAGGCCTGACTACATGTTCCTAAACATATTATTTCTGCAATTTTAGGTGTGAGGGACATCCATGCCGACCATGCAGCCAGTCACATTGGGAAAGCACAAGGCATAGTTACCTGTTTAAGAGCAACTCCGTATCATAGTGCAAGACAAAAGGTCTTTCTTCCCATGGACATTTGTATGTTGGTAAGAGAAGCAATTTGTCTGGAATTGAACAGTCTGGTGTTTCTAACTGAGGTTCTCGGTGTAGACATGAGATCATGATTTATTCTGCCAGAAACAAACATAGGACTTTTTTTTTTATTTTAACTCTTTCTGGTGTGGCCTCATAATAGGCCATTGTCATAGTGTTGAATCTTTTGGGAGGTGAGAGGAGTGACCTTCAGGAAACTGTAGGGTTTCTCTTTGGGTTTTGTTTGTTTGATTTTATTACATGTAGTAGTATTTTAATTTTCTGGGACTTTTCTGTTAATGTATAAAAATGCACATATGGAATGTGGCCTGGGTTTTGTGCTTTGGGGTTGGGTGTGGGTTTTTTTGTTTTATTTTCTTATTACTGTAATGGAAGCACTGTGAAAAATTTCACTTCTGAACAATCTTCTCGTGCTTCTGTTTATTACCTTTTCATAAATGTGCTGGTGGCTTGGGGATTTTTGTTCTGTATTTCACCACTATAGGCATACATTCCATACACTGCTGTAAGAGATGGTACAGTCTTCCAATTTAAACTGTACAGCTAATTTGCACTGGAATTTAACAAATCTTGTAACTTGGGTAATGTGGGGTTAAAGCGCACAATTTTTCATTAATGTTCTATGGCTTGATTTGTAGTATCTCATCTGTCATTCCCTCATTTCCAGTTTTTATTTTTAAATGCTTATGCTCTTCTTTTTCTACTTAACTAAAATCTGTGTAATGGTGGTGGTGCCTAAGGCAATTTTGTTAGTATTTTTTGAAAGTAATTTCAGTACAATGAAAAATTTTGGTTTGAAGTTTAATAATGCTGTAGGTAGTTGCAAAAAATATAGCCACTACTATAGGTCATGGCTACAACGCTGCAGAAAGGAGCTGCACCCTGCATAGTGTGGGAGGCCTTCCATAGCCTGAAAATTCAGTGATTCCTTGCCATGGAAGGTGTTTTGCAGTGAAACTAAAACCAACTTGCATCCCTTCTGTGCAGACAGAGCATCTTGTAAGCATTTCAAGCTGCTGGCAAGTATTGCAGAGTTCTCCTGGAGTCTCTGCCTCCTGTGAAAACCACCTGTCAATGTTTGTACAGATTTCACATGCCCAACTGCTCTTGGGAAGAATGGACAATTCTCAGTGTGCCATATTATGTCTCACATTAGTCCCTATAGCCAAAGAATAAGTTTGGGGTTGTTTTTGTGAGGTTTGGAGTGGTAGTTTCCCAGTGGTTCTGTTCTTCTGTTGTTTGGTTTTTGGGGATGGGTTTGTTTGATGTTTTGTGTGTTAAGGTTTTGTCGGTTGGTTGGATTTTTTTGCAAGCCTGGTGGTGCTCACCCATCTCAAGATTTCAAAAGGCAGCATGACTTCTGTGTTAGCTGTTACTGGCTTTCTTCTGCTTAATATTGATTCTTGTATTACAGTTGTAAAAGCTGGGTATCTAAAGTGATTTGAATTCCCTAAACTTTAAAATTTGACTTGGCTATCTTTACTGACCACAGGTTTTAAGGAACAAATTCATGTAGAAAGAATCTGTGCTAACTGTTCTCTTTGTTCTCTTGATTTTTTTTCCAAGTGACTGACCAAATAAAGCCCAAACACAAAACAACAAGTAAAATAGTGGGAGCAGTGGTAAAACATTTAGGCTGTTTAGGTGGTTTTGTCCTTAGTTTGGTTGCTGGGACAGATTTTTGAGAAGCTAAAGTAGAAACTTGATATTTGTGGAACATTTTTTTCTGGTTTTCATTTTGATTTTCCTTCCTATGTCTAGCATGGAGTTTCACAGGAGGATTTCATAAGAGGCAAGCAAGAGAAAAATGTGAGAGATGTAATTTATGACATCGCCAGCCAGGCCCATATTCATCTAGAACATGTGAGACTCCTTCCTTTTCATTTATTTAAATAAACATAACTGATGCTAGTCTTCACAAAGCATTTGTTATTAGAAGACTTAAAACTGCATGTTTAATTTCAAATATTTTGCCTTTAATTACTTTGAGATTTTAAAGTAAAAAAAAAAACCACAACAAAACCACACAAACCCTTTAAATATTGCAACTATTTCTTTATGAATATTATATTATCTTTATGCATAGAGGCAGTTAACTCACAGCCAGGTCCAATTTCATATATCTAGATGCTGCCTAAGAGACTTATCACTGGAGGGCAAATTTCAAGCAGACTTTTATATATGCAGCTGTGTGCCAGCATGGGATCAGCACCATAGAAAGCATTTCTGCATATGGTATTTCACAGAACAGTGGAATGGCTGCCAGGAAAAAAAGAGCATGTTGCCTCTAACTGCTGTGAGTGTGGGAGGGGAGATTCATTCCCTAACATGACCAGCCATACCCAAAGCTATGTTGGGAAAGGTGCTTTCTGTTTATCTTTTTTTTCCTCTGACACACAGCCAAGTGAATTAGGAAAGACTATTTTGCTTGGAACACTGGATGATGAACACTGAAGAACTAGTCATACTCTATTTTTCTCTCGTGCTTTTATTTTAACTACACTCTGAATTGCTTGCTGGTGTGTAGTACAAAAGCAAAAGGATGTTTCATCAGCAGTGCTTTGTCTGCCTTGAGCTGGCAACCAAAGCTTGCAAGAAGCACTCTAAGGAGTTTCTTATGTCTAAAAATACATGTTTGTGTATACTTTGAGTATTGCACTCAATGCTTCCAATCAGGGTAGTCTGAAAAGATACCACTTCAGTGTAAAGAAATATCAGATTTATCTCTGCAGTTGCACCATCAGTGTAATCCTCGAATACAGCATTACCTGTGATCACAGTATTTTATGCAGTAGAAATATGGGGATCCTTTATCATTTTTCTGAAGGTAAAATGTGGCACCGCTGGTTTGTTGGGTCCCTAGTTAGTTGATTCGTGTTTTTATTTTATGCTAATAATATGTATATATGATAACAGCCCTCCAGTACCCAAGGGGGCCTGCAAGAAAGCCAGAGAGGGACTTTTTACTGGGGCATGTAGGACAGGCTTTAAACTGAAAGAGGGTAGGTTTAGATTGGATGCTAGCAAGAAATTCTTTACTCTGAGAGTGCCAAGGCACTGGAACAGGTTGCCCAGAAAAGTTGTGGAAACTCCATCCCTGAAGGTGTTCAAGGCCAGGCTGGATGGGTCCCTGAGCCACCTGATCTAGTGGAAGGTCTCCCTGCCCATAGCAGGGGGTTGGAACTGGAAGGTCTTTAAGGTCCCTTCCAACCCAACCCTTTCTATTATTCTGTGTAGCCTTGGGCTCTATTTTTCACAGACTAATTATAATTTGCATTTAAGGCATTCCTCTTCACATCGTTTGCCCTGATCTCAGTTTTTGTGGTCACATGCCCAAGGAAACTGTTTTTTTTTATATAGAAGCAGGGAACAAAGGCAAAGAAAATGGACCATCAAAACTGTCCACTACCTTTGTTCAAGCTGAAATATTTTGATTTTTCATGTTTTATTCTCCACGTCTCAACCTATAATGCTCAGTGTTTAAAACCCATTGACTTTGGTTGCAATTGTGGATTACAAAAATGCCAAGTGCCTGGCCTGAAATGCCTCGTATCAGGGATGGGAGGCATGGAAAATGAGCGATGTGCATTTATGGTCCACATCTTTAAAAAGCTGGTTGCTGGTATTACATGGATACTTTGAGACAGGAGCAGGAAGGGAATTCAGTTCTTCTGAACTTTTCAGATAGTTTCATAATTCATTGTGCATTGGTCCCCTGGCTTCCAGAATGCCTACCAACTTCTGAAGAGAACAGGCCTCCTTTCTTCCCACTTCATTCCTAGAGCCCTGCCCGTGTTACACACTGGGAGAGTCCTGCGGAAAGAATGCCATGTGATCATGTAATTGGAGACCATACAGAAAAGTATGAACACAAGGAAACCAGATTAGGGCAACATTAGCATTCAGTTGAATGTTGATCTTGGCATTCTATCCCTGTTTTTTTTTTTAATGGATGTGTTATATCACCTTCATTAAAATTTAAAATTCCTCTCTGAATACTTGCTTCTAGTCTTCATCATCATCAGTGAAGAACAGTTGACAGTGCAGTACCTCTAGAGTGTTCAAACCACTTGAACTGGCCTTAACTGGCAGCAGTAACAGAACATTGGCCTCCTTAATAATCAGATGGTCTCTGTTAATGCAAGGACAAAGGTACTTTCTCCCCTAATGGGTGAAACGGGCTTTTGCTGTTAAAGTTCACTGTGTATTTCAAGACTTTAAATGAATGTAATGGTGCCTTTAAATGCATCTGTTCTTTTGTATAAAACCACCACCTTGTTTTGCCTGAGGCTCTTTTCAGCCACTTGCCCTTTGTTTTAGTTGGAATTACAGGGTAGGGTAAAGTTTAAACCCGGGGAGATATTTCAACGATCTTAGCGTTTGTTACGCAAACCACATATTTTAGAGGACGAGAGTAACAGTTACCAGCCCCATTTCACAGCCAGAAGACACATAATCCTAAAATGCTGAGTTGAGTCTCAGCAATGTTACATGAAGCATATTGCAGAAATGTGACATGTAATCTTGGCAGGAAAGTTGCTGGAGTGTGGTCATTTCTTCCTTAGACTGGGACTGGTGACCAGCAGAGGGCAAAATAAGATAACCAAGATTGGTGTTTTCATTAGGGATTATGTGTTTTATTAGAATAAAAGCATATAATAACTGTTTTATCAGTCCCATAGTCCCCCTTCAAAAGCCTGCAAATATATTTACATGTTCCCCCTCTTTCTCTTAAGCACTGTTTGTTAAAAGAGGGTCTCCTTCTGGCTTTTTGCATTTATCACAATTATATACTACATCATTATGGACTCAATTTACCAAGGAAAATAACATGCTCTCTGAATGATGTGCAACCTGCTCTGGGTTGAGCAGGTCAAGCAAGACTACTTTCTTTTTTAATCTCACGATTAACAATAGTAAAGCAGAGCATTAGATCACGGAAGAAAATTGTTATTTTTTAGAGATAGAGAAACACACACGTTCTTACATCTCAAAGGTTTAAAGTGATTTGCCTTTCTGAAAGAATGAGCATTTTTTCTTTCTGAAGTTTCTGGCTGATTTTTCTCAGTTGTCTGGAAAGATCCATGAAAAACTATCAGAAACTCATTTTTGTCTGTATTCCTAAAGGGTTAGTTTGTTTAAACCTGTAAGGGAAGGGAAACAAGGAGAGACTTCGTGTTTATAAATAAGCATTACAAGAAGACTTGCTTCAACTCTATTAGAGGTACCAGAGCTGAACGCGAGTTTAAATTGTAGATTTGACTGAGCCATGTTGTAGATGTTATAGGTAGATACTGAGGAATTGAGATAATTTCAAAGTTCCAGAAATGTAAGAGGAGCATTTACGACTGGACTCCTGAAGCTGATGGCAACATTGGACCAAAAAGATGCACTCAGGGAAATGTATTTCTGGGCTTCCATCGTTTCGGCCTATTGGCATGCAGAGTTATTTGTGTGGTGGGGTAAGGGAAAGTTTAAACTATTTGTTAAACCAGATGTGACTTGGGACATTGTTGGAACAAGGGATGCTAATTTACATTGATTTATAATATGTAATCTTGAAGTCTGTCAAACCATTAAATATTTTAGCAGGCCTCTCCCAATATTATGTACATAGTGTGCAACTGTGTTTGTACACAGTGTGAGGGGTGGCGTTGGCTTGCACACAATGAAAATGTACGGTTTCAGGATGTCAAAATAAAAAGGGAATGAGGCTTGTAGTACAGTGTATTGCCTCTAATCATTATATGTAGTACTTGGGCTTTAATCTAAAATGTTAAATTCTTATGATAAGCATGTTTGGTTTTTGTTTTGTTTCTCCCCTCCCCATCTTACCCTATTTACTTTTAGGCTAGATCTTTCAGTAAGAAAGTTCCTGTGAAGGCATTTCCTGCTTTTTTCTGTACGGTGGGTGTGATATCATGCAGTAAGTGATGGACTCAGTCCTGTGCAAATGTTTGTGAAGAGTATCAAATTAAGCATGGTTAACTACTGCTTCGTGTGTCTATTTTGGGAGGATGTAATACCTAAAACTCCTAAGATCAAAATGTATGCCTGACTGTGGAAACTTAGAGTTTGATTGACACTTCAAATCCTTTTCCTTTAACTACATCATTTCACTCAAGATGTCTATATATTCATAGACTGCTGTCCTCATTCAAGAGCTCCAAAACTTGTCTATTCTTATAATTTTCTGTTTAGTCTAGTAAAAGATAATGCTTCTCTTCACAACTGTTTTATATGCTTGGAATGTCATGGTTACACTATCACTTAATAACTCAGGCAAACTGTCAAGCCTTTTTGCAGTTTCTCATTTAGTTTCGTGTATGTAATTACTTTATGCCCAACTATTTGTGTGCACCATATGGATTGAACTTTCTTCTTTCTTTTCTAGGTTGCTTTAGATGATTATTTATATAACCTTCAAAAAGTGGACTTCAATATATTTCATCCAAGCTTACAAAGGAAGAGTACATTATTACCATTGCACTTGTATATTAGATCTTGGAGAAAAACATATTAAAGTTTGTTTTGGATTTTTTTAACATGAGCTCAGAGTGCTGAATTTTTTTTCTTTAATGTCTTAACTTGATAGAATTGTGAAGTGTCTGACTTCACACTTCTGCAAAGTGCAGTTCTGGGAAGCAGCAGATGCACATGAACCATAGCTGTCGGCTTGCTGGCAGTAGCTAATTTTGTTCTTGGAATTTTAGGCTGATATCTCTGTTTTGCATGTCTGCCAAATCATATGTCCTTGTCTGAGATTACTTTTCGTGTCTATCCTGTAATAGCAGCAGTATAACAGAATTCTTCTTGGGCAAATTCTGTGCTAATGGATACTTAGGACAGTTGTGACTCTACTGAAAAAAGGAGAAAAAAAGTAAAATTAAAAATAGTGGTTTGTTTGTGCCTAAAAGCAGTTACAGTAAGTGCCCTATAAATAAACCAATCAGTGCAAGGAGCAGGCTTCTTGCAAGTAGTGATGAGGCTTCATAGTTGGAAAAATGAGCATGTATATTTGAATGCAAGAAAACTGTCAGGAAACGCTTTAGCTATTTTAATTCTGTAGTGTTTATGTAGCATTTCAGAATGGTGAAATAAAGCAGTAGTGCAGAATTTAACTGTGTGTTGAGATTGAGCATTGACATGACTGTACGTAGCCCAAGGACAGCTTTGCAACACAGGAAGAGACAGCTATAGAGTTTTTCTCTGTTTTTTTTCACTCTGCTCTTGGCTTGGCTCTATCTTCTTCTTGGCCCCTTGTCTCTCTGTTGTTGCCCAGAGCTGTCTTTGCAACATGGGTTTGACATCCCCTTTTTTCAGTATTTACCCTGTCCCTCAGAACACTCTCCTGCATGGCTTCACTGAATTCCTTTTCTTTGGTACTGTGAAGAAACAAAACTGCTAATGGTTTCAGGTCATTTTAGCCTGCCCTTTCTATAAAGATTCTTCTGTGGTTTTTTGGTGGCAAGTTACTGGGAGCTTTGTACTCAGCATCACTTAGGATCAAGGTAAATACTTCTGTTTGATTTGTTTTATGGTAAAATTAAGCTTCCTAACGTCCTACTTGATTCAATTGCACAAATCTGGTAGTTTGTTTTGCCATTGTCCCTGTTCCATTAAATAGCTGCTTTTCCCAGAAATTTTTTTTAAATTCAGGATTAATCTCCCCAGATGCTTGGCTGTGTAACAACATCCTGTATTTTAGTGTACAATGGTACATAATGAATTTCTGAGAACAAGATTTGTGACTCTTTTAATTGCAAACTGTCAGCATAGTAGAAATCTTAGGAACCCAATATTAAGTGCTTCATTTGGTGATTTTGTTTTACATGTTTGGAGTTGGTTGTGATATAGATCTTGGTTGGTTTTGCAGTTTCTTATTCTCAAGTAAGACATTCCTCTTTGTATTTGTCCAGCTCAGGGTCCTGGTTTCTGTATTAGTGGAGGTGCAATAATCAAGGTGATACGAACCCAGAAGAATCCATATGTACTGGATTGGGATTATACTGACATTTTTCATCATGTAAAATCTTAACAGGCTCTATCCTCTCTTCAAATCAGCTTCTATATCTTATTGGTGTTCCTGAATGTGGCAAAGAGGTCTGGTGAAAAGAAAATGTTTCATTCCTATGCAGGCACTGTAGCTCTTCCTGCCAAATGAAGAGCAAAGGCTTAGGCTCTGTAGCTGCTACCAGGCCAGCTGCGCACTCTCTCTGTTTATTTTGTGTTCTGGAGCAAGCATTACAAATATCTCTTTCTGCAGTTGGTCCTTGTTTTGGTCCCAACGTGCTGAGTCAGGACAATTGAGGCAGCCCTGTCTGTCTTCTCAAAGGGAATCACTCTCGTGTGAAGTTAACTTTTGGCAGGCACACAGTACAGTAAGGAAGAAGAGAAGGAAAACCATGCACATCACCAGCACATTGGGTTGCTACAGTGATATCTTCCTTCTAGGCCACAAGGGCAGTTCTTTCCTTCGGTGTTGAAGTGGAACAAATCTTGACAATGCGCTCACAAAGGCATCAATGGACGGGCTGATTTGTTCTTACGTAGAAAGAAGCAGTGCGGTATAGTGAATGTTTAGCAGGGTGAGGGGGGCTTACCAGTGAATTAGTAAACAGGATATGGAATGAATAAATTCAAGTTGTTGCTTCAGTCACAAAGAGGGTTTTGAGTGACCTTAGAAAATAAAGAGACACTTCTAATTGCAAGTGACAGGAGGCTGCTTGAATAGGGAATCTATGTCTCCTTTATATCCTTAAGGGAACAGCTCGCTCTCAAATGGTCGTGCCTGATTCTGTCCTTTGGGACAGTGTTGTGAATTGAGGTATTAAATACCTGTCAAACAAGGTTGTCTGCTTTCATTAGTATTATCTCCTTTTATTTCTCAATAGAAGTGGGTGCCATTTAAAGAAATGTCCTATTTCTCCTTTTTGTTGTAATCTGGTTGCTTTCGCCAAGTGTTGCTGGTTCAGCATTCTGTTATGCCTGGTTTCAGTTGATGTACTGAAAGATGTTTCTTCTATTCTTTTTTCTATCACTGCTACAATTATGGAGACATGTTGATCATAATTTATCTGTTTGGGAGCTGTACATCATCAGCATATATGAGGTCAGGTATCACAGATAACTGAGGGCTGCAGTTATTTTCTTCACAGCCTAACAAGAAGAAAAAAGACAAATTAGAAGTCACTGTGAATACAGCTTGAGAACCCTGTCTACTACTACTTCAGAAAAATCAAGAGTCTGTGCATGCGTACAGTTGTTAGTAATATTTAGGCAACACACGTGCTACCACCATCACAGTGTCTTTTTAGATCACTGGCTTCAAACACATCCTTAGGTACCCAAAATGGAGAGTAGGATAGAGAGACTGCAGGGATCTGTGACAGGGGACAATGGAGCTCTAGCAACAGTGCTTTCCACAATGACAAAGAAGATAGTTCCTGAAGAGCCACAACTAAAAACTGGAACTGTTCTTTTCTGCACTCTGAATGCACTCGTGTCAAAGTCTCTTTCTTCATACAGTAGAGCAGCTCCTGACTGACTCACACAGTCACTCTGAACAGGAGATATTTTTTGGTTTAAGCTAAAGGTAGAAGTAGAAAACAAACAAGTCTAAACACAAAAGCTCACAAGCCCTGAGATAACAAACAAGTCCCTTCATTAAAAAACATGATGATGCTAGATGAGAGAAGGGTGCATTTTTCAGGAATGGCCTTCCTGAATCAAATAATACTCACTGCTGCACAATCACGACAGAGCATCCATTCTCTATATTGGACATGGAAGAAGAGATTACCAAGGCCAAAGAGCAGAGGCTTTCTCCATAGTTTTTTAAGACATAAGGGGGGAGGCTGGCAGAGGGTGGCAGGAGGGTGGTGGGGCCACTGGCAGTGGCGGGAGGGTGTTGGGAAGGTGGCAGGGCAGCCAACAGTGACAGGAGGGTGGTGGGGCTGCCAGCAGAGGCGGGATGGCAGCGGTAGGCTGGCAGAGGGCAGTGGGGCTGCTGCAAGAGGTGGGAGGGCACCGGAGTTGCTGGAAGAGGCAGGAGAGTGGTGGGGCTGCGCGTGGTGGTGGCGGATACAGCCACTGCCACACCACGGCATGGCACCTGCCATCCCGTGACACGTGTCCTGCCACTAGCTGCTGCCCACCCCTCCTTGGCACACAGCATGGGGCATGGTGGAGAAGGTGTCCCTGTGCTCGCCAGGGCTGTGGTGTGGCTTATTTGCATATGTATGATCTGCTTCTCTTGGTGGATTTCCGCAGGACTTTCCTGGTCCCAGACCCCTGCAAAATTCAAGGGATTACTGTGCAACACGTGTGTACAAAATTTCTAATTCAACAATTTTCCCTTCCTCTGTCTTCTTTCTAAATGTAGGTAGTTGGCAAAGCCAATATTTGGCCCATAAAAGGAATAGTATAAGGGGGGTAAGTAGTGGTAATTTCTTACAATTCCTTTTTAGCCTAGTTTATACTGAGAAGTATTACATTTGGTCATTCTTAACTTGGTTCTCAAAACTTCTGAGCTTATCAGCCAAAGTCAGCTGAAGTTGTGAGAATAGGTGGCCCTATGATAGTGAATTCCCTCTGAGTGTTGGGAAAAGAAGTAGGTGCATATAGTAGGGGATTTATTGATTCCTTTCAGGCTTGGGAAGAATGCAGTGTGAATTCCTGCCTTCTCTTAGGCACTGGAGAATCTATTCCTTAGGTCAGGTCTCTCTGTGACATGGATTTTCTGGAGTCTGCAGGACACAGATTAATTGTAAGTCACTCTTGCAAGTAGGGGGGAATATTGCAGTAGTGTAATACACAAGAATTGAAAAGTAATTTGGTCACAAGATACACAAAACCACCGGTGTGGACAAGATGTCCCTGAAGTTGAGCATTTGACCTTGTAGCCGGATTGCTGAACTGAGTCCACGAGTGTTCTTGATGCTGTGAAGCCGCTTGCTGGCAGCAGGGGAAGGGGCCTGAAATGCCCTTTGTGTGTGGTAATCCAAGTTCTCTTGTGCAGCATCAGTTGTCCTTTACCAAGCTCAAACTTAGTTCTATAGTTGATGACAATCCAATTTCCAACATGAAAGCACTCTTAAGCTTTTCCTGTCAAATGCATCTCAACTCAATTTGCAGAAATACTTATTTGTGAAAGCCAGAATTTTACTCTGGGTTGAGCAATGGTAGGTAATACCTGAATTCATTTTTCTTCTTGTGTCCTGGGTCAAAAGCAGGCAGAAACAGTAATTTTTACATAGTTCAAGAACATAAAACCTGTGAGTGGTACAGTCATTCAAGTTCTGATGAAAATGATTATGCTTCAGTAGGGTATTTTTTTAAATTTAGATGAATGGTTGTGGTTACAATTTTTTACTTCTGAGTCAGTCTGGATAAACTTCAGGAGCCTTTGCCTTGTCCATGTGCTGCAGCCAAAGGCAGACACTCTATAGACAGGAGCTCCCTCTGCTTCTTGTAATGGTTTCTTTTGTCTTTTCCTGAACTTGGCAGAGCAAGACTGCCATGGAAGCCTATAAGGAAACTTGGAGTGGGTGGCCTGGGGCAGTACTCAGTTGGTGTCTCAGCTGTGCCTCTGTGTTGCATTCTTCCAAGTAAAATCTCAGGTTTGTGGAATCAGCAGATTTGCATCTATTTCAGGCACTAGCACAGGTTGCCCAGAGAATTTGTGGGTGTCACATCCCTGGAAGTGTGCAAGGCCAGATTGGATGGGCTTTGGGCAACCGCCTAGTCCCTGCCAATGGGAGCAGGTTTGGAACTAGATGTACTGTATGGTCCCTTCCAGTCCAAACCATTGTGGGATTCTATGATTTCATATCTTACTTGAAAAACAGCATTTCTGGAGATAATTCCATCCCCACTTAGCAAGGCTGAGGCTGTTTCATGTAATGTCAGCCACATGAGCTGCATCCCATCACAGCCCCGATCCATAAAATGCACAGCTCTGCTCTCCTAAACGAAACACTTCATGGATAAGACAGCAGTAACAGCTAAAGTGAGAAAAGTCAAAAGTGTTCCCACACAATTGAAGAAGGCAGCAAATTAAATTAATAAAGAGGATAATGTGGATGTACAAAACATTGAGAAAAGGTAGTAGTGTCCCAGAAGGATAGTTCCAAAACTTCTGACAAATAAACAGGGGTGGTTACGACATAGTGGAGCCAAACAAGAACAAACTCCCAATACAGAATCGAGACTGGTCTGATTTAGGAATCACCAGTTCATTTTTCAATTATATAATGCATATTCATTCTTGTTTTCAGAAAAGGCAGGATTTGAGAATAAAGAATTTAGTTCCCCCTTAAACAGCTTTAAGTTACTGGATTTAGCTTCCCTTTGAGGATGATGGAGAAGAGGAAGTAATGTAAAGTGGGCGTGATACAGTAAGTCCCCAGAACTCGTGGGGGAATGGGTCCAGGCAGGCCACAGGAGTCATGAAATCCATGAACATCCTGATGCCATGAATATTCAGTTAGACCCCACCTTTAGCCATGCCCCCTCCAATAATGAGCTCTAGCGGGTGCTCCTGGGAGTGTGGTATGCCCTCTAGCACCTCATTAAAGTGGAGCAAACGCCTTTTGCAGCTTCAGGGCCATGGAATCCTGGCTCCTGGACCGGAGCTGCGTTTCCAACTACAGAAACCCCGCAGCAGCCGGTGCGACCAGAGGCCTTGAAGCTGGTGAACAGCCCCCCAGCGGAGCTGCTTGGGCATGGAGCCTCCTGCCACTGTCAAGGACAGGACTGGCTCAGCAACGGAACTGGGCTTTAAAGTCAAAGGTTTAATGTTATCCTCACACCAGCCTTGTTCCTAGCACTGCCTCTGAGGTGCAGGGGGCCAGGCCAGGATGCTGTGGCTCCTGTGTGCACTCTGGTCCTGCATACGTTACCTGTTAGCATTCATGGTCAGTGCCAGGCCCTGCACCCCAACCAATGGGGGCCGTGTCTCCAATGGGAAAGGGGGCACAAGGGAATGGAGCGCTGGCCAGGGAGTGGCAGCGAGGGGAGGAGACGAGGCTTCTCCCTGCGCCAGGCGAGGTGGGTTTTTTGGTTGATTTCCTTCCCCTCCCCCACCCCCCCAGAATGTTTGGGCTTGTGGCAGTGGGCCCTCTGTAGATCGAGAGCTGCACGCAGGCAGACCAACACTACAGCCCCTGGGCAGGCCAAGGGAAGATGACCATCACCGTGTCTCCTCAGCTTGTTGCCTCCTGGCTCCCGCTGGGGCTGTCTGCCGAAGCGCAGGCTGGCAGTCGCTGTGCAGGGTGAAAGAGCTGGTGGCTGTCTGTGACCTGCTCCTGCTGCTGCTCCTCAGAAATGTGTGGGGCAGGGGTGGACAGGTGGGAGGAGCCGGTGGCAGCACCAGAGAACAGAGGCACCCCGAGCCAGGAGTACCTGCAGTCCCACTCCTCCCCTCCACCTGCTGCCACTGCCCACAGCTTTCTCCCCTTCTCTCTCTTACCCTCTCTCCGCACCTCCTCACCCCCGCCTTGCCTGCCCCACGCATCCTAGAACAGAGCCTTCAGCCCTGTCCAGTATCTACTGTCTCAAGTGTTTCTGGCATGGCAACAAACATCTACCTAACAAGAAACTGTACATACTGCTGGTGCCTAGAAGGAACTTTTATTTTGGACAGCGTGGGCACTTTGGCCACCAGCACTAGAGATCAGATTGTGACATAAGGAGGCTGGGACACAGGCGCTAGTACACACTGGGCTATGTCGCTGATGAGATTTTGTATTTTTTTCAAAGAATGCAACCGTACCGAGATGAGGCTTTCCCCCTCTTTTGGTTTCTCTTTAATAAATTTTCATTATTTGTTTGTGGCCGGGGCAGCGCTGCACCCAGAGCTGAGCTCCCACCTGGCCAGGAGTGCTTTGGGATTAAACCTCCCCTCCCCCACTATCCACGGGTCCTCAGATGCGGCATCTACCGTCTCCTGGCAACCTTCGGCCATTAGATGTGCCAGCTGCTGTACCTGGCTACCCTCTGGTCATCAGGTGCCCCATCCCCCTTCATCAGATGAGGCTCTTGCCACGTTGCTGTGCCTGGAAGCGCCGGCACAACCCCTCTGCCTCCGTGCCCCCCACCCAGCAGTGCTCCCAGCTCCATGGTGATGGTCGTGGTTCCCCTTCCCTTTAACCAGTGAAAGTGGAGGGCGCACGGCAACTCTGGTGGGTGGGGCCAATTTATATTTTCATCTGCTCATTACATATTCATGCATTGAGTGAGATCACGGGATCTGTGCACGTGTGTGGACCCAACTCACTGAAAAATAATTAATTGAAACTGCGGGTTTGTGGACTGCGAATATGCAGGGGTTTACTGTGTTTTACATTTCTGTCAACTAGAAAAGCCAATACACTGCTGCTTCAAAAAGAATTTCAATGAATAAAGAAGCAAAACGCAGAAAGTATTTCTTTTCATTGTTTGTAATACTTTTTAAAGTTATTGAAAGCAAAGAATTTAAAGTCCTGTGTCAATGCTATAACTGAGTTTTGATGACCAAGAATATATAAAGGTAAGAATGAAATCTCTAATACTTCTGTAACACAGAACTCACTTTAGCTGCATAAGAAATTAAGAGATTTTATTTTAGCCCAAGGACAACAAATGCTGCAAGGTTCTAGTTGCAAATCCCATTGATTGTAAAACTGATACTTGAGCACTTAAAAAAAGTTGATGGGAGAGAGAACTGGACTTCCATGAAACAGACTATGGTTGAGTACCAGGAGACAAATCTGTCCTACTTACAAACGACTCAAGTCCACTTTAGAACTCTAAAGAAAAAAATCACCAACTCCAGCTTTTAAAGCCTAGACCCTTTCAAAGGGTTGTCTCGCCACACTAGTAAATCTCTGAACCTACATAAATGCTGGATTCTATCAAGTTTTAAAAATTGCTTTCTATTGTGGCTAAAACCCCCCATCAACAAACAACAATTTGGAGCATTTTTATATGTTAAAGAAAGCTGCAACCTTGATAAGATTATATCAGAAATTAAATGCCAGCACAAAGGAAAGATTCACAACAAATTTCAAATTGCTTGAGAGAAACCTGTAAGCCAAAAGAGTTGTGGACAGCCCATTACTGAAAGCTTTCTTAAACAATGCAAATGTCTCATGACACAATTAAGTACAAATACTTGCTGAACCATCTACAGTCGGTGGACAGTCCATTACTGGAAGCTTTCTTAAACATGACACAATTAAGTAAAAATACTTGCTGAACCATCTACAGTCGGCCCTCTTGCACTTTGCGCACCCCATAGTGCGGCTTCAGATCTTAGCGGCATGATTTCTCAGCGATGTAGGAGACCCGTTTCACAACTGTGCATGTGCGACTTGCCGCCACGGCTAGTGCCACCGCGGCGGCAGCCCGGGTGGCAGAATGGGCGGCAGTGGGGGCGTGGGCAGCAGTGAGGGCAGCATGGGCAGTGGGGGTGGTGGCGGTGGCAGCAGCGGCGCGGCCGCCATTCAACACGGAAGTCGGGCTACGCGGATGCCAATTAAGACCGCGGGTCTGCATTATAGGAGACCCGACTGTGTTTGCATTGGCTCAACACCAGACAGACTCTCTCCGATTTGCATGTGATCCTTGTAAAAGTTCGAAGTGAAACACAAGCCCTGAAACAGCTCTTTGTAACCAGTGTGCATTCAAAAGTCATAAGGCAACTCAGAAAGCATAGAATAAGACATGGATTGCAGAGATCACTGCTATACTCTGTCTTCTGAATAAGATATTTCCTCCACCCTTAAAGTGTAGCTGTGGCATAACCATAACAGTAAGGTTATAATTAGAGAGCAAAAAAAAATGTTATTTTAGAGTACACTATGCTTTGGGTGAAGTTTTTTTCAGCTAAATTAAAATTAGAATTAAATATTTTCTCTATGTGAAATACCCTACTTATACAAAAATGGTAAAGCAAATTAGTATATATGACTTCCGTTTAGTGGGACACCCCATGGTCTCCCTTCCTTTCCCTTCTGTGCCTCTCTGTTGCAGAACCCATTTGTTTTACAAGACTGCTTCTGCAGTACTGAGATACAAAGTTAACATGTAAGAGCAAAGATAGGTAAGTACAAAAAACCCCTTTGAAACCAGCACAAATGATCAGTATGACATTTCAATATAGTGAGCACAAAGCCAGAGTCACTGACCCTTAGCCAAGTTTTTCAACATTACTTAAAAATTAGGTCAAATGTTTACTATTTTATGGAAACATTTAAGAACAACTGTTCGGGGATTTGCAAACATACACCATTTTCAGGTTTATTTCCTCCTCTTGCTGACCACAGTAAAAAAAAAAATCTCATTTAGTAGGAAAAAGAATTTTGAAGATCATAGGAAGATCACAGAAAGAAATCACAGCAGACTTTCATAGCACTTAAGTTTCTCTGTGTGGTCTTGTTGTGATTTTTCATGACCATATGTGCTAGAAGAAGCATGTCACTGCTGTAACACTTTGCAAACCCTTCTGAAAACAATGTCAATTTGGGCTTCACAAAGAAAATTAAGACATAGACACACAGGCAGAAACACTAAGGCTTTCACTTTGTGTGTATCTATCTCCCTGCTGTATCTTGACTGGGCATTATAAAATTATTTGTAAGCATGAAAGAAAAAAATTAACCATGAAGCTGCTTCTGATATCAAGACAATCGATTTAGAGGGCAAGTTAAATCTACCACAGGTCACAACATAAAGCGATCATTTTGGTTCACAAGAAACGGCCCAGCCCATACATAAGAGATGCTCTGGTGTGACAATCTCTCTGCAACTGGTAATCCCCAAATGAAGACACTGGTGGCCAAGTTAAACATTGGATGTGCCCAAATTCTTTACACATGAAGCACCTGACAAATACATCCTCCTGCACATACTCTCAGATCTGAAGCCTTAAACTGCCACAAGCACCTGTTTCTAAAAACCTTTGGTTAAACAGCTTGGCCCACACCTTGTATAAATTAGTACTCTAGGAATAATCACAGGACAGGTCAGGCTGAACATGGGGCAGATTTCAGGGAGGAGCAGATGACCAGGCTGCCATGCTGTAGGGTGGGTGGACGCACACACACTCCATGTCCTGCTGCCTTTCCTGTGTCCCTCTTCCACAGCAGGAGAGACCCAGCTCAGTGATGTAGCTCTCACCTATCTGTGTCCTTTTCTGAGCTGGGATAGAAAATTCAGATGAAATTCAGAAAGCTCAGTGGGTCATGATTACTGCTGGAAACCCCCACCACCAGACGATGTATTTTTGTTCCCCAGAAAAGCCAACCGCATTATTACTCAATAATGTGAAATCTGAAAAATGGAACAGCTCTATTGCATGTAAGTGACATTTTCTTAAAATGAAAGCCCCTTGGGCCATTTTCCGGAGCACAGACTTTGGCCCTGGAGTGACACCACGGAAACCATGGTGCTGTGCCCCCATTTCCACATTTTCCCAGGACACCAAACCACCCTTCCTCTCTGGTTCTATCCATCAGTGGCTGCAAATCGTAGAAAGATCAAGTTAGCTGCCGAGCAGCCAGCTAGATTGGGAAAATACTGATCTGTATGACTTGATGTGCAGCCACCGAGTGCTAACCCAGAAGGGTTTTCTGTCGTATTCGCAGTGTTTCTGGTGGGACCCATTCGAGCAGACCTGCTGTAGTTTCTCCATGTTGACCAGCAACTCTTCAAACTAAAACATGTTACTGATTCCCTTCCGTGTGCTGTAAAAAATTTCATCTACAGATAGTTAAATACGTGCCCATACTGAATTATGTCTGTGAGGGCATACTATGAGCACAGCTCCAGGATGGTGCACAAAGAATAGAAATGTGGTGCTTTCAAAAACATCCATGAGGCAACGAGACAGAGAGAGTGATTGCACATTGGAATGGGCTGCCCAGGGAGGTGGTGGAGTCGCCGTCCCTGGAGGTGTTTAAGAGAAGACTGGACGAGGAGCTCAGTGACATGGTCTAGCTGGGGGGTGTAGGGCTGGATGATCCTGGGTCCCTTCTGGCCCGGAGTGGCCTGCTAGACTGTGAGGGATCTAGGTTGGTGTTACGCTCTGGGATGTGCTTTGGGTCTCTGTACGGGTGTTAGGTGGTGAGTTGGACTAGATGATCCTTGTGGGTCCCTTCCAACTCATAATATTCTGTGAATCTGTGAGTTCCACGCCTGGAGTAAAGCCTCCTCCACGAGGTGCCACTCGCGGGTCGGGCAGCACGGGGCGCTGCCCTGCCCTGCCCTGCCCGGCCCT
>WEKX01027524.1:11087-46136 GCA_013390025.1 Pitta sordida
TTTTTTTTTCCCCCCCCCCCCCCCCCCCCTCCTTAGAATATAGCACTTTTCCCTCATTCTGTGGTATCTTAAAGATTCAAGTATAGGAAATTGAGATTCATGTTATTAGTGTACTGAGCAATGGTAATGACTATTAGAAAAAAACCCCAAACCACGATGTTGTACTAAAGAATTTTATCTTATGGCTTGTATCATTGCAGAGCAAAGCTAGGACTGTGTATATGGCCTGTTTTTCTAAATATTTAGCACATTTTTATTACTTTAAATTTTATGTCAATTTTTCAAATTGTATATGGTTTTTAATGAGTTGACCTTGTTGTTATTGTAATCATTTGTATCATTGTAATCATGGTTCTCCCTCTCAAAAAAATCCCAACAAACAAGCAACCACAACACACACATTTTTGTATTGCTTTTGCTTACCTTTTGTTGTTATGCTAATTTTTCTAACCTTATTCTTAATCTAGTTGTTCAGTGTAGGAATACGGTCTTCAGAGTTCTGATCTCCAGCATTTTGTGAGAGAAATGACTGTTGAGTAATAATGGATATTCAGTAAACTAAATGCTTTGGTTTCATTAAATATGCAGCCTAGAGACCACTGGGAATGAAACCTACAACCAACTGCTAAAATATCAATTCATTTTTTCCCATTGCTGAGAACAAAACTAGGCTATAACACAATAAAATAGTTGAGCTTTATAAATTTTTGCAAATTTTGTAGTGTGATTTAGTGTGAGAAAAGAATAACTGAGCTGCAAGAACGCCTTCAGTTCTGCCATTAAATATTGCTAGTAAAACTTGCTTTTATAGATTTGCATATCTTAGTAGAGTTATGAATAATTACAGTATGAGTGATGATCAAAGGTACCCGTTTTCAGACCAGCCTTCTAATCTATTAGGAATGGGTTAAATTAGAACACTTAAATCCCACAATTTCCTTATACATGTAACAAACATATTTGGTTATATTGGAGTAGAATGTGAAGGAATTCTCATTGTTGCTGAATACTTGGAATGCTTGCTGATTGCTGATTTTAGTGCTGAGCTTTTCCCAGGTCCATGTTTGAGAAATCCAGTTCTTTGTAAATCACAGCATTTAGCAATGAATTCTTCAACAAATATATCCACTCTGAAGGAGTGTGAAGGCACACAATCAACACTTTGTAGATAAATTTTGTCATCCTGTGTTCTAGATACGTGCTGTGGCGATGCAGTACAAATTCTAATACCAAATGTTAGAAATAAATGTCTCTTGGTGATGGGTGTTCAGGCTTTTGAGTTCCCAAGTGCTGTCCTGTCTAAAGAAGCATTTCAGTTCTAGGGCAGATCTTGTCTAACATGGCCTCAGGCCATCACAGCTGCAGCAGATCATCAGGATTTAGAATTTTTTGTAAACTTGAAACCTAAGTTATGTAGCACTTCTTCCCTTAAATTGTCCCCTGGGTTCAGTGCTTCTATTTCTTCTCGTGAACTTTCCTTTTAGCTCTAAGATCCTCTGTATTTTCAGTCTTGGAAAAGTTCTGTGGTGGTTTATTTTTGGTTTGTGGGGTTTTGCTTTGGGTTTGGCTTTTTTTTTCTTCTTTGGTTACTTTGTGCTATCAGCAGATGCTCAGACAGTTGAGGTGTTCCTCTGAGGGTTTGTGTAGACTTCCGATTGGGCATGATTGTTCCTGTTCAGGACAGAGGCAAAATGCTTCAAAAGTACAGTACGTCCCCAGTGCATCGTGACCTCGCCATTGCGACCCCGGCGATTTGCGATATAAATTTCCTGCAGTCCGGTTTCGGGCATTTGCGAGGTCCCCTGGCTGGGGCATGCGCAGTGACTCTGCTTTGCCGAGGGGCGGTGCCGGCTCTCCCTCTGGAGTGGGACTGGGCCGGCCCCNGTGGAGCAATGGGCATGGCCTATGTGCATTTTAATGACCTGCACGTATTTACGAATTTGACGTTTTGCGAGGCCCGTGGACCGTTGTTCCTCGCGAAGGATGGGGTATAACTGTACTTGCTTTATTTGATTTATTTTATGAGAGGGCAGAAAACACAATTTCTAATGAATGTCTCATCCATGAATATTATTTGAAACAAGGTGGATAAGGCTTTCCCTCCCCACCAACCCTTTCTCTAATTCATACAGCCTGCAGTTGCGTAGCGTTTAGTCTCTGTTACCACTTCAGTTTTTTAAACCTGCTGTTTAAGTGCGGTTACTAATTAAGCTCTTTATTTCCTTAAGCATTGTTAATGATAAATAAAAACATTTGCAATTTGGTAATTATGTATTGAGGACTTTCGGATTTCAGAATAAGACCTGCCTAATTGTGAAATGGGACAATAATACCCTTAAAACGTAACAGTCTTGTACACTTGTCTGATCTTTTTCTCTGAGCAGATGAGCAGCAGGCTTTGAATTCAATCATGCAGGATTTGGCTGTGCTTCATAAGGCCAGTCGTCCTGTATTGCCCCAGCAAGAAACAGGAAAACCAAAGTCATCTTCACCTAAAAAACAGGTAATCTTAAATATCCTCTCTAACCTACTGAACACTAAATGTCCTGCTGTGACTTCTATAATTAATTTTTTGCCAGACCAGTGAGCATACCAGAATGAGCTGTTAGTCTCTCACACGTGCTGCCATTTTCTATGTTCATGTTCTCATATTAGCAGCAAAATGAAATGGTGACATTTCAGAGCAGATCATAGTGTGCATTTAACTAACTTGGGAACTGATAAATTGAAGGTTATAGAGATATTTTTATGTGGTATGTCAGGTGATTTTATACTTGTTATTATTGTATTGGTACTATACCGTTTTAAAACATGAAAAAAGAATTGTATAGGTTTACTAGATTGCCTGGTTGTCACCTATATTCTACCAAAAAATGTACAGTACAGCTGCAGAAACACGGTTAAGGTGGTCTAGTGCATCTTTGGCCTTGAGTTCTTATTTGTTCATATGCTGGAAGTCTTAGTTCTTTTCAATGGTATGTTTTTTTCTGTAGATACTGAACAAAAATGGAAAAGTACTAAATACTTAGTTGGTATGTTTGAGCCACTTTATAGAAATATTATAATTTTACCCTAATGGAATTAACTGTAAACTTTTTGATTGGATCCTTAATTTACAGTTCAATATTTAATGAAAATTCAGTTTGTCCTTATTTTAATGTTTTAAGATTAAAATATTCCTGTACATTTGGCTCTTACATGTTTGAAACCCAATGCCTACATCTTTTTCGTTCTGTGCTTTAGAAGTTGTTATGTTGAAATACCATACATTGATCCAAAATAATGTGTTTGCTTACAGAAATTGTAATTCAGAATAAGTTTTTGTATATTGGAAAGGACAGAAAATTAGGATAGAATTTAGTCCTAGTGTAAGAATATTGAATGGGAATTCATGGCCTTCATTAAAGCAGGTGCTAACAATTAATTGTGGTTCCTTTATCCCTTTTCTTACAGAATGATGTTAGAGTCAAATTTGAACATCGAGGTGAAAAAAGGTAAGGAAACACTTATCTCTTAATTATTTGTAGAGTTTTGTTTTGCTTCTATCCTG
This sequence comes from Pitta sordida, assembly GCA_013390025.1. Lineage (NCBI taxonomy): Eukaryota > Metazoa > Chordata > Aves > Passeriformes > Pittidae > Pitta > Pitta sordida. The sequence continues at coordinate 14,638 of WEKX01027524.1, forward strand.
AAGTTTCATATAAACTGTTCAAAGTGTTTTAGATCTCTAAGTGTATTTGATTTGAACTTTAATTTCGGTATGAATGCAATTTAAAGAGAATTAACTGTTTGAAATGTGGGCTATAAGAATACATAAATGCCTTAGTATCATACTGTAGCTGTGTCCTATAAAGTATCCTTCATTTCATTACACTTCAGATAGGTGTTTGTAGCCTGGATCAATCACTTAGAATAGATTTCAAGTTTGAGTAGAGCAGAATAATAAAATTTTTGCTGTATCATGTGTGTAATAGGTGCATGATAACTCATTGTTACTGTAACAGCGAGAGAAAGAGAACCAGATTTTAAATCTCGGTGCTGGATTGTACTTTGGAGGTACCAGTCTGAGAACTGTAAGAGGAAAAATTACTACATTCAGATTGTTTTCAGTTAGTTAAAATTCATTTTAATTTTGTGTCTCAGAGGTAGCTGATGCATGTGCTTAAAGTATACAATATATATGTGACTGCTCTGATGGCTGCTCAAAAGCTTTTACAGAATTCATTGTACAAGTCCATGCAGATCTGGTTTGTGGACAACTCATTTTGCCTGCCTGTCTCTGAAAGCATAACATTTCATTCTGTCTACAGAGAAATCGTTACAGAGTAAGATCTTTGAAAATACTTAAAGAAAAAGGAAACAATATCCTGGTCATGCTGTTTGTCAATAGAAATGGTGAATTTCTTAATTGCTTCAGAATGAAACTCTTACTGCTTCTGGGCAGCCTTAGTGTGACGTGTAGCAGTTGTGTGTTATCTATGCTGAACTCTTTGTATATGGAGCAGTAAATTAGCAGTAAGTTCTTTAGGTATTAACATTCTTGAGCTTCTTTCTATCACTTCTCTGAACATCACATGTAAAAGTGCACTGTTATTGGCTTGAGTGCTATAACTGATTTGGAGAATATAAGTCTTTTTTGAAAGCTTTGAAAATTGAGGACTCTCCTGCTGACAATTTCTTGTGAAATAAGGGGAAGCATGAATTTAAAACAGAGAGATGTTTCCTTGCCACCAGTCTGCATGGACAGTGAATTTTGCAGTTTATCATAATTCAGTTTCACAGTGGACTAAGCTAATCTATTCAGTATGAATACAAGTATAAAGTAGGTATGTGGAAAGATACCTTTCCCAAGCTTTTTTGCTGGTGGGCCTAGCTCTGTTTTGGGCTGTCCCGACAAACTTGAGCCCACCTGCCTGGCGGGTAGTGGGCAGCCCAGGCTCATTGCTCAGCATGAGTAGTTGTACTTTTGTTGCCTGAGGATGTAGCTCTAAAGATAAAGTAATGAAATTATGCAAGAAAAGTAAGTTATGCAATGGCTTTCTTACTAGTTTTTAAAAAGAGAAGTGAAAAGGGAAGTGATTCCAGACCTGCTTTCAGTGGTGAATGTTCCACTTTGCTCCAAGAGCTTGTGGTGTGATGGGTAGAGTTGTAGGCTTGCTGCACAAATCGTTAAGTGCAGTGAGAATTGGTGTTGGTTGGGTTTTGGGGTATTTTTTAAAGATTTTTATTTTTAAAGCCATAAAAATAAAAATGAGAGTTTCTAACCTCATTTTACTGAGAAAAATTGTTCCCTAACCAGTGTAGTACTAACTACACTGATGAAACTACATCAGTAGAACTACTGATGAAAGGGACAGTTACCCTTTGCTAACTTCTCTGCTTCACAGAATTTGAGTGCTCTTTCCTTTTTGATTGTGAATTGAATGTCCCTCAATAGCTTAGTCACTTTTAAAAGCTTTGTTTGATGCTGTTATATCTCAGAAAATACAATAGTTTTCTGTAGTAAAACGTTCGGTTACAGGCAGTTTGGGCTAATTGGTTTGCTGCGACATGGAGTTAAAAGAAAATCTGAGTTGTTGACCTACGCCTGCACCATTCTTACAGGAGCACACTTGAAGCACAGTTAGTGATGGACTGGGCAGTTTGAGTGTGTAGTTCATTATGGTAAAGATGGTGAAATTTAGGTGCCTTCCTCAGGTAAGATAGTCTTTTGGATTTCCAAAAAATGGGGACTGCAGGAGTAATTCCTTTCTGATCCTTACACTTGTCAGCCTGTGGTATTCCATTGTGTTAGTTTTCTGCAGTAGAAAATTTTAGAAGTTTCTGAGATTTTGCCTCTGAAATAGAGGCTTGCAAAGCATTAAGGGAGCCATATGGAAGCAAGTAAAATAGTCATAATGAAATGTAATTCTGTGGCTGATTATCCCTTTTAACTTTTTCACTGCTTTTCTTTTAAGTCTCAAAATATGGAGGTCAGTAAATGGAGTATAGCCTCTTATGATATTTTTAGTAATAAATTAGATTCTAAGATAGTTCTTAAGTAACAAATTGTCAGATTTTCATAGGTAATAGACAAAAATTTTTATCACTTAAACTGTTTTTCAGGATCCTGCAGTTACCAAGGCCCATTAAACTTGAAGATCTTGCAGCTAAAGCTAAAGTTGCTTTTGGACAGACTATGGATTTACATTACAGCAATAATGAGGTAATATTCTGTGTCCTCTAAATTCTTGACCTGGACTTTATTTTAAGGCTGAAATTTGCTCTCAGAAGTAGGGGGAACCACTCCCGTGACAAAACCCCAGATTTTCTACTATGTCTGTGTGTGTTTTCTCAAATATGTAAGTCTTGTCCAAATTTGAATAAGCAGGAGATGCATAAAATGCTTCATGAGCTGTGAAATCTTGATTACGTCTCAGACTTGATTAGGAATGAGTGAATTGTCTTCCTGATCTCACATAGTCCTGTTGCATGACTTTGGGAAAGTCTTTACCTCTTTGAGCTTTGTTGTGTTTGTAAATTTGGAATAACATTTATCCTTTCTTGTAAACCTATTTCTTTAAGGATTAATCTTGTTAGATAATTGATAGAATGCCGCATTAGTTAATGTTTAGATTGGAGAACTAGGCTTGACTATTGCTCGTCTTAAAGTGGCTGGTTCCCAAACATGCCTTGGGAAGAGGGCCAGCACTGTCAAGCCACTTATGCCTGATCAATACTTCCAGCTTTCCTTTAGAAGTAGGGATGGAATTATTACTATCAAGTGTATTTACAGATACAGGATCCAATTTTACAAGTTACTTCTGGATTTTGCCTTGAGTCAGCAAAGGGTATTTGTGTGCTTGGTTGTGCATAACACAATTGCTGTATCTGCCCTGCATCTTTGCAGAAGAAGTAATTGCTGTTTGTTGGTTACTCACTGTGCTACCAGGCACTTCCTTGAAACTGATTCCCAGCAGAAGGCATTTGGAGATTAGGAAGGTCAGAAGAAATGGCTCTTCATAATGCTTTAGCCTCAGCTGCTTCCACCGGTAGATTTTTAGGCATCTGAGTAGATTTTCTGCTTGTCAGCTCTTGCACTAGTGGGCAAATCATCCCATCACCTTTCAGAAGTGAGATGGTAATAACATCATCAATAGCATTAAAAACACAACTTTAAAAATCTTTTGCGCTTTGTGAGTTCAATCCCGTCCTCCTCAATCCCATTTCTTTTTGTATAAAAGTGCTGTATTTTGACTGGTGCTGTATTTAAGCACTGCTGACTGAGGTTATTTACAAATAGAATAAATTTCATAATCTGTAGTGTTGTTCCTTTCTTACAAGCAGATGTTGTAATTTACACAAGCCTGATTTTAGAACTCAGATCTCAAGCACACTTCAGTGGTGTCACATTTTCTGTTCTAAAGATACCTGTATGCCAAGTTAATTCTTATGAATTAGATCCAGGTAAGTTTCTAGTGAGGGCAAGTATTGTTGCACATGGATGACATCTTCCTTGAAGTAAGGATACACTTTCTTAACAACTTCTGGATTTCAATGGAGAAGTTCTGTTAGTGATTCACCTTCAAACAAGTGTAGTTGTAATACAGTGGACCCCTGCCACTATGCGCTTTTGCGCTTTGTGAGTTCAATCCATTGTGGGGGGTTTTCCACGAAAATTCCTCTCTGGCCATGCGTGGTGCGACTCTTGAAGGGCTACTATGTAAATAAGTTCATGTATATTCAATTATGCCCCACCAGTCACCCAGCCCACCTCAGCTCCCGAGGGGCTGCAGGGCATTCCCGCGACTGCTCCGCAACCTGTGACGCATCAGGAGACCACAGGGGATGTGTTCTGGCCCCTCCCCGTGGTGTTCCCTGCAGCCCCCTAAGCAAGCGGCTGCCAGGGCAGGTCCTACCGGGACCAGACTCTCCGCGCTCGCAGCTGCAGAGCCGTGACTCCTGGGGATGGCACTGTTTTCGCTTGGTGCTGTCCCAAACCTCAGGCTGGCCTGTACCCTTGACTGCCTCTGTCCCTCCCAGACACCGCCGGTCACGGACGACCCCTGTTGGACCGCATGTCTCTGGCCGGGTGGATAGTCCAGGAGCTTCCGGAGCCCTGCCCGCACTGCCAGGGCCGCTCCCTCTGCTGGATCTGCTGCCATCTCGCCTCCTGCCATGTCCTAATGACTGCCGAGGGTCCCCTGTTCCTCTGAGCAAGCCCTGCAGCCCCTTTGCCGAGCATGGCCAGGCAGCCATAGGGCTGGCTGTGTGGAATCGCCCTTTCCTATGCCAGGAAGGCACTGCTCTGCAGTACTATATAGTACTACATACTTCAGTACTTAGTGAAGGCATCTGAAGGAAGAGTTCAGGTTGAACTTCTAGCATTTTAATGCTAACTTGAGGGATCATTTAATAAATTCTATTTTCAAGTTGTTTAGTATGAAAGAAAAGATTCTTTTTATTTGTTTGTCTGCATTTGACTTCCTCATTTTTTCTTGTGTCTTGTTTAAGACATTTCCCCCCCCTTCCCTGTTTTGTAGCTTGTAATTCCATTAACCACACAGGATGACCTGGACAAAGCTGTTGAACTGCTTGACCGTAGTGTACATATGAAGAGTCTCAAGATATTGCTTGTAATACATGGAAATACACAGGTATGACCTGATATGTTAAATACATTTTTAATACTTTCCATATTGAAGTATAATTTTTATCATTTCTTAAAGATGGCATTTTTCCACTTGAAAATAGTACGAATTGCTTCTCAATTTCATTTTATGCATCTATGAGCATCTTGTGTTTACTCAGTTTTAACTCCATCCTGGATTCTGTTCCTCTCTCTTTGTTTGCCTTCCCTACCATAGCAAAGTGTTCCTTAGTAGGATGATAAAGTGATACAAATTTGAAAAGCATGTAAAATTTAACTAGTAGCAATTATTTGAAACTGTTCTTTAAGTCAGGTGTTGGTGATGCTACTTTGTGGGAAGTTCAGTGTTGTAGCAAACAGTGGTGGGCTATAGATTAAATGCTGGGGTATTTTGGTATTATCTAACAAATTGTGGTATTGATATTGATAGGATTTGTGTACTGGTACATACTGAAAATTGTTGTTAAAGAGTGAGAATGAGCTACTAAAATAGATGAATTGTGATGTAAATTGGGAAGCCGCTTTTTGACTGCTTGAAAGAAGGAATGTACTGCACAAAGCCTATAAAGTTTGCAAATTATTTTTATTGTCAGGAGTATAAAGTAATAACTGAAGGTTGTAATATTTATGCATTTCCAGTCACCCAGTGTAAATAATGTGGAACCCTTGCCCTCACTGGAAGATTTAGATAATACAGTGTTCAGTGTGACAGATAGAAAAAGACGACTGTCTGTAATAGGTAAGCTGAACATTCCAATAGCTTTTATGGGAAATACTTTTCTTCTGTATTATTTTCTTCATGAGGATTTTACTTTCAACACACAATGTGTGAATTTTTCTCATATTCATCAATGACTCTACTATGGGATTTCACTTGGGGGTGTGGATTTTGAATTTTAAGTCCGAAGTGTTTTAAATATATATAAAATATAGAAATTTTCTCCAAATTCCCACAATTAAATAAGTCTGTGTAGAAATATTTGTGTTAACTGATGGGTAACTTAAAAATGAGCTACTTAAAAATCTCTTTATATGGCAATGTGTTTCTTTGGTCCTTTTAGGACCCTCATATTTTCTTAATGTGTGAACTTTTGCTTAAGATACTTATTTTGGCATTGATATAACATTTTTGCTTATTCATATTTTGAAGGTGGTGTGTTGTTAACTTCTAAATTTAATTAGGAAGCTAAAGAGCTTAATGAATAATTTCCCAGACAATTTAATTAAGTTATTATGCATTTATTATGAATATATGTATTCATGTTCTTAAAGACTTAATATTCTACTAAGAAAAACTGGAATACTCAATAGTTGCAAAGAATTAGTTGACATGGGTGGAAGGGCTTGGATTTTGACTTTGTTCAAAAGAAGAAGTTTACCCAGCAAATTGTATTTTTGTTCCTGTATGATGAAAATTCTTTTGACTACCATGGAGGCAACTCTGCATTTTTTAAAGGCTATGCTTAAATGTTGGGAAATGCCCAAAGGAAGAAGTGGTGCAGGCAGACTCAGTGCCCTTGAAGCACTTGAATAAAACCCCTGTAGTGGAGAGACTGACTGGCTCTTTTCTTTTAAAAGGTTCTAATACTCGTGATAGGAGTTCACCTCCCCCAGGGTACATTCCAGATGAGCTGCATCAGGTGGCTCGAAATGGGTCGTTCACCAGTATCAACAGTGAGGGTGAATTCATTCCAGAAAGTATGGATCAGGTACGTGTGTCATTATGAAATGCTGTTGAAGTATATGGAATTGTTAGCAAGAACAGCAAGAAAATTGATGATAACTCTGAGAAACATAATTGGTGGGAGAAGGTTGAAATAATTGGGCTGTTTAGTCTTGTGGGACCTGTGCTTTTTCTCTGTAAGTCTCTTCAGTTTAAGTATGTTACTACAAAGAGAAAGATAATATTCTTAATTCCCATGATAGTTGAGTGAGGTAGTGATAGATATAAATAACAGCAGAGATGTCTACATTAGAAAGCACAACCCCCTTTATTTTAATGAGAGAGATATGTAAGCAAGAAGGTTTTACCACTTTCCCAAGTACTTAAAGGAGATTTTAAGAAAGAGTTTGAATCTTTTAGACTTATTTGGACTCAGCTGATACTTAAGAGTTGGACTTGATGATCCTTATGGGTCCCTTCCAACTTAGGATATTCTGTGATTCTGTGCGATACTGTGTTGGGGTGGAGGTAAGAGTTAGGGCCTGGCATAAATAAGCTCTGAAATAGTTTCCAAAGTCACTTGGTTTTTGTGTGAAGATCACAAATGTATAGGGTTTTTTCTTCTTTTTACTCACCTGCATTGTTAGTGTAGGATATCAGCACATATAGCAAGAATAAAAATCCTGCTCTCTGAATATCGAAATTACTCTCAGAAACAGCAGGAAAAGAAGCTGGAATGTAATGGCTCACAGAACTGGCAATGGAAGAAGATGTTTTAAGGAGGAAAGAAAAATAATGCTGCATACCCAAATCACTTCAAGTTGTTGTTGACATTGGCACTGTATTTACAAATGGCAATAGGCAATGGTTTTTATGAGCTGACTAAATGAGAGACAGATGATAGAATAAAAACAGAGGCAAAGGGATTGTGCAATTGGTTGCACAATTTCAATGGCTGAGCTGAGAATAGAGACTGAATCTCCTAATTTCCAGACCAGGGTGTTATTCATTATTATAACCACATGGTCAGATCCAGCTCAGGTCTGGATTCATTCAGTGAAATGGTTACTTTTGGCCTAGGCCAAGTCATGTTTCGTCACTGACTGGTCAAGACATACAGATGATACCTGAGGTCTGGAATATCCATTTACTCCTGAGTATTCCAGAAATATGTAACCTATCATATATGCATTCTGTGTAAGCTGTCAACAGGTTTAAATTAATGAATTTTACTTTTATGGGAAGGCAGGTTAGTTCAACCTAAGCAGCCTCAAGGGCCAGTTTCGGGTGTTGGGAACTCACAAATAATGTTTCCTCCTGCCCCTTGCTAAGGTGCCACATTACCTTGGCAAGTGTTGGCCATGCTTCTATCATCTGTCGTGTCCTGCCCCACAAAGACAAGAATGGAATTTAGGAGTGGAGGGCTTTGCTTTGCTCTGCTGTTCATCTGCCTGAGCGCAGCTATTCATACTCTGACAGACTCCACACCTTCTATACAGAAGAGATGATAGGTTGAATAAAACCATACTGCATTAGGTTATAGAGGTAATCAATATGGCTTTTTTTCATTTCAGTACCCACAGTTCAGTATGAAAAAAGAGGAATAAAATTGCTGAACCTGTGGTGAATATTGTCCTCTACAATACAGAGTTCCTTTAAGTGGTTGAGTTTGCAGAGTGCAAAGTCACATTCTGGACAACGGTTTTCAAGAAGTCCTTGATTAGTGTTTGGCAAAGTGTGTCCCCACAGAGTCTGTGATTTCAGAAGAAGCACAGACTATAAAAAGTGGAGGGGTAGCTGTTTAATTTACAGCAAAAGACTGGATTCATATAAAATAGTAGATGTTACATAATATACAAAAATAAATTTCATTCTAAGAAGGAGCTTTTTTAAAGACAAAATGAGCTTTCCCCTCTGTTTTTATCAGCTCTCATCTGTTTTGGATTTGGTTTTTACTATGTGTTTCAAGGCAGAAACCTTAAGTATTTAAAAAAAATTAAAAACCAGACTTGAACTTGTTAGTCTTCCTCTGTTTGTTATTTATTAGATGCTGGATCCGTTGTCTTTGAGCAGTCCTGAAAACTCTGGCTCGGGAAGCTGTCCCTCACTTGACAGCCCGTTAGATGGGTAAAAATTCTTTACATTCATTATTTATCTTTATTAGATTGCATAATATGTCAGTTGTAACATATAACAACTCTCCAGTGACAGAACTTCTTCCAGAAATTCCTCTCTAAGTTACAGAAGGTTTATAAAAGCTTGTTGAAACTTCTTAATTGCTTACTAATACATGGAAAACACAGTAACTTTATTTTTTTAATAATTTGGTTTTAAAACAAAAAAAAAATTAAACTTCAGATCATACAAAAATATACTGAAGATTTTTACTAACTGTTGCCAAGTCTTACATATGTGTGACATTCACTGACAGTGAGCCATGCTATTAAATTTGCAGTTTCTTATTCTAAATTAGAGTTTCTTAGGCACTGCCACATAAAGTAGGCTTCCCTTTGCCACGGCAGAGAATACCCACTTCAAGAGGGTAGACTCAAAAGACAATCCCTCCTTTTCTTTGTCATTACTGTCCAATTCTCTGCCGTTCCCATACCAGACTTTCCACTTACTTTGCTTTGTGAAAGCCCATCAGTTAGCAGGAAGCAGCAGGTACTGGGGAGTCTGGGTGTCTGGGTTTATCTCTGGAGAGATTTGTGTGTTTTGAGGGGGTCACTATCCACCAGCGAAGCCAAGGGGAACATACTCCTGTTTGGCTTATGGTTGGTCAGGTAAAAATAACCTTGGTCTCATGTTGTGCAGATTGTTTACTTGTGTATTTTGAACTGTTACACAAATAGGACTAATTTATTTGATTGGTGAAAAGGTAAAGAATTGGAAATCACTCCCTGTGGCAATTGAATCAGAGCTACAGTATTCCATAATACCATTCCATGTGAGAAGATACGATTTGAGGACACAAATAGATTTGGTTTGACAATTACATTTTTGAGTTAAATAACGAGTTTCCATTTCACAAGCAAGAAGGCAATAGATGTGAAAAGTATTTTGTGATTGTAGTATGATAGGGTTTACACTTAATGTTTACTGTAGCTCCATAGAACAGAAACTCAGCCGAATTGCCAGATTTTTAGGCGTTTTGTGGGGTAAGTGCAAGAAGGGGAAACCAAGGAATCTTAATACAGCTCATATTTCTTCAAAACTTCTTTTTGTTGTTTTCTTTTTACTTAATTTGTCAACTCTACTTAGTTTGTTTTCCTTTTTTTTTTTTTTCTTCCCGTTTAAGTCTTTCCTACAAAGATGTAGGTTTTGTGTCTCCAATTAGCTTCTGTTACCCATTAGAGAAATTATTACCAGAAAAAGGAGGACATTGTTTTGGTATGTTTATGGAAATATACTGTAATCGATTGCTCTGACTGGCAATCCCATCCATGCCATTTGGTGGCTGGGAGTTACATACCAACTGTAGGTAAGAAACAATGTGATCATGTAAGAACCACAAATTCTTCATCATTCTGTAACTTAACAAAATCACTCTCTTATTCCTGTGACTTTCATGGAGAGAAGAGGAAATATTTTTCCTCATTAAAAGGTTCTACAGTTTCTTCGGTTAAATTTCCCCAAAAGTTTTTGTAGGCTGTATAACAGATTTTGCCAGTCTATAAACCTTTGTGTTTAGCCATAAAAGTGTTAAACATAAGTATTCCTTTGTGGCTTTACTTATGATAATTCATGTTTTTACTAATATTATTGCTCATTAACAGTGTCTGTTGCTTTCTTACTGCCTTAAGCTCAATAAGCTTTTCCACTGTTACTGATCTTCAGTTGTTATAGGTACCCTACTAGGTTTGAGTTCCACATTTGTAAAACGGTGCAGCAACTTGTATAGCAGTATCTGTTCATCATTTATAAAGAACTGTGATACTGTAAGATTAAATATCGAAGAACTAGATTAACAGCACTTTTTAGACGCTATGCTTTAGATGCTATGTTTTCACCCTTCCAGGGACAACTATCCTAAATCTCGGATGCCAAGAGCACAGAGCTATCCAGATAATCATCAGGAGTTCTCAGGTAGGCAAAAATCACTGGGCATACTAGCTTTCCAGAACTGTTCCCCTTGCAAATAATAAGGCTTAGTGGGGATACTTACGTTGAGAGGTGTTGTATGACAGAAATTTAGTACAGGAGAAGAAAGCAAAGCAACGAAATCCAATCCAAATGAACACAGTAAGAGATACCATGGAAATACAGGAACTTCCAAATATTTTGTTTTAGATTATTGTTTGTGGCACCACTGTTAGTGTCCATAGTACAGTTAAACCCCCTTGTTCGCGAGGAATGGGACAGGCCACAGGCCTTGTGAAATGCTAAACTCGCAAAGAAGTGCAGGTCATTAATATGCATGCAGGCCGTGCCCATTGCACCACCCCCTGGAACTCTGTGGAGTGGTGCGGAGAATTTTCTGCTTCTCTCCTCGGACTGTCAGCATAGGGGAGCAAAGGGAACCGTTTCTGAGCCCCCTCTGACTCAGGAGACCCCCCCCCCCCCGAGAATCTGTTGGCTTTTTCAGGCTGCTGGGGCTGCCCTCCACAGCACAAACCCCACACCGCGGCTTCCCCACCCCGACGCGCGTGCCCATGGTGTCCCGGCATGGCATCTCGAGCCACCGGGGCTGCTGCGGGGCCGGGGCTGCTATGGGGCCGAGGCTGCCGGCCCGCCGGGGCTGCCCTGGGGCTCTAAACGCCAGGCTGAGCTGGAGGAACTGTGTGCCCTCCCTGCGTGCCCTCCCCGGGGGGCGGGCCCGTCCTCCCTCACAGGGAGAGCCAGCACCGCCCCTCGGCAAACCAGAAGCACTGAGCATGCGTGGGCTGAGATGTGTCGCAGATCCTGGAAGCCAGACTGCGAAAAAATTGCTTCGCAAATGGGTGGGGTCGTAAAGGAGAAGTCGCGATGCATCGGGGATTCACTGTATAACTATCTGCTTCTGTGAGAAGAACAAATATTGCAATGCAAAGGGGAATGCAACAGTTAGTTAAACTGGACTGTAACGTCCATCTCTGACTTGGTGGGTCGATATTTAATTTTGGGGTGTTGTGGTTTAACCTCAGTGGGCAGCCAAGACCCAGGCAGCCACATTTTTGCTCCGCTGCGTGAGATCAGGGATAGAAGCAAAGGGTAAAAGTAAGAGAATTTGTGAATTAAGTTAAGGACAGTTGATAGGTAAAGCAATAGCTGCACACACAAGAACAAAACAAGAAATTCACTCACCATTTCCCATCAACAGGGAAGTGTTCAACCCTTTCCAGGGCTCCTTCACACCTAATAGTTACCTGGGAAGACAAATGCTATCACTCTGAATGTCTTCCCTTCCTCCTTCTTTCTCTCAGCTTTTTATTGCAGAGCACAACCTCAGATAGTATGGGATTAGTTTGGGCCAGCTGTTTCAGCTGTGTCCTTTCCCAACTTCTTGTTCCCCCCAGCCTACTCTACCAGCTGTCAGGGCAGTGCATGAAACAAAAAAATGTCTTGGTTATATGCAAGTGTGCTTCAGCAGTAAATAAATTATTGCTGTGTTATCAACAGTGTTTTGGTCACAGAGCCAAACATGGCACTATACGAACCACTATGAAAAAAATTAACTCTCTCCCAGCCAAAACCAGTATGTGGGGCCTTAGTTTTCTCTTATGTGAAATAAGGATCACTTTGAAGTGCTCATGGCTTCTGCAGTTGAAAGCACTGCAAAGTGAAAGGATGGAGGAGAACTGTGTGCTGTGCCTATAAATTAGTCATCACTACTAATGTTTTTTTCATACCATGCTCTGGCTTAAATCCAAGTTATTGTGCAGGGTTCTGGCTGCGAAGTGCAGTGGGTAACCTTGAAAGTGCTCTGAAGTGTCAGTCATGGCCATGCCTCACTACAGAATTTTGCTGTTGAACAGTAATTAGTTTTCAGTAAATCAAAGAGGTTGTGTGTTCTTTTGGTCTATTACATACTTTAAAGCTTCTTGTTATTTTGGTTGTGAAGCTTCATCAATATAAATGTGTGATGGTGAGTTTTTTCTTTAAAGGATTCTAGTGCGCTTAACAGATTGCACCACTTTTAAATGACAATAAAACTAAAACTATGTGCAAGAGGCATTTAGGCAGCACAAATAAATTCATACAAAAAAAATTGGAAATGCCAGAAATTAGTTTGCCTTCTATGTAACCTTAATCTAGTTTACTTGTGTTTATTATGGTTACTTTTCTAATAAGATGATCTTGCAAAATTGTTTTCTGTGAGGTTGTTGGGTTTTCCCTGTGAAATGCTCTGGTGTGTTAACAGTGGGATATATGGCAATCATTAATTCCATATTCAATATTTATTCTCATGATTTGATGTGTAAAAAAGGCAGAAAAAATGTCCATCTGGCCTGGTCTTTCCTCCTGCCACAACCAGTACCAGTAGTATTCCTCCCTCAGAATATATTCCTAGTCATGTGTAGCTCAAGGGTTCTGCAAATGCAAGATGTTCTTCTGTGATTTGGTGGATCTTTTTCCTTCCACAATTTTTTCCTCTCTCTATTTAAACTTGTATAAACTTTTTCAGTATCATCAGAGTGTTGCAACAAGAAGTTGTGCAATTTATTGTTTTTTATGGATAAGTATGTGAATCTGTATGCACTTTGGGTACATCTGGAGATTTTGGGCGGGGGGAGAGTTGGGTTTTTTTTATAGACCACTTTGTCTCCTTTTGAGCCATTGATTTTCTTATGAAGAAGCAATTGGTATCTTTGATCATGTCTGTGCTTTTAATCTTTTCCAGTTTCACTAAATCGTTTGAAAAGATGTAGACCAAAACTTTGTTCAGTATATCTTAATGATATACAGAATGTAATTGCATTCCTAGACAATACACAATGTTCAACTGCTGCTTATTGGAAATCTATCACAAACCTTTACACAAGCCTGCATTGAATTTCATCTGCCACTTTAGCATCCAGTCATATAGACTCTTAAGGGACTAATCTAACTCTTCTGTTGTCTTTATTTCTCAAAATTATTTTGTCACCTCACTAGTTGTTGTTCTGTACAGAGAATTCATGCATAATTAAACTGCATGAGTTGTATCCCAGATTCCTGTCAAACTGTTGACCATTTCCTCCCTTCTTATGTACTTATCTTCTAACCAATTATTTATGCATGAGGGGCTTTTTTCCTTTATCTTATGAATACTTTTCTCCTTCAGTGATTTTTAAAAGCAACCCCATTGAATGTGGTTTAATAATTCAAGCTGTGTTGATTAATTCACCTATTTTTCATATTTATACATTATATTTTTTAGAATAGTTTTTCCTCTAGAAACTATTTTTGAAACTGAAGAAATTAGGCATGCTGGAGACCTCTGACTTGTTTTTTTAAGCAAGAAAGATTACAAATCTCATGAGCTATTGAATTCTTAATTCTTGGAACTTTTGACTGAATGTCCTTTTAGTTCTTGTGAGTTGACAGATTTCTGGTTTTTGTTATATAATCTTTTTTTGCTTTGATGCTTCAACTCAAAGCATCCTCTGATATGTTTAAGTTTGTAATGTGAAAGTGGTTAATTTAGTGTGCTTTTGTCACATTTTAAATTTTTTCATCTTTTTTATTTTCTAGTAGAGTATGATATACCAATATTTGAGAAATTTGGAAAGGGAGGGACTTATCCCCGAAGATACCATATTTCATATCATCAACAAGAGTACAATGATGGTAAGTGTGAATATTACAACAGCGTTATTAATCTGTTTTTCTCTTCCTAAAATGTGAATTTTAAAAATCTGGTTTATGAAAACCTTAATGAAAAGAGTAAAGAAATCGAAACTTGAAATTCTTTCTCCAAATTGACTTGTTAAACTTCTAGTGATAGAGCTGCTGAGCAGTTCTACCTCTGGTAAAGTTATGGATTGCAGAGTTCCTGATTCGTATTCGTGGCCGTGCACAAGCCATCCAGTATAAGCTTTTGACCTTTGTGACCCTTTTCTATCTAAAGTAGGTATGTCAGATTGCCACTTCTTATTCTGCATTAAGAAATCTCAAATACAGTGGAGTTCCTGTTAAGAGTTTCTTAGATTAAATGAGTAAATAAAATTGAGGAGCCGTGATTTAAACCACAAATTAACAAATAGCTGGTGAAATCAGTTGCTGGAATGCAAGGCAGCACCTGATGACGCGGCCACAGAACTGTTTTGGACAGTGGTAACATGATAAAAATTTAACACATGTTAAATTTCTAAAGGTAGGAAAGGAAATCAGCTGAAGGATTTTCAAATTTCTGGATGTGTCAAGAAGTATTGAGAAGTGCTAAGAAGAAATTTCTCCCAAGACCAGACGGCTTCATTTGCAGTGTGGAATGAGCACAGCAATAAATGTCATTGTGTTACAGAAATACCAAATTGAAGGACTGCAAAGCAGTTTCAGTCCAGTCCGTTATTCTAAGATGAAAGAGGCAGAGATCTGTCACAGTAACTTAAGTAAACTCTAAATTGATTCCAAGAGAAGAAGTGCTATATGTAACCAACTTCACAGGTTCACAGGTTATTCAGAGTTGGAAGGGACCCCAAGGATCATCTAGTCCAACTCCAAGCGAATGCCCACCCAGGGATCGAACCCACAACCCTGGAGCCATGGGCACCACGCTCCATTCATCTGAGCCTCACATCGTCTAGACTATGTCTCTGAGTTCCTCATCCAGTCTTTTCTTAAACACCTCCTGGGATGGCGACTCCACCACCTCCCTGGGCAGACCATTCCACTGAGAGATCACTCTCTCTGTGAAAAAGCTCTTTCTAACATCCAGTCTAAACCTCCCCTGGCGTAGGATAGTGTATCTTATAACTTACCTTTTACCGTCTCCTGGACCATTTTTCCTGCCTATGAAATTAGTAACTAGTTACTACATTTTAACACAGTGAAAAACTAGTCACCATATGTGACGCTACATCACACACACATCTTTTCTTCCACTGTGACTTTTCTCATGACCACTTTGTCTCACATAGGATATAACCAGAACTCAGTATGTAGCAGTCACGTTAATACATTGCAGAATGACGGTTTTGTCCCAGTCACAACTCTCTCTGCTGCTCAGTCTGTGGTCTGTTGTAGTTCCTATATCCTTTTCTGTATGACTTGTATGCAACTAATTAATACTTTGTAGTTTCTGCATTAGATTTCTCTTTAAGTATATACGTCGTACTTCCTTACTGAATTTCCTCTTACTGATTTCTGAGTCATCTCCAACTTCCAATACCATTGTGAATTTTGATTTCAATCTTTAAATGGACTTTCAGTCACATTTTAAATGGATTTCCTGCCACATTTAACATGATGTCATCTGCAGTACTCCAGTGTATTATGTTCCATCATGTGTACATCATCAGTTAAAATAGTGTATGGAAGTGAACTGAAGATAACTTAAGTGGCATCCACAGCAGTTTATCTTCCCCTTTGATGAGAAATGACTGATAACTGCTCTGAATCTGTCAAGGGTATACTCTACATAGTAAGTTGTTCTGTGCAACACTTTTGTTATTTGGCTTATGAGAATGTCCGTTGAAATGGGGACATTTGATTAGCTACATGCAACAAACCAATTATTAGTGTTTTATCACCTCTTTATCTTCTTAGTGGTGAATAAAACTGCTTAAGAACTTTCTTGGAATTTAAATTGGACAGACCAGTATAGAAGATATATATCTGAGTCTGCTATTTCAAAGGTCTTTTATCTGCTTTCTTCAATCGCCTGGGAACTCCTCCTCCAGAGACTTCTTCAGCTATTGCTGAGTTCTGTAGGATGAAGCTACATGAAATGATGCTGTCCTAAAAATAGTTGTTTTCTAAAGAAATTAACAAAAATTCTGTTGATCATCTGGTTGTAATTAACATTTTCAAGATCAATGCCCTTTTTTTTTTATTCTGCTGCTGTAGCCATCTACACATTTTGCATTGATTGTGTTTTGTTTCTTTTAAATACTTTTGTACTCTTCCTTTTAATCCCATATGTCAGTGTTTCTCTGCATTGAGTTCTTACAAATTTGCAGAATGAAGGTGCCAGCTTGGGGACCACAGGATTGTAAAGGTGCATCTCATTCTCCTATGTATCATAAATTTGGTATTTGCACATTAATAGAGCAATAAAAAAAAGTCAGTGTGTTCTCCTTTCTCCTCTTACAGCCCTCCAACTTTCTGAACCATGCTTATTACATTTTAGAGCAGTTCCAGAAGTTGGTCCCAATTTTGGTCACTTAAACATGAGTTTTTGATTCAGTCTAATCCTTATTATTATATCTGTGGTGAATGTTTGTTTTCTTCTAGGTGGAAAGTTAAACCAGCAAATTTCATTATCATTGTGTCCTATCATATGCTGTGGCAGATTTGAACTAGATGATGCAGAATTCATATTTGTGTGCACTCATTGCACAGCAGGATTTTTTTGTAGTGTAACACTAGTGCACTTTGTATATCATCGAAGGTCGTAAAACTTTTCCAAGAGCCAGAAGGACTCAGGGGAACAGCTTCCGGTCACCGGTTAGTTTCAGTCCCACTGATCACTCCCTGAGCACCAGCAGTGGAAGCAGCGTCTTTACACCGGAATATGAAGATAACCGGATGAGGAGGAGGGGAAGCGACATAGACAATCCTACCTTGTCAGTCATGGACATCAGCCCACCCAGTCGCTGTAAGTTGAGGCATTTTGTGAACCATGCCATAGAACTCTTGCCTTTCAAGTGTATCATGTCAAAACTAGTCACATCACCAAAATACAAGCAATTGAGTAACGTGTTTTTATCTCTCTAAATAGGAAAAAGTCGAGACTTGATGCTCATCATTATTTTCATTGCTTACTGTGCCAACTGTCATGTAGATTTTTACATGGAATTGACATCTGTGAGAAAACGTTGTAGAAGTATTTTGAATGATTTATTAGTCTTAAGGACCTGGGAAGGGTTTTGTAGGTTGCAGTAACTTTATTTTTGCATGTTGGTCAAGTTTTCTGTTCAATTGTAGACCATAAGTGGTACTGTTTCATATCTGTGGTAGCACTTCAGGAGCAAGTATACTTTATGATGACTTCGGTACCTTCTACATTTTAATCATGCCTTGGTTTGTAACAAAAAATTAAGTTTAATATTCTTTTTCTGTTTTTAAGGTTAGCTATAGCTAGTTGTTTTAAGTACGGCTATCTCTACCACAAATTGTTTTGTGAATAAATTTAAGTAGCTCATGTTTTCCGTCTTACAGGAAGATTTATTGATGTTTGTAACTTATATGGGAAGCTTTAGGACACACAGTCTCTGTTGTTGAAAAATGTAGTCTTGTAAAAAATTATTTTCTGTGTATTCCAGTTTTTCTCGATCAGCTGAATAACAAGCTCATTTGAAAACCAAAACATATTGTATTTTCAGCACCACGAGCTCCAACTAACTGGAGACTTGGTAAACTGCTGGGTCAAGGTGCATTTGGCAGAGTCTATCTGTGTTACGATGCTGACACTGGAAGAGAACTGGCTGTTAAACAAGTTCAGTTTGATCCTGATAGTCCAGAAACCAGCAAGGTAAGTGACACCAAAGAGAGACCTTATAAAGGGTCTGCTGAAATGTGTTTTAAACTAGGCTTTAAACTAGGCTGATGATTTTTGTTTTGAACAGCATGGACATGTTTTGAACATCTTTTAAAACATGTTGTGTTTTTATGTCCTTGTTAGTAAACTTGTTTTGTTAATACCTGAGATAATTAGTCTACTTACCCGACTTTAATGTTGCGTCCTATTTTTTATGTTTTGGACATATCCTTATGCAGTGAATATACATAACTTGATGCGGTGCAGTCTCAGTCTCTAAAATGAAAAATCCATTAGGAAATGTGCTCTGAAATAGTTAATTATTTATACTTACAGGAATTAGAGCAAGTTCCATTTATAAACAGAAAAGGCTGTACTAATTTATATGTTCCTGAAAACAAATTCTCCAGGATATTTTGTTTGGCTGTGAAGACAGTCTGATATTCTTATCTTGTTTTTTATCCTTTGGGGAATTTTCTGTGGTTTGATTTTTTTTATTTTTGTTTTCTTTAAACTTTCCACATCAGGAGTAGCTGCTGTTACTCACTATATTTCTCTCTAAAGAGCACAAGTTTCCTTATCAGTTTATTCTCTCTAAAATTGAGCTTATCCATCTTTACATACTGGACGCTGAAGGAGAGAAACTATTTAAAAGTAGCGCCAATCTTTTATTTCTTCTTTTTCCAAACCATACTTGCTGCTTTTTACAGAATGGAAAGAGAATTATTACTTCCCTTCAGCAGAACTCCATTCTGCACTGTGGGGGGCAAGTCTGGGGAAACAGTGTTTGTAAGCGCAATTGTGGAGCTGAGTGGCTGCCAATTATAGTTGCTGCTACCAGTGACATAGAGTCAAGGAAAAAAAGTTGATAATCATTTGTCTGTACATTTCTAGTTTAGTTGTTTTTGCTAATTGTTTAAAATGTAACAGCACAGCTAAGTAGCTTTTGAAATTGTTAAATATAAAATATTTATTATCTGTCCTCTAGCAACAGTTTTATGACCTCATTTGCATTAGTATTTTGTAATATATACCTCTCTGTCTCAAAAAAAAAAATCTATTTTCTTACTAACCCCCAAAGTGTGAGGGTATCAGTAATAGTCTATGATGGACAAAAATTTGGAATCCAGTCAAAATTGAATTTATGGATTAGTATTTTACCAAGATCGTATTGTGCAGTACATGTCAAAATATCTTCCTGTTTGCAAAATTTTTAGCATTTTGGATGGCTCTAGAGAGAGGACCAACCATGTTAATATTTTCCTTTGCCGTATTTCATTATTACAATATCAAGTGGTCCTCAAAAGTATTTTTCAAGTGTAGTCTGTCATCCTGGAAAAGCTAAGAATTAATGCTAATTATTACATTAGAAAGGTTTAAAGGAATTTCCCTCCTGTGTTTTATTTTGTTGTTGTTTTTTTAAATCCAGTTGCAGGTTTATGACGTTGCATAATGATGACTGACTTCACAGACATATCGATATCTGCTGTGCTCTGACCAAACCTAACTTCAAAATAAGAGAAACAGTGAAATAACAGTCAAGTCATCCCAAAGATAATTTGCAGAAAAGCCATAGTTGTTTTGGCTTTACTCAATTACACAGTGATAGTTCCTTGTTATAAAATGCATGAACTTTATATAAGCTGCAGGAATATTTTGTTACTTAATTTGCATAGCTCTTCAATATGTGCATACTGCCCTGCTTTAAAATGTCCAAATCGAAAATGTTGTTTTTACCACATCAAGCATGAGAAATCTTGTCTGTTTTGTCCTTTCAGGAGGTAAACGCACTTGAATGTGAGATTCAGTTGCTGAAAAATCTGCTGCATGAAAGAATTGTTCAATATTATGGCTTCTTGAGAGATGCGCCAGAAAGAACACTCTCAATATTCATGGAGTACATGCCTGGGGTAAGCAAGAGAGCCAGTCCCCTTCAGCCATCGTGTGTGCAATGTGAGGAGCACCCAAGCAGACAGCTGTTGCATAAGTGCAGGCAGATATTTAAAATTGTTCAAGTTAAAAAACAATTGCCACAGATGGGTACTGACAAGTATTTATAGGCCCTGCCTTCTCGATTGCTTGCTTGGGTTTTCAAAATTACAGTGGTCTGTACAAAAGCTCTTTGTGTTTGATTTTGGCATAAGGAGTGCCTGGCAATATCTTTTTGAAAAGACAGTATTATCATTAGTAAACCCTTGAGTCTTTCTGAATTTTAATGTTTAGTTTTGTTGCACTTCAATTACTTCAGGAAAACAAAAAGTAGCTGAGATGAGGGTGAGAATAAATGCACAAAGCAAATCATCTTGGTGCTTATTTTTGTGTGGCACCTAGGTACATGCTGAACTGTTCTTCTACTGCTTTGTTAGGAAATATTGTAAGGTCAAAAACCTACATTTTCATTTTCTCACCAAGTAGGGTCAGCAGAGCTAAATAAAAGAGCTCATATAAAAACGGAGGCTCTGTATTTCTGAATAGTTACACCATTCTACTTGCTGTGAAACTCCACAGGAAAAAAGTGGTGAAATTTTTGTTTGTTTTTTTTTTAAAAAGTCAGATCTGGGCTTCATTTTGTGGGAGACTTCTTGTATTTTTCTGAAACTTAGAGGGCAGTGTCACAGAAGACAATTTGTAACTCTGTGTGACTAAGCAGTAAAAAAAAATCCAAGAATTTTTGTTCCGAGTGTTATTTTAGGCCAAGACTTGCTTACCCCTCTTAATTTTTACATGAAGCACTATTCCCCAGCATGTAGTGTTTTTTTCAGAGTATAAAGTGACACAGGTAAAGAGCATGTGTTTTGTCCAACTTGAGTATCACCTTTTAACCATCAGAAAGGTTCCAAGTGGTGTTGGAGTGAAAGTAGTGCTGTTCTCTCTTTCTGTACCTCAGTCTGGAACTATTCAGAACTATGACAGCTTTGAGGTTAATAGTTTAACATTTCAGTGTGTGACTTCTCTGCCCAGCCTCGCTTTTGTCAACATGTATTTTTCTCAGTGGAGGTAAGACCATATCTGTTCTTTTAAGCTCATATTGAGAAGGATTGTAACTTGAAATAACTGTTTCAGGCATAAATTTAATTGAAGTTCAAATGTACTATTGGCTCACTTGTGCTTCTAGGAGTGTTGGTGTTTTATACTTCTTGTGTCCCATAGGGCTCCATCAAAGACCAATTGAAATCATACGGAGCACTCACAGAGAATGTGACTCGTAAATATACACGGCAGATTTTGGAAGGAGTTCACTATTTGCACAGTAATATGATTGTCCATCGAGATATTAAAGGTACAGTCCAGTGCTTTTTATTACTGATCCTGTTCTGGTTTTACTGGCTTAAAATCAACGTGATTACGTTCCACCTTTTAGTCCTGGCACTGTTCTATCATGAGGAGCGAAAAACAAGGATCTTGGTGATGTTCTAGCAGTTTTTTGACAATGTTTCCGTAACCTCTGCATAACAATTTTGATAAATTTCTTTGATTTTATTTTAGTATTAATCATTTTAAATATCTGAGGATTATGTCAGTAGAAATAGGTAAAAAGTGTAGAGGAAAGCATCATGACTCGAAAGTTGATGTTTACACAGGTCTGTTTCATCAGTTACATAGAAATTACCCAGCACTTCACTGGTACAAGAAGTGATTGGCAGAGGTGACTTGCCTGAATTCAGACTTGTTCAATTTTACTGCCAGGAAACCTGATGAAACAAACATATTTACCTTTTGTAGATAGATAAAGGTGACTTGCAAGTGTTGCATAAGCAAGGTATGAATAGGAAGATGACGATGTGCAAAATAGGTGTGTTGAACACAATGCTGTTTTACGTATTTCCTAAAATTTTTACTCTTCTCCTGTTGCTTTTTATCAGTAGTGTTTAGTTCCAAAGGAGACTGTGCAAATAACTGTTTTGAACAAATCTGTAACAGTTTGAGATTTTGTTTTAATATCATGTGAAGACATTTTCAGTTATGTGGAAACTCCTTTCTTGTTTCTTTTTATTTCCTGTGTATGGCACATTCCTTATTTTGTCAGGAGGGCTTTACAAAGTAACTGCCACTTCCCAGGAAAGACTTAGGATGAAAACCAGTGTGTACAGTTCATTATTTTCTGAACTGCTGAATAGAGTACTAGGAATGAGCAGAAAAAGTACGTTTTCTGGCTTGAAATGGTAGGCTGATGTCGCATTGTATCACTGAATCCAAACTTCTGTTACTGTTTTCCATAACAAACCCTTGAGTCTTTCATGAATATACTGCTGTGTTCTCTTCCTTCCAGGAGCAAATATTCTGAGGGATTCAGCAGGCAATGTGAAGCTTGGTGACTTCGGTGCCAGCAAACGACTGCAGACTATCTGTCTCTCTGGTACAGGAATGAAGTCTGTCACAGGAACTCCCTACTGGATGAGTCCTGAAGTTATTAGTGGAGAAGGTTACGGCAGAAAAGCAGACATCTGGTACGTTAAAAAAAAAAAAAAACTTCTCTACTAAAAAATGTCATTTCATTTTCAACAGTGTAAGTGTTTGTTACCTGGAGTATTTCATTCCAGGGTTTAAGCTGAAGAAGGTGAGCATGGACAGCTGTATTTGGAGAGTCTAACACTGAAATCTGGGGAATTTTTACCTGCCAATTTCTCATCCCATGCATTTAGAGCTCATAAGACAATCTTTTGAGCTGACCTGGCATGCATGAAGTTAGGATTATTAGACTGTTTGTAAATTCTAGAGAGGGAGGGGGTGAAAGCAGTATGTGAAGCTTTGAAAGATCAGTTCAGTCAATGTCTTATAATGCAACTTCACCACCTTTGATGGGAGGCAGTCCTTTAATAATTGAACGCTTAAGAGTGAACGAACCAGATATAAATGGGAGTATCAAAAGAAGATTTGGTTTAAGTTGTTACTAAATACTTAAGAATTAAGAGGGAAAGGTAATTTTAGAAAATGTATGTTTGTGAAACATTGTGTAATATGCCACAGTCTATGGACAAATGACTGTAGTGATTTGACTCCTTGCACTCCAGGTGGTCTGTGAACATGAAGTGATGGACAGGCAGCAGTACATGTGCAGGAGTAGTAACACTGTGTTTAAAAAGCAACCACATTATATTCAACTAATGGCAATACTTTTAACCTCAGAGTTAACTTAGGCTTCTTCAGATCACCTAGTAATTACTCCTCTATACTGGAATAATAGTCCTTACAGATTTCAAGCAGTTGACTTGTTCAACTTTGAAGTATTTGCACCAAAGTTAATGTGTTTTGATTGAAAAAATGGTAGTTAAAACTTAAAAAATACTAAAGTTTGACTTCTGTCAGTAAATCTTTATTGTGTAAATCAATATACCTCTGTTTAACAGAAAAAAACTCTTGCAAATATCTTGAAAAACAATTGAACTTCCTGAGAATCGGGAAATTATTCCAGCCTATCCATACTTGGTGTTGGAAGAGGCTGATCCTTCAAGACTTCTGAAGCAAAGTTTCTCTGGCCATGTGCATACCTTTCTGCTTTTCTAAATCCTTTAAAAGAAGCTTTGTATACACATATTAGGGTCTTAAAATTTTGTTTGGCAATCTAAGTATATATTTATTATCCTTGACTAAAAGAAGACGATACCATGAAGGAGGGTTTTCAACTGCCTTGTTCTGTTTACACATTATGGACTGATGATAACTTGTGCATTTCTAATGAGCTGGCAACACCTTCAGTGTACCTGGAGCATTACTGATGCATTTCTGTTTGGCCTCAAAGAGCAGGAAATTTTCCAAGTGCTGTGTTGCATGTGTGGCTTTTGTCAGCCTGCTGAGCGCTGAGTGCTGGCAGTGCCGTGACACAGTCAGTGTTGCCTAGATTAATATCTGATTATCTCTTTACTGAGGTAACTTTTGGCCCAGTGACAGAGTAAAGTGGAGATGTAGCTAGTGATTTGTGTAACTTTGAGATAAAAGTATAGCAGTACGTGCCATTTTTTTTCACTGCCTGTTTTCTGCTGAAGTCGCTCCTTAGTGTTAGGTGGACACTACTTATTTGTGGTATTGTAGTTCCTCTCTGCTATTCCTTGTCTTCCTAGAAGGCCGTGACTGTATTATAACCTGTTTCACTTCTGCCTCTCTTTCAGGAGTGTAGGTTGCACAGTGGTAGAAATGCTCACGGAGAAGCCCCCGTGGGCAGAGTTCGAAGCCATGGCTGCCATCTTTAAAATTGCCACTCAGCCGACCAACCCCCAGCTGCCACCTCATGTCTCCGACCACGCTCGGGATTTCTTGAAACGGATTTTTATTGAGGCCAAGCTGCGACCGTTTGCAGATGAACTGCTGAGACACACGTTTGCACACTATCACTAACACCTGCCTCAACTCAGCTTGCATCTACTGCATTTATTTTCTATTTGACTGCACTTTTATTTTTATTTTTTACAAAGAAAAAGGAGAAAAAAGACAAGAGAGAGAATATTCTCTTGAATCTTTGTTTCACTTAGATTGTAAACAATCTAAATTTTGTATCTAAAATGAGAAAATGAGAATCTTCTCTCCCCCCCACCCCACCAGGACTAGAACTTTTTGTTTCTATAATGTACTGATGTGGTTGATGTAGATAAAGCACTTTAGTACATACTTGTTCCTTATTTAAAGGGGAAAAATGACAAATGCTTGGACAGTCAGGAACTGTGTGACTTTTTCTGCCACCACTGACTGACTCAGGGTGCAGGGAAAAATAGACATGCAGCTAAAGGACATGAAGGTTACTTCTCTGTGATTCTTCTCTATATTGTAGGTACTTGCAGCAGAGAGTTCTAAGTTCTTATTTTAGCATTTTAATCTGTTTCTGTTAAAGTTTCTGGAATTTACAGTTTAAGCTGGAACATGCAGTTCTGAGAGTTAAATGACAGAGCTGGAAGAACTTGGAACTCTTTGTACAGCAGCGTGTCTAACTGGTACTTCTATGTGACCAAAAGAAAATAACAACCTAGTTAGAGGTTTTGGTGTAGAATTATTGTATTATCTTAATAGGAAAATAATTACAGGTAAGCAGATTATGGGCCTAAACTCCTAAGAACTACTATACTGCAAGGGGAAATCTTCCATACTAGACAAGGGTCAGCTATGGGATGTAAATAGTTAGGAGAATGCCTCCTGCTCTATCTGCCAAAGAGAACCTCTGTTGCATAAGCTTAGAGGGAGACGGTTATCTTAGCTGATAAAAAACCGTGATGGTGAGAGTCAGTTCTCCTCCACAATCCCGTGAATGGCTGGAGGGGAAAGGGAGGAACTAATCCTTGTGCAGTATATAAGTTATTTGATTCAGAATGAGCTATATGTATAAGAAATGTTTTCAAAGCTGTTGAGAGGCGCTAAGATGGAATGTATGTCAACATCAAGTGCCTGAATAATAAAAAATTCTTCGCATTGTGCACTAAAAAGAATTGGGTTAGTGATGCAGGTCAGTCATCTAGGATGTGTTGAAAATTCCTGAAATAAAGTTAAACATCTTTTTAACACCAGGAATAAGTCACTGAAAAAGGTAAGACTCCAGTTATATTTTTAATAAGGTAGCACTGATCAATCTTCATGAACAAGAAGGCACAGCACAGAAGACTATATGAAGAATAGGCCAAAAGTGTGAAGAGAGCCAGCAGTTAAATAACTTGTGTGATTATTCCAGCCTGATAATAATCCAGATGATTGGTGTTTGTCAGATTTCCAGCTGTCATAAAGTGTACGTTAATCACTTTTTCTATTTCTGAAAGAGCATAATAAAATAACAGAAGTAAAACTCTGAAATAATGCTTCTCAGTTGAGAAGCCCAGGTACTGATCAGGTGTAGTGAATAATTGACTTTTCACAGCAGGAAAGTCAGACTATTGTATTTTTGTAGAAGAATAGAACATAAATAATTTAAAGGGGCATTTGGAAATAAACTATTGGACTACAGAACTGAAATTATGTTTACTGTTTTGGATGATTCATTGCTTGCTTTTGTTGTTTTATAAAGGCAGACAGGCTGGCACTGTGACCCTTGTCCACTCTGAAAGACTGTTCTGCCTCTTTCGAGGACCATCAGAGTTACAAAGTGCATGGAGATAGAACAGTAAGCTTACCCATTCCCACAGTCCCTCCTTCGTGAGATTTCTGAATTTACTCTGCTAAATTCCAAATGTGGTACCAGAGCATAAGCAGGAGTATGAATATATCCTAATCCTTACCTATAGTGGAGTAAGAATAACTTTTTTGAGGCTGTCTCTCCTGACACTGAGAGTGGTCATTTCTTCAGCTTATGTGAATATTTTACCCATCTTATAATTTTCTCAATCAGGGTACACAACTGTGGAAGGTTTCCTGAGCATGGGAAGAAGTAGTCAGATTGTGAAAATTGTAGGAGGCTGAAAGGAAAGTCAGCTTGCACCTAATTCTTTTGTTGCTTCTCTGTCACTAGATAAAAGCTGTGAAGCAGTCTTTAAAAGAATTGGTATGAACCCTGCTCTACAGGACCTTTGCTTTATAAGCAAAATACAGTGACAGCAGCGGTGGGAGGTTTAATGTAGAACCTAATAGTTTATGTAGGTAATTTAAAGATCATGTAGCTGAAATGATTGATTTCAAACAGAATAAGAAAGTACTAAACCCAAGATGAAAATGTATATAAAAATCAGTAGAGGTCAGTGATGCCTGAAAAGGTAAGGAAATTTTATATTACCAAATAGGACATTAAAGGGAAAATGTATCCAGGTTTATCTGTAGCATTCATAACATTTAAATATACTATTCTAAAGAGAAACTGCACTCTCTGAAGCTTGAAAATTCTCAGATTCTAGTTTTCTTATAATGTGTCCTTTCTGTGAGACAGTGCTGGATTATGTATATTGCAATATCACTTCCTTGTTGCGATTTTTAATTACCGAACAATCAAGTTTGCTGCTTTTGTGCCTTTCTGAAAAATGGCATTCAGTCATGACAACGGTTAGCGTTTTGGAGCCAGGAAAAAAGGGATTTTCAAAATGCATTTTTTGTCATGTCTTTGACACATCAGAAAGTTGCCAACGTAAATACTTTGCTGCTTAAATGAAGTTGACATTTTCCAGTTTTAGTGATTCTAGTAAAATTTTATGAATTTAACTAGGGTTAGACTTGAGCCATTTTTTTTTTCATCCTATGGAGAATTTCTCTACTGACTAAAGCAATTTAACTTAGAGTAAATGAGATGATTATGAACACAATTTTTTTGAGCTATAAATAATTATGACTCTAAATCAGACGTCTACCAAAAGGTTAGTTTGCTTATGCCCTAATGGGTAATGTAGTAAAATGAGCTTACACAGGGTCACAGTGACTCCTGCAGTGATGATGAACAATCCTCATTCTAGAATTTGAGAGGGCTCATGGAATTTCATACTTTAAACTCCCTTGGAGGAGGATTGCAGAGCCAAGATCCTGCTCACAATTTCTTCTATCTCACTTAAAAAGCCACCACTATTTTAGAATCATGAATTTATCTTAATTGCTGAATCCAAATACAAGAAAATACCAGCGAAAGCAATACTGCTGTAGGGTTGGTTTCCTTTTCTGTAAACACTGCAATGAAGCTGTGCTCTCACAAAATAAGGATCGAGGTTCACGGTGAGTATGTGTATTTTCAAAAGACTTACTTATCTGCTAATTTTATTATTCTGTGTGTTGCACATACTAAGGAACAAAAGTTAAGCTAGTTCTGTGGTATGGTTTTAATGGTGTAACTAACAGTCCTGTTAGAGCATGACTCAAAGCTTCAGTTGTTTAATTTGAGTGATATTTGAGTGATATAAATACCCACACAAGAACTCAAAATGGTATGGATGTAATAATTACAAAGTTAAATTTATGTAGTCTTTTTTTCCTTGGCAGTTTAAATACAGTTTTAAAACTTGACTTAAAATTTGATTTGTAGCTGAACAGTCCTTTCAATATAACAGAATGAAAAATCAGAGGTTTTTTTGCTGGTACCTTTTCATTTGTATGCCTTAGTTTTATTTGCGTTAGAACACCATATTGAAGTATGTCTGATGACTCCATGTCACCAAAGCAGTCTTAGAAGATGGAGTTTTTTGATGTGCCCAAGCCAGAGTTCACCTAACTGCACTGAAAAGTGTACTTGAGTTATAATCTGCAGCAGACATTTAAATTCAGAATGTTAAAGTGATTTCTGACTTCCTGTGCTAATACAGGTTTTGTATTTGTGTTCTGGAGATCGTACACTGATGCACGTACCAGAAGGAGAACTTGTCTGCACTCACAGAAATAACTGTTAAGAGTTGGAATTTGGCTTCCTGGCTCTGGGTACCAGACTCTGCAGCAGAGTTCTTAACGGGCTTGAAATCGTAGTTGGCACTTCTGTAAGTGTGGAACTGTCTTAAAAGCTGTTTACTTTCAATGCACAGGAATTTATGTCCTTGCAAACCAACAGATTTCTCTGTGGGGTTAGCAGTGTGCCCATGAAACTCCTGTGCCTTTTGGATAATCCTAATCCTGCCGTTGTCTTGACTGAAAGCCTCGTAGCACCTGTAGGTACAGTGCAGTACAGCAAGCCATTCTTTGGACAACATAGAGTGATGTCTAACTGCAGCTTCAGAGACTTGAGCAAATTGGTCAGATCTACAGTTATTTATAACCAATTTCTTAATTTTTATTCTTGAAAGACTTTGTTATGCATATAGAAAAGTATACTGTGTGTGCTTGAATGTAAATCCTTACAGTGTTTCTGGAAAACGAGTGTCATTTCTTCTTGCTGGTAACTTGCTGTCTTGTGTTAATGACAAGTCTGCAGTGTAGAATCACATGCAATTACCAAAGCTTTTCTATCCTATATACATATAGCCAAAAGTGATGTTTCATGGATTAGTACTGTCACTCATAGATAGTGTATATCCACCAGTAGGCTGTTGCTGACTAAAGCAGGTACTGGTGAAAAGTGATAGACCCTGCCCATATTTCAGAGATATGGGTGTTTATAGTTGCTGTTCTGACATGCAAAATTCATGCCCACATTAAAAAGAACAGTTTTCTTTTTAAAGCCCTTTCTGACTTAATCTTACTATTGTCATTCTGAAATTAATGCATAGGCTTGGTGACTAAACCTGTTGACTTCTGTAGCCAGATTTGAGCTTTAGGACATTTAAGGAATGCCATGAAGATGGATTTGTGACCTGACCTGCTCTTTGTGCCATAGTGAGAACATTCCAGGGCTTCCAGAAAGCAGTTGGTGTTCTTGACATGACAGCCAGGTGACACCCCCAGTTACTTGAGTGTCAGTGCTGCCTTCAGGAGGAGCCACTAATGCACACCAAAGGGTCAGGCAGCATTGCTCGCAACCCAGGGTTTCTGAATCAAAACCCGTGATCAGAAACAAAGGAGCTTCTTTCTATTTCCCCCACTTGGCCTGCAAGGTTCATTTTTCTTTGTAGCTGGCACAACTTAAACACTGCACAGGTGGTGGCTGCTGATAGCTCTTGAATGAGATGTGTGCATAGCTTTAGACCAGGGGTCCCATCACTGGAACCCAGGACACTGCAGCTTCCAGCTTCCTGGAGTAATCCTTGGGTTTTCTCTAGCAATATATACATGTATGGAGTTGAGGGATAGATGGGATGGAGGAAATGAAATTTTCCACATTTCAAAGCAGTCACACCTTGGCTAGGGGCTTAGTTTTCATAAACTTACTTTAAAGGGAGAGGAACTGGATAACAACAAAATTGGATCTCATGGTTCAGCCCTTAAGTTGAGTCCACAGATGAGGATTGGAGGTCAGGGTCTTCTGTTTAGAGATCAGGGAAAGGATACTCCAACTCCAGAGTGGATAATGACGGGAAATACATCAGAGATTTTCTGTGCTTTTTACCTTAAAACTAGATGATGCTTTTCCACAGAGATTTATATAATGTGGATATAAAAACAGGAACTGCATTTTGTTTTCTGAACACCCATTAGATTGTTGGTTCCCTAGAGTTTGTTTCCTGTTAATACCAGTTTAAAAAAAGTGGTGTCATCCTAAAATTGGAATGGTTTATTGAAGTGTAGTGTCTGACATCTCAGACCTCACAGGAGTTGTATAATGGAGTATCACTGTAAATATGTGGAGGAGACTTAGAATAATTGGAACGTAGGCTTTTAGTTATCATGAAGCTATACATAAAAATTTGTAAATTTACTCTTGATCTAATGTACATTTTTATGTAGCCATTAAATTCTCTATTTAATCTATCGGTTTCTCACTGTAAATGTTTTTACTCTCAGTTGAATGCTGGGCACAGTTTGTAATGTATGTACACAAAGGTGTTTTTTTCTATCAACGTTGACTTTTTTGCACATTTTTGGAAATATTTAATTTGTACACTGATTTAATACTCTGACCAATTGTCGATGGGTGTATGAGAATCACGTGTGTGTGCAATGTACTACTGTCTGGGTGTATGGGGTTTTTTATTACTTTTGAGATGTTGCTACCAGTAACTGCACTGCTGTTGCTGCTTTACATGGAATATCTTGTGTATAAAAAGAAGATAAAAACAATTAAAAAATTAGCCTATGGTTATCATGGTTGAGGAACTCAGGAGTTGGGCATTGCTTACTAGTTCCGTTGTCTAACAACCTTCCAAACTTAAAAAGAAACAACCTCCCCCTTGTAATTCTGTGTATGCATTGAATGTGTGTGTGTATATATCCCAGTAATCTTATTCCACAGTTTCATTTCTACATTTTTATGAACTTGTTTTTTAAGGTTACTATGTTTAGTTAGAATAATTAAATATATAAAAGCTTTGAGAGATGATTTACTAGATAAATATATTTTCAGCTGGCTGATGTTCAAAATATTTTTTTAATTTTTGTTTTTAACCATTCGAAATGTATTTGTATTTCCAAAATCAGACACGAATTGTACTTAGAAATACAGTATATTAAAACACTCTGTAGGGACAACAGTGTGATTTCTCTTTTAAGAATTCTGTACTTCGGACCACTGCACAATGTCACCCTCGTACCTCAATTCCGAGTTGCCTTTTGCACTGTTATGCACAATGCGCTTTGCGGAAGCCTATATTTAATTTATTAATTTTTAATTATTTTTCTCTGGTACGAGGCCGCCCCCTATTCCCGAGGCCCCGCCCTCTGCCCGCCCGCGCGTCCCCCCCGCGGCGGGGGCGGGCCCGGGAACAGAAAATCGACGGCCTTTCCTCCCGCCCCGCCCCTGCCCTGCGGAAGTGACGCGCGGGCGGGCGCAGCGCGGCGGCCATGGGCAGGAAGGAGCGCGGTGAGCGGGGCCGGGGAGCGGAGCGGGACGGG
>WEKX01027525.1:2378-14346 GCA_013390025.1 Pitta sordida
AGATCCTTGAGCGTGTCCAGAGAAGGGCGACAAGGATGGTGAAGGGGCTGGAACACAAGCCCTATGAGGAGCGATTGAGAGAGCTGGGGTTGTTCAGTCTGGAGAAGAGGAGGCTGAGGGGAGACCTTATCGCTCTCTACAACTACCTGAAAGGGAGGTGTAGCCAGCTGGGTGTCGGTCTCTTCTCTCTGGCTACCAGTGATAGAACAAGAGGACACAGTCTTAAACTGCGTCAGGGGAGATTTAGACTGGACATTAGGCGGAACTTTTTCACAGAGAGGGTGTTCTCTCAGTGGAATGGGCTGCCCAAGGAGGTGGTGGAGTCACCGTCCCTAGAGGTGTTTAAGAAAAGGTTGGATGATGTTCTTGGTGGCATGACCTAGATATTAGGGTAGTGTGTTATAGGTAGGATGGTGTGTTGGTAGTAGGATGGCAACAGGTGAGGTAACAGGTTTGGCTAGATTAGGTAATAGGTGATAGGTTGGACTTGATGATCTCTATGGTCTTTTCCAACCTTACTGATTCTGTGATTCTGTGATTCTGTGACATTTTGTGACAGAATTGCATTGTGGTAGGATCTGATCTATGTACTTTGTGATTGGGCTCATGAATGAGGCAGAGAAGCCAGTGCTTAAAAGACTGCCTCCTGTGCTATGACTCTGAGGCAATAGAGAATGGAAGAGCTGTTGCCCCTGGGTTCGGACTGAGAGAGAGAGGACTTTATGAAAGGCAGAAAGATAGTTTCCTACCCTGAAACTGGTCAGAAATACCAACTTGCCTGGCTTTTCCTCTACCCCTGTTCCCCCTTTTGTCTCCTGGAGGAAAAAAGGGAATATAATACCTGTTGTAAGAAGAAGGAGAGGTGGGGTGGGAGAAGGTTGCCTTTAATATGATGCTTCTCACATTAAGTTCTGATCTTGTTAGAAATAAATAAATCCTTTACATTCCCCACTTGGAGCTTGTCTTGTTTTGCCTGTGATAAACCTTTTACCATTTTTTTTTTCCTTTTTTTCTCCAGGAGAGGTTGTGGGTGAATCTATGCCATCCAGCCACGGTCAAACCATGACAGAACTTCATCCATGTATTCAAACGAAGGAATAAATGAAGGAAGAGACAGAAGATTGACTAAATATTTGTTGGTTTTATTTGCCACCTATGAAGATGAGTGTAAAGAGAATCTCTTGAGCTATATTCCTGCATCCTATTAGATTTGTCATATCTAAAACCCTTAAGCACAATTGGAAAACGAGGCATTTTCTTGTTAACCAGAGCAAGGGAAGGATATCAAATACAATGCGGGAGTTCTCTCTCATCCCTCCAGATTAAAATACAGTAATCCCTCCTTACTTGCGGGCTGTTGGGACTGGCCCTCTTCACGCGAGTCTTGGAATCTGTGAAGATAGCGACCCCACTACGTAGCCAAGTACACCACGCCTGTAGCCACGCCCCCTCCCCTAATAAGGTCTGGAGGACGGTCCTGAGAGCGGGGCTTGTTTCAGATGTCTGGCTGTGCTCTGCCGAGGCGGGTGAGCACCAGGGTAGGGGGGTGAGTGAGCGTCAAGGCCAGCGCCAGCGCGGCGAGGGAGAACAAGGGCTGGGACCAGGGCAGCAAGGGAGCGCCGGGGCTGGGACCGGCGCGGGGTGGGGGGGCGAGCGCCGAGGAGTGGCGGGGCCAGGGGCCCAGCAGACTGAAGTCACGGTACATTCTCTGCACGCACCAGGTCCCACAGCTCGCTGGAAAATCAACAGCGAGTATGGGATATCGCAAATCATGGATCGTGACTATGCGGAAGATCACTGTATTTAGCATACTGATTTTTTCACCCAAGAACCTTTTTAAGCCTTTCAGAAGGTTGGAGCTTTCTTAAGCAAGAACTAAAGATTCAATGCATCTATAAGTGAATATACTGATACAAAATCTTAAATTTATACAAGATCAAATTAGATTTAAATTATAAAATACTAATTCTTTCGCTTTTATCTGCACCAGTTCCAGTATTTTACAATGAGGTAGGCCATCTAGCTCCAGAGTGGATGCCATCTGTATTTTAATTTAGTATTGAATCTCCAAACTGTATAGCATATGTCAGAGGACAAAAATCTAAATTGAACACAGAGTTCTTGGAATCTATGTAAAGTTAATATTGTAACAATATTGACACAAGATACTAAAGCTTTCTTGTTGCTACTACTTTCTTATTGCAAAATTCTAGCCTTTCCAAATTGCAGGTGAAGACTGACCATAAATGCTGCAGACTACTGAATTGGTATTGTCTTCCTGACGTTCCTCTCTGCAAAGACACAAATGCAGCAACTGCGAGTTAGTTTCACAGGAAGACTCCCAGGGACCAGACTTTCAGGCTGGTTTCGCAAGGAGAGGAATTTGAGAAGTGGTTTCTGACTTGCAAGCTCACAGAAAACAGAACTCCAGAAAATCTCTTGTGCAAAATGGCTTTACAGATTAAAATTGCAGTATTGATAAGTTTCATTGGTCAGATCAAGAAGAAATGTATTCTGAAGCAGAAAATGCTTGTGTGCTTAACATCACAAAGCTGGGAACCTACTTAATCTGCAGGCTCATACATACATACATACATATATATATATATGTGTATATGAACCACCGGTTTCCTGACCTCTTTGATCCACACCTCCTCTCTCTTCCTGTACATAGTACAGAAAGTACAAGCAAAATGTGTCAGCACTACCTTCTTCAGGATCATCTCAAACATATGCTGAGTGATCTCTAGAGCAAAGTGAAACCACATATAGCAAACGGCTTTTTTGCTTTGAGTTACATTACAGCTCCAGCTAACAACTTCCACAAGACTTAGGCTGAGTAATTTAAGATGCTTGTAGGGAGCAGATCTGGTGCATTGTTCAGTGTTTCAACACAGCCACAGCCTTCACTTGTGATTTATTAAGTATACTTCTGAGTTTGTTCTGCAGGCTGCATTTAAATGACAACACTTAGGTAGACTAGAGTTCAGGAAGATTTCAAGAAAAGCAGTTAAAATTTTAATTCTTTAGTTCCAGATTAGAAGTAAGTATGTCTGAGGCAACTCAGAAAGATACAGTCCCTCTTCAAGAGGCATGACGCATTCATCACAGTATCTTGATTCATCAGGAGTGAAGATTTGCAAGAGTTGACAAGGTCAGAAATCAGTAGGAATCAGGATGGGTGAATTGTTGCTTTGCAGAAGATAACAGAACACACCCATTCTGATCCTCTTGTGCCTCTCTGATCACTGGACTGAGTGACACAGATGCAGGAGGTCAGAAGGCAAAGACATGGATCACCCCTCAGAAGCGCTGGAAAACATCAAACATTCACTGGTATTGAGAGCTGAAATGCTTTGGAGGCCCTTAGTATACAGCTTCATACATCTTTTAGGCACCAAAATACTTTAGGGAAACTGGTTTCCAGGTATCTAATACTTATTAGGCATAATAGAATTTCCAATGTTCTTTGAGAAGTTCTAACAAATTACTTTCTTCTCTTGTGTTGGCAGCATTGCCGTTTCCCTGTTACTGTTAAATATCCACTATCTTTAAACAAGAAAAAAGATAAAACAGTGTCTGGTACTTCATAGGCCTGAAAATGAACCACAGTGATTACACAGTCATTAAAACATTTATTTGCAAGTGTTTGGACATTTGTATGAATTGTCATTATTGTAGATATTTCTTATGAAGAAAAACACTCTGCTCTGAACAGCTGATATCCTGGTATCATTTTTATCCAATATTACATTAGGCTGGTATTTTGAAAAGAACAGTTCAATAATTACCATGACATTTACAAGAAAATCTTGGAATGAAGCAATATACAATATAGATACTTAATTTGAGCATTTAAATGCAACAATTCAAAAATTCAAGTTTTGGGACATGTCTAAGAAGTTACTGCATGAAATGGTAAAAATTCATGTTCAGCAGCATAATAGAAACAAATTTAGTTTGAAATGGCACTTGAAATTTCATATTCTTTGTTCTCTAGCTGTAACTTAGCCACAATAGCATCTGGAGATGTCTTTCTCTTCATTCGCAATCTTCTTGCATGAATTACTTTTGTTATAAATATGCATGATATGTGTATTTCATTACAACCATAGAGAGACCTCCAGGGCTGCATGTATGAACATGACCTTTTCCACTTCTGCACTCTGCCTAGTCAAATTTTCTTGTCTCTGTACCAACCCCACAGCACCAGCCTCACGCTAGCATCCTCTGCTCGTTCCTGCTGGGCTCTTGAAGACCAGATGTGTTTTTGAGAGTGCCATGGTCCTCAGCTCCCATTCAGCTGCTGTCTTTAACTACCTAATGGGCAGTGAGAGATGACAGAGTCACGGTCTTCCCAGAGGTGCTCAGTGACAGAAATGGAAGCAATGGACTCAAACTGCAACACAAGAAATTACGATCAAGTATGAGGAAAAATTCTTTCATTGTAAGGTTGGTCAAAGGTTGGACTAGGTAACCCAGGCCTGTGGATCCTCCACCATTAGAGATCTTTTAAGCCTCAACCAGACATAGCCCTCAGGCAAAATGATCTAACTGGATACGACCTGAGCAGGGGCCAGATTGGATGACATCCTTTCCAAATTTCATTACTCTGTAATGCTACAACCTGGAAAAAAACTGCGCTTTGGGAGCTTCAGCTGACCAAAATGATCTCATTTGTTTGATACAGAAGTTCCCAAATTTGATAGAATGATTCTAAATATTGTGTAAAACAAGATTATTTTAGGAGAAAACTCATCTGTTACTGAGGCAAATGTAATCACAAATGGCACCTGTACAGGGTTTCCATAAAAGGTACCTGAAGCACTGTAAATATCCATTTATCAGAAAGTATAGGTGTATGTTCTTTTATTCAAGTTTCAAGCTGTTTAGTGTTGCTGATAAAATGGAGGAATCATTGCTGTTTACAACTGCCTGAGGGGAGGTTGCAGCCAGGTGGGTGTGAATCTCTTCTCTCAGGCTGATGACACCAGAACAAGAGGACATGGACTTAAGCTAGGACAGGGGAGGTTTAGATTGAAAGTTAGGAAGAGGTTTTTCACAGAGAGAATGATCTCTCATTGGAATGGTCTGCCCAGGGAGGTGGTGAAGTCACCAGCCCTGGAGGTGTTTAAGAGAAGACTCGATGAGGAGCTTAGTGACATGGCCTAGTTGGTGGGAGTCTTGGGTGGATGGAGTGTGGTGCCCATGGTTCCATGCTTGCGGGACTGATCTCTGGGTGGGCGTTCGCTTGGGAGTTGGACTAGATGATCCTGTGGGTCCCTTCCAACTCAGAATAACCTGTGAACCTGTGAATTATTTTCTCAAGTTCGTGCCATGTTATTGCAGCTGTACATTTGGCCAGTTCTGAGGTCTTGAGGTGACTCACACACAGTCAGCATGGAGCACAGGAAGAGAATGCCAGATACTTCTACAACGCATATAACCCCAAAAACTGAATCCCAAGGACTTTTTCTCAAGGGAAAATATTCAGTGTGATATAGGTCTACCCATGCTTTCCTACATGGTTTCCTTTGCTTTACCTTTACTGTTTATCATAGCAGATATAATGAAGAAAGGTAGATTTGTATCAAGGTACCTATCACTTAAAAAAAGCAAATTTCTGCCTTTTCTTGAGGTTAATATTCAGTAATCTTTATGATTCTGCCTCTTCTACATTGTTAATACATTCCTCTCTGACTTCCTTTCCTTTTCCTATTTGTGTTTTGACAAGTGAAAAGGATTTAATAAAAATACATTTAAGCCATTGTTTATGGAATGACTCACTGAAAAGAGGAGAACAACTTCATCTAATTATAGCTGCCAGGGTTTTTACCTCCAGCTAAGTATACTAACACTCTTGAACTAATTGCAACTTTTCCCCTCCTTCTCTAAATTTTCAGTTCTCAAACTGCTTCTCTATGGACACATTATTTAAATTCATCACAAGACTTTTCCCTGTGCCAATGCCAGCGGCTCTGAGGAGTTCAGAGCTCTTCCTCCCAACCCTGCAGTCTTCCCACCTCAAATCTTGTTTGAAATAATACTATCACACCCAACTCAAGGAAGTTTCTGTTGCAAGAAGAGATAACATATTTCATTAGATCAACTGGTGTAGCTGGAAAAAAGACAAGTTCCTCAGCTGAAACAAGCCAGTCACAGAAAAAACCCCGCTCAATGGCAGACCAGTATGTATACATGGCAGAATTTTCTGTTTGCCTGCAAGCCAAATGATAACTGTACAATATCTGATATATCACTGTGACTGCTGTGGGGGCAGAAGCAAAAGGGACACTATAGCCAGAGAAATACATTTCAACTAACTGCCCAAAACCCAAATGTGCTCTGGCTAAAACCTGAAAAGACATGCATCATGTTGCAACTACTGCAGCATTCACACAAAATACAAAAGAGAAAACATGAAATGCTTGCAAGTTACTAATTTATGTGACTCTGGAGCAGCACACATGCATATGGGTATGGTTTCCACAACTGTGAAACCCTAGAATTCATTGCAAAATGAGAATGTATCAAATTACTGATTCCCAGCCATTGTAAGCTGCAAGGAAATCCCTGCAAGGCTACCACAGTAATGGATGTTCGCAAGCTCAGTCACTGGAGCACTTAATTTCATGCAGGAGTCACTGAGTGTCCAAGAGATTACTACAGCTGTCTGAACAGATAAAACATCATCTTGTGCCTCCATTTACACCCACAGGAAAATATATAGGATATTAATTTACTGATATGAATTTTGTCAGTCTTGAATCTTTCTTGGGTGGTGGTTTTTGGTTTGTTAGGGAGGGTGGGTTTTTTGTTTTTATTCGTCTTTTTTTTTTTTTTTTTAATTTACAGTCAGGCACCAGTTTTTGCAGCTAAATGGGTCCCTGCAGGAGGTGCGCAAATCCAGTGAATCGCAGAGTGTGCACTCATGAAAATTCAATTAAGCCCCACCCATAGCCATACCCCCTCAGCTCCTGAGGGCAGGAGGGCATTTCCAGGACCGCCCACTGCCCTACACCACCTCAGGAGACCTAAGGGAATGTATTCCCAGCTGGGAAGCATTCTTTAAAGTCAACTCAAATGTGATCAAACATGACAAAGGCACCGAGCCACACTGAGAAAACAGTGGTTTGTAGTAGTCGCCTGGGTGCTGTTGATATGGTTGTGCTCCGGTGAGGCAAGTGGGCAGCAGCTGCAGGAGGTGGTGCAGCATGGGCAGAGGCCAGGGCTGGGGCCCAGGGAGGGTTGAACATGGCCCCGGCACAGCCCCGAGGCTCTGCCTGGCCCCAGCCGCAGCAGCCGCCTGACTCTGTGGGCACAGAGGGGTGGAGCGGCAACTGCATATCCCAAGCCTCCATGGGGACCGGTCCAGCAAATGAGCCCCTCGGCCTTTCCTAGAGCAGGATGAAGCCATTGGGAATACCTATGTGTGCTGGGAATGGTGGGAGGTTTTCCCCCCCAGCCCCATGGGAGGGTGGAAGCATAGTGCCAAAATTGGGGCTGTGGGAGTGATCCATCAAGTGGAGCTGACCCAACATAGTGCCATCTCCCTAGCATTGTTACGGCAATGGGCAAAGGGCAGTTCTCTAGCCAGCCCTGGCTGGGCTGGCTGTGGCACGTGTGGAGCCAGGAGCCGGCAGGAATGCCAGGACACTGTGTTTAATCCCTGGAGCATACATGGCAGGTCCATCACCCCCCCATCCCGTCCTACCCTCAGCAACACACCCGGCCCCACCGCTCCCGTCTCATCCCAGAACAGCAGCTGCCACAGCCAATGGTGCGGTGGGACCCAAGAGGCCAATGCGAGACGGTGGGAGGCAGGACAGCAGTAGACATGCAGGCACTCTGGCAATGCTGTCAGAGTTTCTGTTGAAAGGTTGCCTGTTCTTAGAAGGAAGTTTTATTCCACTGTGCTCTATCTCTAGAAGTGTTCAAGGCCAGGTTGGACAGGGCTCTGAGCACCCGATGAAGGTCCCCGTGCCCATGGCAGCGGGGGGTGGAACCGATGAAAGCACCTCTCTGCCTCCTAAGCCCTGGTGGGCGCAAGGACGTTTTTTGCTCATGTGCTGGGGCAGTGTTCAAAGGTTGAGGCTACCACAGAACTCACTCATCTCAGGTGAGATGGGGATGTGTCTCATTCCTCACCCAAAGGGGCTTTTTGGCTCTTCCCTATGTGTGATATAGGAACCCACCGTCTGGAGGATGGGTGGTGGGCAGTGACAGCGAGGTACCAGGACTGGTAGAGGGGCTCTGAGCAGGTGAATGACCCCAGGTTGAGCCACATCTGGTCCCACAGCTGTCCACACGACAGGCACTGGGGTCGGCGCAGGTCTCATGGTGCCCCCGTCTGGCTGCTGCTCACCCAAAGGGCCTCGTCAGGCCCAAGGTTGCCAACAAAGGGGGGCAGTCCGGTCCTGCCCCAATCTCCTCGCAGCTCAGCACACATCAACCAGGAGTGCTTTCTTGTGGGCAGGCAGAGAACGGCTGCATGTCTGGCAGGCAGAGAGGGAGGGAGGGCGGAGGCCTGGCCCAGTCCAGCTCCCCCCTCCCACCACCAGGGCAGCCACAGCCACTATTACCTTGTCAATATCAAGGTGCTTCCTCCCCCATGTGCCCCTGCACTGGTGCCACTGCCCTGGTCACCATGGGGGAACAGCAAGCTGGGCAGGAAGCATGAGCTCATTGCACACCCAGTGATCAAGATGCCAGCAGGAAGGGGAGTAGTGGGGCAGGAGATCGGAGCGGCCGCAGCCCAACTGGGCTCGGGCAGCCCTCACTGCTTGGGTGGCATGGTCTGCCCCGTGCGGCACACTCCTGCAGGTCATTCATGTTGGCACATTGCACTTTGGGGGAAAAAAAATGTTGGGGGAAAGGGAGGTCAGAGCCAGGGCTGAGGCCCCCCACCGCACACAGCCATGTGGGATGTGATACAAGCAGGCTGCGATGTGCCCTCTGAGCTGGGTGAACAAGAACCTGACCACCTGTCCTGCTGCTCCGTCCTCACACAGCACTGTGGCTGCTTGGCACTTCCCTCCTGTGCCGGGAGGAGCCAGTCCTTCAGCAGCCACCTCACACTCACATAAACTTGTACCATGCCAATTGGAAACTGGCAGCGGGCGGGTTGTTTTGGTCTTGGGGGTTTTTTAAGGGTTTTCAGCCAGCGAACCTGCCTCCCTCTTACGGGCTGGCATGGGACACTGGGGACAGGGCAGCACTGCCAGTGCCAGGGTGCCCTTGCAGTCTCAGTGCCGGGGCGGCATGAAGGGAGTGCAGGTGCTACCCTGCGAGTGCAGGAGGCAGGAGCCACAGGGCCGCCCTCCCGTTCACCGCCCCAGCAACAAAGGGCACTGCAGGGAGCTCCACAGGAGCCATGGGGGTGGAAGGAAGGTGCCATCCACTCCTGCTCTCACACACTGACAGATAGAATGCCAGCACCCTCCTGTAGCTTGGTAAAGAACAGTACCAGCTGTGTAAATACCCTAGGGGCCCCCACGGTGCCCACCTGTAACCACTCCAGCAGGGGGCCTGGCTCCAGGGAGATGGAGTCATTTCCTGTTCCCTGTAAACAGTATAAATGGAGGGCACTCAGGGACTGCAGGGTGTGAGGGTGGTGGGTGGGGCTAATTTACATATTCACACGTGCATTACATATTCATGAGCTGCCCGAGTTTGCAGCATTATCCATGCATGCGTGTGGGCCCACTTTTCGCTGAAAAATAAACTGATTTATTGAAACTGAAGAGATGCAGACTGTGAATAGGCGGTGGCTTACTGTAATACAGTCGGGCCTCCTATACCACAGTACTGTGGGTCTTGACCCCTCCCTGCGCAGCCCTCTGTCAGTGTAGGCTGGTGGCTCATTAATATGTAAATCTGGCCCCAGTCACCTCGCCTCCCCAGCTCTGAAGCAGCTGCAGGGCATTCCCTGAAATTCCTCATGTGGTTGGTGGAGCAAAGTCAGTCTCCTCTGTCCTGCAGGGCTGCTGCAGTGTGGGGCACGGGCAGCTGTGGCACCGGCACAAGCAGCCGCGGCCTGGGTGGCGAGAGGGGAATTTGCATATTCATGGCTGCCTACTTTGATTATTTATGCTTGTAAGGTCACGCATGTGCAGTCCTGAAACAGGCCTCCTTAATTGCTGAAAAATCACACAGCAAACATGTGATGCCGCTATCTGGGGGGGTGCGTAGTGGAAGAGGGCTGACTGTATTTATTTTTATCTGGTTTTGAGATTTAATTTTTTTTTCCAGAGCACAGGGAAAGGAAGCTACTCAGATAGTGGTTTGAGCATGAAAGAGACAAAGCAACCTCTGGCCTCAGCTCAGCAACTTCTGTCTACCCAGCTGGTGGAAAAACAGACAGCAACTGCACAGCTCTTCCTCTCCCAGCCACCACCTGCTCCAGGCAAAGCAGAGCAAGGCAAAAAGGAAGCCTTTCAGACAGGCAAACCATATGCCATATACTGCTGCTTCATAACATATCCAAAGGGCAACAATAAATGTTCCTCTTCTGATGAGAGCTAGCCACTGCTGCTGGTTTGGACTTTGCTAGCCCAGGTTATAAAAGCAGGCCCTGGAGCCAGAGTTGCATATCCAACAGTTCTCCAGAAGACAAGATGATCTTTCTTAGACCATCTACTCTATCTGCTTCCAAGACACTATTCCCCATAGCTGTAAAAAACATCTGAGAGAGTCATAAAATGTCAAGGTTTAAAAAAATCAGGAGTCACTTCACATTGTTGCCATTTCAGCCTTACTTGCTTCCAGTAGTACTACTCCCACCCCTCTTCACCTCCAAAACTCCAACAAAAAAACCACCCTTCTATCATCTGGGTGCTTCATCATGTATTGAAACAAATTATTACTCTCTCACAAAAATCAAAGTCAGAGAATTCATTAAGTCTATTCCCTCATCACATACCATTTTTCACATTAAATGGAGAATATTTTTGATCTTAAATAATTGGGTTTCTGAAACATCGAATAAAAATTTGCTGTTAGAATAGTCCTTCACCACAGGGCTTTCCTTCCTTCCTTCCTCTCACCCACACACCCACCCACACACCCACCACCTTTAAAGGAAACAGCTATAGCTCACTGGGAACAGAGGGAAACACCTCATATTCAGCCAGCTGGAGCTCATGCATATGCACAACACAAATACACATATTTAAACCCCAGGTGATCTCGCCCTGCTACTGGGACATTTTAATTAGAGAAATGCCAGCAAAATTTGTCAAAAGACTATTTCAGAAGTTAAGAGGTCTGAAAGCCAAAACATGCTAGAATTCTCTGGACGAGAAAATGCTAACCTGCCTCTCAGTGAGGCAACCAAGCTGCCCTGCCCTGAAAGAAACAGAAACTGTCAAAGGATTTGGCAATTACAAAAACAAGACACGTAAATGTATTCACAGTTCTGGCAATGTTATAGTTAAGTTAACCTCCTCAAACCGTGTCTGCTGTGCAGATTAATACTTTCCCTTCAGTTTTAATGACTAGCAGCTTTTTAGATTCCCCATCCTGCAGAGGAAGGATGGGAAGCAACATACAGTGAATCCCTGGTGCATTGCAACCTCTGCATTATAACCCCGCCCATTTGCGAGGCAATTTTCTCGCAGTTTTGATTCAACCATTTGCGAGTTTAGCCGGCTGACACATGTGCAGTGCCTCTGCTCTGCCGAGGGGTGGTGCTGCAGTGTGGGACTCACCCCGCCCTTCAGGGAGGGGGCTCGCAATGGTGGCACCATGCCCCCGCCCCTGACCTGGGAAACTGCCCCACGAAAGTGAGGCGAGGTCGGGCAAGCGCTGTGTGCTGGGAGGGGGCAGCTGTCGCTGCGCCAGGAGAAGGCTTCTGTTCCCCCACCCTCTCGGACCGTACGGGCAGTGCTGCCTCTCCCAGGACTGGTGGATGTTAAAGGGAAAGAAACTCTGAGACCGACCCGACCCCCCCAGCCCCGCCACCCTGTGG
>WEKX01027526.1:10192-20364 GCA_013390025.1 Pitta sordida
AAAGGAAGGGTGTTAATCTAGGATGGAGTGGGTAAAAGCTTACAGAAATATTAGGTAAAGTAATCCAGTGCTCGACAAGGGCATCAGCAACAGGAATCCAGACTCTGCTGCTCCAGGGGATTAACATGGGGAAGCCACTGTGCTGCAGTCGGGTTTCACCTCAGTGTTGTGCTGGAGATGGATAAATAAGGTATCGGTTGCATCTGCCTGTTAAGACAAAGCCAAAGGAGAAGGATATAGCGAGCAAATGCAAATGCAAAGGAAGAAGAAATGCTACGTGCCGTTTGCCTGATTCTGTGGATTCCCATTGCAGAGAGGATGGCTTGATTAACAGAGCAATGTATGGACGGAGGGACTGTAAATTATAGCGTGAACACTCCTGATGCAGTCAAGGGGTGAACTGATGAGTTAGGTGGCTGCAGGAATATCCCCAGGGAAAACAGCAACCGCGCACTCTGTGTGTATATCTCTGTGTGTATGTGCTTTTGTGTGTGTGTGAACATGTATAGAAATGAAAGTAAGACATTTCTGATCAATTTACAGAAGGTGTTTGTCACTTCGCTGGGTCAGACTTGATTGCTGTTTGTATTTCTAGCTATACCTCTACACCCATTTCCTGACTGAGGTGGCACTTTGTGAAAACAGATGGTA
Organism: Pitta sordida; assembly: GCA_013390025.1. Classification (NCBI taxonomy): domain Eukaryota; kingdom Metazoa; phylum Chordata; class Aves; order Passeriformes; family Pittidae; genus Pitta; species Pitta sordida. The sequence goes on from WEKX01027526.1 coordinate 10,844, forward strand.
GGCAGTATTCTTTTTAAAAATGTGAAAGCAGATCTTTTTTACTTAACACCTTGAAGCACTGAATCCTCTGCACTGTGTTGAGAGAAACTGGGGGGTTTAATTTTCTCCATCTTAAAATCTCTATAAACACAGCTGTATTCAGTATGGTGAAAAATTCTATACTGTAAATAGAAATGTGATCAGTCTAATCAAATAAATACATTCCAGATGACTTCTATACAAACTCGCTACCACAGTCATCAGATGACTAAATCATCAACTGAGCATTTATGTTCAATGTTATATTTTTTAAATTATTTTTTTTTTAGATTTTCAAAATCAGCCTTTAATTGGAAAGGATTCTTCGTATATTGAGAAAAGGCAATGCTTGCATTTGGCAATGATTTCTGTGAGATGTACCTGGGTGCATTTTTTGATGCTGAACCTGCATGAAAAAGACTCTTTTTAGAACAGGTAGACTTGTCACAGTATTGGCATATTTAATTTAGTAGGCAGCTGGGCTTGGCCATATCTGAACAATGCAGAAATAGGGAAACAAGTGCTGCAGTCAGTTAGCAGGGGCTTGGCATGGCTTATAGCAGCTGCCTACCAAGAGAGAGGGTTTTTTTTTTCCTTTCCTCTTTTTCCCTTTTATTCAAAGCCATAGACCATAATGTCATCCTAAAATGTGTATGAGGGGATTTCCCAATAGTCATGGTGAGCTACTCTGCAAGACGCCTGTCTGGTCCTTCCACTATTTGTTCCCCAGCCTACAAAGGCAGCCCTGTGTGTTGGATTACATTTAGCCAGCTGTTGGATAACATTCTTGTGCTGGGGGCAAAGGAGTCTTATTACTCCCAAACTCTATTTTTCTGTTTGCTTAAAGAAAATTAACTTTGGCAGTACAGCAGGCTCTACAAAGGAGTTTATGCCACTCCTATACCTTTCTGAAACTGTCATGTGCTTCTAACCTCGGCAGTTTAAAGCAAGCAAGAAGGGGGGAGGAGGAGGGACTCGTAACTCATAGCTTCAAAGCTGCAGAGACGAGCAAAATGTCAGCAGCTCATAATTAGGAGCCCATGGTTACGTCAGTGACTGTATCTCTCTGAGTATAGCTATGTGATGCGTGCCACAAGCAAAACCTGGTTAACAAGCCTAATTCAAACAAGAAAGAGCCAAATGGATTGATGAATCTACTGTGTTCCTAAATCAGGTGTGAATGGATTACATGCACAAGGCTTGCTGAATTCTGCAGTAGTGAAGACTGAATATCAGTTTGTCAGAGGGCACACATTCACAGAAAATGCAAATCCTTCAGGAAAAAAATTCAGATGAACAGTACATCCTTGAAAATGTCTTTCCTAGCTCTGTCCCGTACAGGCAGCTGCATGACATGGAGGCATGCTCTGAAGGAAGAAACCAGCGAGCTACACAAGAAGGTGTTTAAAAGGAAGGGTATAATTAAACATAAAGCATGCTTGCTGAAATTAAGTTCTGGCATTACAGATTTGATACTGAAATACCACCCCAGAGAAGACCAGCTGGGCTCTAGTGTGGTTTATATTAGGGCTTCTCTCATTAAGAGCAAGCTGGGAGGGACGGGGCTTTTTGCAGCATCTTGCAGCCATGCAGAAGTCCCCAGGGCTGTGGGAAGCAGGAGGGATGGGCACAGCTATGAGCTCTTAAAGACACATGCCCAGATCCCACCAAGGGGCTTTCTAACCTCTACAATTATTTTTAGGTCTGTGACAGCAATTCAGCAGTGCTTAAGCAGTGAGATTGCAGGGAGTCCTTAATTTGCTGTGACTGGCCTTTCTCTGTGTCATGGCTGGAATATGTTTACAGAACTTATCAATACCCCCCCATCACATCCAGTGTGCATGTCTGTCAGTGTTCCCAGCACCCAGTTGCTGGAAGAATGGTGTGGTTCCCTGCTCCCAGCGGAAGTCAGTTGCAGTTAAGCTCTGTTGTAGTTACTCTTTAATTTACCAGGATAGGTAGATTGTATTATGCAAACAGTGGAGTGGGTGGTTTTTGGTTTTAGGTTGGGGTTTTTTATAACTGTGAACACAAATTTGTAGGAGGAGGTGACTCTGTGTATTAAACCAATAGCTCTTTGAATTGTGTGTAGTATAATTTAAATATACTCACTTTAATTAATAGAAGGTTACAAAAGCTGGCATTGTCTGGGGCTGTTTAATTTACATCTTAGATTTAGTCAATGAGCATAACCTACCTGATTAGAATAGTGTATTCTGTGCAGCCAACAGGGTGGAAGGCATCATTTTGTTTGTGTTAGTTCAAACAGCTGGTCATTAATGCAGGCCCCATCTCCAGAGTGAAGTGCTAGTGGACATGAATGGCTGCCTGATTAATGCTGCCCCTCAAAGGGTCCTTCCTCCAGCAGCGATGCTCGCAGCAGAATAATGCTGTGGGATTTGATTGCGCTCTAACAGGGTAGTATGTCATTGTGTCACCAAGCGATCGAGGTTATTATGGGGCAGGGCAGACAGACAGGACAGTGGGGTTACTAGACCGTGGCATTTTTAGAAATGCAGGGCTGACCTACTTAGAGTTATTCTTGCTGGCTGGCAGCTGCCTGGTGCGGGGCTCCCCCGGATAGGCTGCGGCTGTTGCTAGGGGGAATTAGCATGAATTTTTCCACATACAGACTCAGTGATTGAATGATAAAAGCTGACTGGAATTAAAGAGATTCGGCTCAGTATTATGCAGATTTATCTCCCTCGTTTTTTTCTCTCTGTCAAATGCCTAAAAAGGAGCAGAAAACAATTTGTTTCCATTTATTTTTGACCTATTTTTTTTTTCCAGGGGATGGAAGAAGCATTGTGAATTTTTGATCATAATTTAATACTCGAACCATTAAAATGATATGATAGTAGGCATGCATTTTTCTTGTACAGAAGATTCAAATGCTGTCTCTCTGGAAGGGAATGAACTGAATATATTTTATGTTCTGGTCAGACTGCTGCCTCTTTCTGTCTGAAGCTATGTCAGATTCCTGCATCTGGAACGGGGAAACATATGCAGTATATCCCCGCTGCATTGCGACCCCTCCATTACCTCCATTACATGTGGAATTGTGAGGAAAATTTCTCGCAATTCGGTTTCAGGCATTTGTGAGGTTCCTCGGCTGACGCATGCACGGTGCCTCTGCTCCACCGAGGGGCGGTGCTGGTGCTCCCTGCGGGGAGGGCCAGGAGTCACAGTGTCCCCTGTTACTCTAAGTGCAGCTGGGGACTGCCCCCCCGGGCGCGTGCTACTGTTTCCATGGCTACAGGCAGGGAAGGGAAGTGGCCCAGGAAAGTGGGACTGGCCGCGGCAGCCAGCGGGACGTGCTGACTCTGCTGCCGCAGCTGCAGCCCACTTGTGCCGTGCAGGGCTGGGACGCTGCGTGGGGCTGGGACGCAGCGGGCATGAGCACCGGGGTGGGGGTGTGGGGGAGGCCGCGAGGGGAGCAATGGTGCGGGGTTTGGGCTGCAAGCATACGCAGTCACAGCAGCCTGGAGAAGCCCAGGGATTGTCAGGGTGGTCTCCTGAGTCAGAGGGGGCTCAGAAATGGTTCCCTTTGCTCCCCTGTGCTGAGAGAGCCCACAGGGAGGAGCGGAAAAGTGTCCGCAGCGCTCTGGAGTTGCAGGGGGTGGAGCAATGGGCGTGGCCTGCATGCATATTAATGACCTGCGCATGTTTGCAGATTTGATGTTCCGCGAAAGCCCTGGCATGACCCGTTCCTTGCAAATGAGAGGGTATAACTGTACCAGATTTTATTGCATAACATTAATCTTGGCTATTTTTAGGTATCTTTCCTTAGAAAAATTAGTCCTGTTTATGTTAGTAGATGAAATTAATCCCTGGACTATGCCTCATGTATGTGGACATAGACGCCCAGGGTGGTTGCAGTGTTGTGTGTCATGTTCATCTGAAAAGGTGTTTACATTCTGCAGACTTATCAGCACTGCATATCTAGCAGAGTACTGATGCCTGACATGTACTCAGAGCAGTAAGGGAACATCTGGATTTCTGAGTATTTTTCATGCTTAGATTTAAATTGGGTTCTCTAGATGGCCTTCTTTTATTTATATACATCTGCCTGAAACAGTGTTATCTTTTCAGAGAACTCTGTGCTCTCTCAGGAAGCAAATAAAAACAATAGTCAGAGAAGACTCCTTTGATGTAATTATGAATATTTCCTTTGTTATTGTCACTAATTATAGAAGATCTTTGTTTAAACTGCTATTCCCTTCTGTATGATCTTTTGCCATGCAAAGAGGTTCTAATTTAGTGTTTAAATTTTAGTTAAATTTTCATGGCAAACATCACACTCAAAGAACTGGGAATTTTCAAAATAAAGGACAGTGGGGAATTGGGAAGAAGGACCCATGTCTTCAGAATTGCAAAGTAAAAAATGTGACTCGGTGCTGAGTAGTGAACTCATTTTTGTCTGAAACAGTTTGATTTTAAATATTTAAATGAAGGAGATACCTTTTAGGGGTGTGAACGGCCTGCATATCTGTGATCCCTTTTAGGTAAGTATTAGCTGTCTGCATGTCTGTCAGGACAGTCAGCAAACTCCCCGGAACCAGTGCTCTCCTGCTTTGGCCCCTGGAGTTTCTTGGAAAGGTACGAAGAGGAAAAACTGGAAATGGAGACATGAATTTGAATGCATTTTGTGACAGAGGCGAAGCATTAATTTCCTACAGAGCTGAATTTCCTGTGTCTCTTTCCTGGAATTGATTCATTACTGAAACTCACAGCACTTCGTTCTCTGCTCCTTCCTGAAGGTCTCATGGAGCAACAGATTTTTAGAGAAGTGAAAGTGAAGAGGGGCACTATTTGATGTCCAGCAACTGTCTTTGCCTTGTCTGTCCCTGGAGGTGACTTCAGAAAGTTTTGGTTCTACTTCCTTCAGCAATATTCTCTTGATCAAAGTCTGGTCTCCTGCTCCACTTTCCTGCGGGATGCTGCAGGATGTTAGGTCATAGACAGCCTTTGTCTGCCATTGTCTGTTGAGGTTCTGGAGCTTTTTTGTTAGTTTCACTCAGTTCACCTGGAATATTAGTTGACGTGGCCTTCAGGAGACCAAAATAAGCATCCAATACTATATTAGTGCAGAAACCTATTGTCTAGAAAAAAAATATTTGAATGTTATCTAATTTTGGTATATTCATGCTAAGAAAGAGGGAGCTCAAAGAAAAGCAACAAAGAAGATATAAAACATGTATTCTATGGAAAAGAGTTGTATTCTTGCTGGTTTTGGGGGGGATTTCAACACAGTGAATCTTTATAACAGACACCAAATCAGGCAGTTTAACAAACCATCAAGTGATATATTAAATATAAAAAATGTAGTGCAGAAGAAATTGTATTCAACATTAAGCTACTTCTCTGAAAGTCCTTTTAATGGCAATTATTCCAAATAAATGAATGTGTGAATGATCTGATCATAATGCTTTGGGTAATTATAAGTAGCAGAAACACGGAGTTAATGAAACAAAACCAAAATCGGAGCTCTCTGTGTGTGTATACTTCAAAAGAAACAGGATGCCAGAGGAGCTAGAAATACATATTTGTGTTAAAAATACTATCAATTATACACTTTCTCTTAAAAAAACCTTAATCACTTTTTATCTTCTCTGAGTTTTCTATTTTTTCTACAATTTACACTTCCTACCTTGAAGTTTCGTACCTACAAAAGATTGTGTTGCATTGTTCAACATTCCTGTGCCATGACCTCTCCTGTGCGCTATGCAAGGTGTATTATGCTGAGTTTCATGCTCTGGGGCGGGTAAATGAGTGCTGATTTACTGGGAGCATATGCAGGCAGTATTTCCTGTTCCCCCCACCCCCTGGCCATCAAAATACCCAGAAACATGCCTCCATTTGCAGCTGTGAGGTGACTGTGCTTCTTGGTGTATTCCTGACTTCAAAGTCTTCTCTGGTCATGGGTTGGTTGAGCATTTTGTGGTTTTATTGCAACTTTCTGTTTTTCTGAAAGTGATCCGAGGTTGTGGGATATAGAGTGACTCATCTAGATTCCTGTGAAGGGATCACAGCCACAAGGGGTGGGTTGACTCCCAGCCTCCCACTCCTCCTGCCAGGGCCATAGAACCTCACAGAAGTTGGGATTTCGGTGGTTAGTGCCATTTTAGTATTTGGTTGGTTTGTTTTCACTGTTTCCTCCTATGTGCTGATCTTCAGGGCTGTGCTGAGGATCCCCTCTGAGCAGGGACAGCACCAAGCCTTCTCCACGTGCCTCCCTCAGCTGGCTGTGATATCCCTGTTCCTCAGCACTGCCTTGCTTACCTACCTAAAACCACTCTCTATTTCCCGCCCATTCTCATTCTGCAGCAAATGTGTNTTCCACGTGCCTCCCTCAACTGGCTGTGGTATCCCTGTTCCTCAGCACTGCCTCTCTATTTCCAGCCCATTCTCATTCTGCAGCAAATGTGTTTCAGTTTCAATTTCAGACCAAAAGTGCAAGGCTTTGTATCATTTCTTAAAAGGCTCAGTTAGCATGTTCCTCTTATTGCAATGCAGGAAGGAATACATATGTTTTACAAATTAAAATAATTCTTACTAGATTTTTTTCCCTGTGATCCACTAACATGGAAACAAATTGTGTAACAAACTGCCATCAGCCAGGAGCAGCATTACTGTGCCACTCACATCCATGCTTTTCCTTCATCCATGCATGTGTGTGGCTGTGCACTCAGAAATGCTGTATACACGTAGCTTTTGAATGTGTATACAAGATACAAGCATAACTTACACAAATGCAACACCAAAGCATATAGTATGTCATCAAAATTGTCTCAGTGTGGTACCCAGAACTGCGCCTCTAGATATATGATGCTTGTTTGCTTATGATGAAAAGTGGCTTGACACAAAATTTATGCAATTTTATGCGTAGCATGACCATTGTATTAATGCTGTGATGCATTCACCACCAAAGAAACAAGAAAAAAAAATGGTGATAATGTGTAATGGAAGGATAACAAAAAGGGTAATGTGGTCAAAAGGAGTATTTATCTAGATAGGTAGGTTTCATAAGCACTTTCACCCTTTTTGTGGTTGATAGCAATGTAAAAAAAAATTGCATGACGGGCTGTTTAAAACAGAGAGATATTTTATGCTGTAGTTAATTCTCCTTTCCTGCTCTTAGCCACACCTACTTCAAAAGTGAATCCAGACTCAGATCTTGACAGAGATCGTGACCCTGTTGAAACCAATGGCTGTTTTATCCTGGAATTCAGTTGGGCCAGGCTTTCATCTCTGATATTTTCCCCCTGAACATGTCTTTTTGTGTGCTCTTGCTCCAAAGTGTGGTGTTTCTACTTCTTTCTTTTTTTTTTCTCTCTTCCTCTGAAAATGCTTTGAAAGCTAACTTTTTTGTTGAGCAATATACTATAAATTTGCTCTTGAGCACGAGAAAATATGGGGAAATATCACTTCATTGATGAGCAGATAATGTTGAGTCGCAGTTAGTCTCTACAGTTATGTCTTTCTGAATACTTCTGCTTTCACCATAGTATGTCATTAGTTTTTAATGAAATGGAACAACCAGTGAACAAAACAAATATGCCAAGGAGAACTCGATCTGTTAACAAGCTGTAGAAACTTGGGTAATGAGATGGCTGGTGTCTTGACATACAAAGCTAGGGCTCTTAGAAATGTCAAGGGAGGCACAACAATTTAAAAAAAGAAATGCTTTCTAGCTCTATAGCCGCTTGTGCTGTTATCATCATTAAAGATAATAGTGAATTCATTTTTCTTTTTTTTTTTTTACACTTTAGTGTTGGATAAACAGTACTCAAACCAATAGTCAATGAAGTGTTCCCCTTGGAGGTACGTATACCACATTTGTCTGCATTTGCCATGTTTTTCTTTGTTATATACAGAGACAGTAATTTGGCTTTTCTGAGATAAAAATTTTTTGCTATTTCAAGGAGACATTTGAAATAATGGTAGTTAATAGATGACATGATAGATGTTGTGCAGCATTTTATCATTCAGAAAACATGCAGAATGAGTGAGGTGGTGCATTGTGCTGTGTACTTGGTTTGGTTATGGTTGAAACGAATGGCTGATAAATCTTCATTTAAATCTCCTGTTCATGACCTCTAATGATGGCAGTGTATTGTAGATGTCAACTGCAATTCCTGTGTGTATGTGCCAACACCATTTTAGCTGAGTTAAAATTGCTGATGCATCATCTTCAGCAGCTCTTCTTATTACTCCTTTGAAACCAAAACACGCCATTGTTTACGAGCTGCACATGAGATCACAAGTTCTAGTCTTTTTTTTTTTTTTTTTGTTCCCCTTCCAGTGGTTGGTAAGATTGTGTCCCTTTGTGAGTTTCATGGATTCATCCTTTCCATAAAGAAACAGAAGTTCCAGTGGACTTTGATGCCCTCTTTGCTGTGTTGCAGTCATTTGATCTTTTTTCCATCAAGTGTTTTCTGTTAACAGTCCGGGAATTGCACACTTGCTTTCACATTGGACTTTGATTCCTGGGGATGATACTCACCATTCCCAAGATTTTTATAATTGTGAATATATACTCGGAAATGTTGAAAATAATATTCCCTGGTGCCTGTAAATTGTAGTATCTGTTCACATTTGATATGAGTTTAGCTTGATGAGACATGATGACTAAACACTGCCCTCTGAAATGGTTTCCTTGTTTTATGAGAGTGATCTAATTTATTTTAGAAACAAGCAAATGGCAGGCCAAGGAGTACAAACTAACAGATGATGTTTGATTATACAAACCAGGTACTCATGTTATGATACATTCCTAAGAAGCAGGACAGGGAGAAAATACTGTGCATTATCAACACATTGGTTGTGTGTTTTCAAACAGTAGGTCATCTGAAATCAGAGCTATAAGACTGAGTGAAATCCTGGCCCTGGTGGAACCATTCAGAGTTGACTGGGGCATGGTGCTAGCTTGCACAGCTCTCCAGAGGGAGTCTCAGTTTGAGCTTCAATTGGCTACTAATATACAGGATAATAAAAAAGGCTTTTACAGGTACATTAATGGCAAAAAAAGGCACAAGGGCAATCTCCAATCTCTGCTGGATAAGGAGAGCAACATCATCATTGGGGATGAGGAAAAGGCAGAGATACTTAATGATTTTTTTGCCTCTGTCTTTAATAGTAAAGACAGATGCTTACATAATGAAAGGTCTCTTCAAGGGTGTCTTGATACAGTCGATAGAGATGAGGAATGGTTTAACCCCTCTTTACTACAGGAGGAAGATGTAAGGGACATACTACTACAGCTAGACCCTCGTAAGTCCATGGGACCTGATGGGTTACATCCTAGAGTGTTGAGAGGGCTGGCAGATGAGCTCGCTAAGCCTCTCTCAATCATCTATCAGAGGTCTTGGCTTACTGGTGAGGTCCCAAAAGATTGGAAGTTGGCCAATGTGATACCTATCCATAAGAAGGGTAGGAGGGAGGACCCAGGAAATTATAGACCTGTCAGCCTGACCTCGGTGCCAGGCAAAATTATGGAGCAA
>WEKX01027526.1:20617-36046 GCA_013390025.1 Pitta sordida
GTCTGGAGAAGAGGAGGCTGAGGGGAGACCTTATCGCACTCTACAACTACCTGAAAGGGAAGTGTAGCCAGCTGGGTGTCCATCTCTTCTCTCTGGCTACAAGTGATAGAACAAGAGGACACAGTCTTAAACTGCATCAGGGGAGATTTAGACCAGACATGAGAAGGAACTTTTTCACAGAGAGGGTGATCTCTCAGTGGAATGGGCTGCCCAAGGAGGTGGTGGAGTCACCGTCCCTAGAGGTGTTTAAGAAAAGTTTGGGTGATGTACTTGGTGGCATGACCTAGATATTAGGGTAGTGTGTTATAGGTAGGATGGTATGTTGGTAGCAGGATGGCAACAGGTTAGGTAACAGGTTTGGCTAGGTTAGGTAATAGGTGATAGGTTGGACTTGATGACCTCTACGGTCTTTTCCAACCTTGCTGATTCTGTGATTCTGTGATTCTCCGAAGTTTTAAGTACTGCCAGCAGTTACTTGTTTTCTTTGCTGAGCTCATCCCAGCTTGATGGTGTTTTCAGTTAGGTGGTGATTGTAAAGTGAGGTACAATACCCTTTCTTTTAAACAACTCTTTCCATTAAACATTGGCTTCTCATTAGCCTTAGGTAATCCTGGTTGCCTCATGGTAGTGTTGAGTATAATAGGAGTTTGGATCATGCAAAGAATTCAGGAGGCAACCAGGATTTTCCAGAATTTTGTAACAGCAGTGTTGTATCTTTGAAGATTTCTGCATGGGTTGCACATATCTGTTGCAGAGAAAGTTGCAGAAGAAATACAAGACAGTAGAGTTTTGGCTGTACTCCTATGCTGCATAATGATGGAGACCAATAAATTCAGTTAAAACTCTGAAATTTTCTTAGTCCATGGGTCTACAAACAGGAAAAAATCACTAAGAAAAAAGCTCTAGATTCAGTTCTGCGCAGGCCCCAAGTAGTTTCCATCTTAGATTGTTACACCTATTGTGTGAAAATATTTTCAGACATTTGGTTCTCCTTGTCATTAAGCCATAAGAACTTAACATACATGCTGATTTTTATGAAGTCTGTGTTTATTGCTGCATTCTAGATGGTACCCATGCCTTCCTGATAGCTACTAGAATACAGTTTAATGTAAGTCCGCATATAGATATTTTCTTAGAAAGGATAATATGGCTTTTTGTCACTCCTTAATCCTACGTCAAAGGGTAGAAAATGCAAGGGTTTTTTTCTTTGTTAGTTAGGTGGACATCAGAGACTGTTCTCTCTATTTGGGCCTCACAACCCTGCTTTGAAATGTCTTTTAAAGAGATGAAAAGGGTGTAGTTGTAGCTTTAAAAGCATGAACTTTGCACATTACTGAAATAAATGCTTCTCCCTTTTATTCTGTGGACTACGTTGAGATAATACACAGAAAGAAAAAAAAAAAAAGAATGTCTTCTATTTTATTGTTTCCTTACATTTGCCTCCCCCCCCCTTCCCCCACCTTAATTTATTTTCAGAGTTTGGAAAGAAAAGCATGCTGAAAAGCCCCAGTGTATTGATGTGTGAAATTGAAGGAGTTACTCATTCTTATGATCCAGCCACTCTGCCCTTTGACAGGGTTAACATTAAAAGAAATATACTGGAAAACATGCACCTACGTATGAAAAACTCCTTAAATTTAGGGTGTGTTCATACAAAGCAAAGTTTGTACAGTGTGGAAATCATTAAACCTGATCCAGAAAAAATGTGAGGTGCCCCAGCCATTGAGATGTGAATCTCTTTAATCCGCACAAGTATTAGAAAAATCTGAAACATGTGAAAGTTCAAAAGCTGCAAAGCCATTACATGACTTCTTATTCAGTTCTCAAATATTATAACTTTCTATTGAACTGTGAAAAGACTTTTTCTTGGGTTTTTTTTTCCTTTTCATAAGCAATAGATCGGGCCCTAACTAATATGTTACTACACATTTTGAATCCTGACAGTGAGTTTCACTTGATCATTCACTTGGATATAAATTACTGATTTATTTTAGAGTATTTATGTATCATTTCAGTAGTTGGTAACTTACACCTTTTCAGCAGTTACTATTTAGAGGTAATTTTAACGGCTAGCTCTAACTTTATGTAAGTATGTATGTGTGCTAAACAAAACCCAAACTGAAACAAATGAAGTCTAACAAAACCAACGCAACACAAGATACTTTTTTCATCTTAATTTTACAGCTCTGAAGTACACCAAGAGGACCTTCAAATTTGGTGAAAACTTACTTCAGAGAAACAGTAAATCACTATTTTTAAAGGGACTGCCTTGGATGGTAACAGAAATGCTTAGCCCAAGGATATCTCGGTACCAACAACCTTCCAAAGTGCACATATGCCTAGCTCAAAGTGCCAGGCAATTCATTCCTGGTTCCAGGCTGTTGTCTTGCTGCTGCAGCTGCCAAACCTCCTGCAGAGGCTCAGTAGTCTGGCACATCTGACCTTCCCTCTAAGGGAGTATTAATTTGCTTTGCATCTGCAATTGTCATATTAGGCTTACTTTTGATCCCTTGGCCCTTTCTGTGGTCAAGGCATAGCAGCCCAAAAGTTTTCAAATAGTTGTCTCTTGCTGGAGCATGAGTCGTGCTTTAGGCTCTTTGCTTAAATGGAGTCCTTGCTTAGATAAAGCTGCTTGGAAAGGATGGAGTCCCAGATGTCTGATGGTTTTGTTCTAGGAGCTTCCAGGGATGTCCTGTTACACTACAATGTCTGAAACAATGATAGATCTTCGTATATGGGGTAACAGGCTTTCAGCCGCAATTTTTTGTCAGTGAAGCCCTGTGAGAAGACAGTATAGTGATTTAAAACAATTAGAGTTGTTTTTTAAACTAGCAGGCAACAGTAGAATCTGACAAATAGACTTTCTGATTGCTCTCCCCACAAAAAATGTCGTCTTAAAAAGACAGGGAGAGGTCTGTTTTCCACATGAGCATAGTTGGCAACCTGGCTTTCATTGGCTTGCCAAGAGAGGTACTAGAGGAGCTGAGGTAATCTACTAATTTCTGAGGCAGTGAAGCATAAAGGTGCAAGTGGGCTACAGATGGAGTGACTAGTGGAGCAGAGGGAATGGTCAGCTGAGTACTCTGGGATCTCTGGAGGAGACCATATTCTCAAGCAATACTCATCATTTAGAGTGATAAAGCCTATGTAAAACAAATGTCTCATATCTGTGGCAAGACCCAGAGTTTAAAGGTAAACATTAGATAAGAATTAGCTGTATTCATTCTGTCCTTTGCTTCAAGGCCTCACAGCACAACAAAGGACTATTGATCAAAAAGGTCATGTAAAAGAGGGCAGCATTTGAAGAAACTGAATTTATAAAAAAAAAAAAAGCAAGCCCAAATGAGAGAAATGCAAAATAAGTACCTCAGAGATGAATGGAGTTCTGTACATCAGGCATTTCTCATATGCATTTGTCTGCACAGATTCAGTGAATCTGATTTTCTTGTTTTGTACAGGGGCATCCCCCTGTAGTCTCCAGAGCTTGAATTGTTGAGTAATTTCATGTATCTAAAGAAAGTTTAAAAAGTAGAATAAGAAAGCATTCTGCTGCACTTGGGTTTTCTGTTTGATACTTTTCTACTTTATATGGAAACTTAAATCTGCTCACAAGCAAAATGGTAGCTAGTGGCTACTGAACTATTGTGGTAGTATTTAGGACTTCACAAAGTAGCAGCAACTGCTAAGGGATGTTGTATGAACAACCTGATGCTATCTTGATCTTCTTCACCAAGAAGGTTTTTGTCACCCATGGAGGTTATGTGGGAAAGGGGCATACTGCTGTGCAGCTGGGATCTGTCAGTTGTTGGGATCTCATATCCTGAAAAATATTATAAAAGGGCAATTTCCTTGTATAAGTGCTGCTGTAAAAAGATTTTAAAATACAGAGATTCTAGTGTCATCTGCAGACGACAATCTGCTAAGTGAGTTTGTTTTTTGAGGGCAAGCGGAAAAAGAGCATTCCCTGTGAATGACAAGTGCCAGTCTCATAATGTCATGTTACCATTGTGGATGAATAAAGAAAAAGGCCCATTATATTATTCTAACTAGAAAGAAACTTAACAAAGAAATGCACTGTGTTGTTAATGAGAGGAAGGATAGATTTGTGGTTAGGGCACAGGAGCTGCTGATTCAAATTTCTGGCTTTACGAGGAACTTCCTTCATGACCTTGGGTGACTTGCATGCTGCCATACTTCTAAGTGGCAGTAGCATCCAGACTTGGAGAGAGATTTCCTAGAGAGAAACTTTCCCATTTGTGCAGTCAATGGATGTGTAAGTGGCCAATACCTCTCCAACAGAAGTAGGCATCCTTGTTTCTTTTCTATTTCTCCCCTTTTTCTCTTTTTCTCTCTCCCCCACCCCCCACCCCCCTTCTCTTTTTGCTATGAAAGTCTGGCTCTGATGCTGATTATTGAGCATTTGAGAATCTGATCTTTGACCTCCCTTGGGATTCTGACTCTTAGTCATGTTAAGACATGACTTCCCAGCTGAAAATGGGGATAACAATGCTGTCTTTATCTCACTGTCTGCCAGTTTCGTGTATTTAGACATTGAGGCATTGGAGAGAGGGACTGCCATCTATAATATACAGGTATTTGACCCTAATCTTTGAGGGGGATTGGGGAAAATGGGAACTTTAGACATTAAAGTGATGAGAAGGAGCACAGAAATGATAATAAAATCAGCGATTTTGAATAATGATGAGCTCAACTCGCTAATATTGAAGACTGACTGTGCTTGTTAGAGAAGACAATTTGGGTCAGGGTTGGGATTTCTTCAAGACTTGGGAATGTTGAGATCCAGACTCGTGAGTTAAGCATATCTATAACCAGAGTTAGATTAGAGTCTATGTTGAAGTATTTTTTAAATTATATTCTGTTAAAAAAGTAGTGCTGAAATTTATCTTAAGTTGTCACAGTGCTTCAAAGCATGAGCGTTTCCTCTCTCTAAGTCCTTGAACAGATGCAGGATGTGTTGAGGCAAAACTGTTTCCAATTAAGTTGATGCATTCTGTTCTTTAATGTTTCAGGACTCTAAGTTAAATAAAAATCCTGTAGCCAGAGTTCAGAAGGATGATTCAGAGAAATATGCCTGGAAAGCAGTCATTTGCCTCAATTTCTGTGGCTGTACCACATCAGGTCATCAGCTAGAACAGGGTGACACACAGATAAGAACTGAAATTCTGCTGGCTAACATTGACTGCGGACCCAGCTCTTCTCTATGTTAGGTCACTGAATGTGTGAGACGGACTTGAAGCATATGGGTTAGGGTAAATAAAAGTGATTCCAGCAAATTACTCTGTTGCTCGCATCTGCTGTAAATTTTTGCTGTAGTAAGTGTTACAGTCATACCTCACTGCATTGCGACCCCTCCATTGCGACCATTTGCGAGAAATTTTGTCTGCAAATCTGCCTCAGTGATTCACGGAGCTTCCTGGCTTATGCATGTGCAGTGCCTCTGCTTTGCTGAGGGGCAGCACCAGTGCTCCCTGTGGGGCGGGACTGGCCCGGCCCCGCAGGGAAGGCACACAGTACCTCTCACTACCGTGGCGTTTATAGTCCCATGACACCGTGCCCCGCTCCTGTGTGTCTCCATGCCCGGTCCCTACAGTGGAAGGCTTACACTGTGGTATGCCCCAGGCAGCCGCTGAGACCCAGCGCAGCGCTGCTACAAGTCACGCTGACCCCTGTTACTCTAAGCCCAGCTGGGGGACTGACCCCCGCTGAGCATGTTACTGTTTCCATGATGGGGAAGGCAATGCAGTCTGTGCCTGGGGACAGCATGCCCAGTGCACCTGGTGATGATGTAATCCCAGGGAAAGTGCCCCACGAAAGTGGGGCTGGCCGTGGCAGGGGTGGGGCAAGCACTGTGTGCTAGGACGGGGCAGTGGTGGGATGTGCCCACGAGTTAAGGTGTTCCAGGCTCCAAGAGTGCCGACCTGATCCCTGGGACATCCCTTGCCTGCTGCAACCCCTGCAGAAGCAGCAGCATGGTCAAAGAGAAGTCCAGGGATTCTCGAGGGGTCTCCCCAGGCAGAGAGGGCTCAGAAACAGTTCCCTTTGCTCCCCTGTGCTGTGAGAGCCCATGGGGAGGAGCGGAAAACACTGCCCAACACTCCTGCTTGGCTAGGGGTTGAGCGATGGGTGTGACCTGTATGCATATTAATGAACCACAAATGTTTGCGAATTAGACATTTTGCAAGATCTCAGGGAGACCTGTGCCTCGCAAGCTGGGAGGTATGACTGTACTTGTTTAGCAGAAGTTTTTGGAGTTCCATGGGGTTTTTTCCCCTGCCTAACTGAAGCATTTCTCTTCATCACCCCCATTTTGTGGAGTGTTATGCTGAAAACTTCTGTCATGCTAAAAAGTAGCAAGGGATTAAGAGGGTGTAGTTGTTTTTTTCAGGTAGATGTATGTACACACAAGGCACAGTAATTGTTCAGGTTCGGTTCTCCAGCTCAAGAGAAATACTTGCCTGTTTACATTTGACACTCTTATTTGCCAATTCTTGGAGCTGCTGCTACAGGGATCCTGAGCAACTTTCTCCAACAATGTTCTATTTGTCCTCTGTCATACGTGCTACCTCCATTCCTGGTCCTGCTGCACAAACACTTCCCTGTCAGCCGGGTTGTCAGAACTTCATTTGACTCACTGATGCTTTGCAGTGCCTGGCCTGCTCAGTTTTGGGACTCAGTTTAGGACTGCTCAGAACACATACTCAAGCTAGCTTTGGCAAAGTTAAAATATATGTGGAAATGAAGATAAAAACAAATCTCTACGTTTTTATGATAGTAAATGAAGAATGGAGCTCTTGTGAGATATAAACAAATCGTCAGTTTGTCACTTTTGTCAATATCCTGTTGCAAGTGTATGGGTGACTGGCGGTCATTGCCAAATGAGTTTTGGGTATTTTAAACTTTGTATGAAAATGTTTTGGTTTTGATTGTTCATTGAGTATTTTAAACTTTGTATGAAAATGTTTTGGTTTTGATTGTTTGTTTGTTTGTTTGTTTTAAGAGAGGTTTATTTTGGCTTCAGGTGTTGCTGAAGAAATTCTCCTGACTGCCTACTTACTGAATGCCAGCACAAAATTCCTCACTAATGCATTGATTGTATGTAGGGAGCTATAAGGAAACAATCTTCATAAACTACTGAGTAGCTTTGCTGAAGAACAGAAAGTTTCTTCAACTTTTCTACAAACACACAAAAAAACCGTATCTTTGTGAAACTGGATATTCTTTCGGCATGACTGCAATCTGTCATGCAGTGTGTGTGGCGCTGTGCAGGGCTTGTTAGAGGAGAACAGCTTGGATTTCAATTTTCTACTTGGTTTTGGTGTGTTTAATACACACATTAAATAATTAGATAATTTAGAAATTTGAGTATCAGGTTAGATTCTGGATCCAAATTACCAAGTTGATGGTAATTCTGTAGCTACTTACATTTGGTTCTTTCAAAACTACACACAGCTTACTTTGGTATTCTTAAAATATCACTCTGAAATCTGGCATCTGAAAATATAAGAAAAAAAAGGTTAAACATATTAAATGATAGCGTAGCAAATCGCTTACTAGAAATGAGTCAGTGCCCATCATAAGAGGAATGAAAAAACCTTTCAAGACAATGAATCTAAGACCTTTTTATTTAAAGTTTAACAAATATTTAAGAGTTTAATTGACATACCTTATTATTTACTCAGAGAATCTCTTCTGAAATTATTGACATACCTTATTATTTACCCTGAGAATCTATTCTGAAATGATTGTGTTGCTCCTTTCAATGCATTAGTTCCTTCCAGACAAAGGACTAAATGACTTTCACAACAAACTATGCATTGCCCAATAGATGTTTCATGGAAGAGTGCACCATGTTTGTATCATCCTTTTCTGCCTGCAGTCCTTAGAACTTATTTAGAGGAGAAATTACAGCTGCTTTTTTCCAAAGGCCATCAGTGTTTTTATGACTGGTAACGTGACTCAGCTTTAACAACAGTGACCTAGTTCCTTGCTATAATGGGCATTATCTCCGGAGTCATACCAGAGTAATTTAAATGTTTCAGTTTTTGCATAAGTGAAAGTGAATACAGAGAGATTATACAGTAGCAAGCAGGTCCCTAGTAGTCAGAAATGCTATGTTGTATTGACATATGGCTTGAAAGAGATAGTTTAAATATTATCAGAAATCCACTTTAGTACAGTGTAAGTGTCCCGACCTGGCGTGTGGGAGACCCGGGTTCGATTCCTGCCAGGGAGACAGTGTTAAGAGTTGGACTCGATGATCCTTGTGGGTCCCTTCCAACTCAGAATATTCTGTTCTGTTTATAAGTAGTTTTTCAAATTTTGAGTAAATAGGGCATATTGTAGGTGGCAGGGATGAGACAGTGATATTATAGATATTGCAAGGGTTTAGCTTAAATGAGATTGTTTCCAGCAACAATTAACATATACTTACAATAAGACAAAAGAAAGCTAGAACATTACAGAGACACTGCCTGATCTGGTTTTTGACAGAGTGATAGCCTTTTGAACCATTCCTAGGTGAGTGGCTCCATGTGCTTTTACATACCTGCTGGTTGCTGCTCCTGGTATGTATCTAATTTGATCTTAAGCTTATTTTGACAGAAAAGTGTGTCTATAGTGACAAAAGCACACTTGCACAAGTTATTTCTGGTCAACACATTAATAGTATGTGTGTGGAGACTGCCTGATGACTCCAGGTTTAGCCAGCTGACTGGCGTGTGGTACCTCTGTGAGCTATCCAGGTTCCTAAAGTTACACACGCACCAGAAAAATTTCAATAGAACAGGGATTAAATTGCTTTCCTTTCTTTCATCCTTTCTTTCTTCCCTTTCCCTCCCCACCCTCTGTCTCATTTTTCAAGGAAGGTATATTGACTTTTTGCCCTAAATTATCTGAGATTATTACTGAGATGATGATAACAGAATTTTAGTGCAACATTGTTTTGCATCAGTCAGATTTTTATATCCTTTTTCCTAGCAAACAACACTGCTGCTGTGGTTTTGGTAATTTAAACTAAAGACATTCAGAGAGAACATCTCAACCTTTTAAGGTGCTTGAATATTTGCATTAATTTAAGAATTTATAGATAATTACTGTATTGCAACAAAAAATGCCTACCTTTTGACTGAGTTAGGACTGCATCTAAAAAACTAAAAATAGTGCCTAGGGGCTTTAGGTCAAGTCTTTGCATGAATTCATGGATGAGTTTACCCCAAAAACATTGAGTGGCACTGGAAAACAGAAGCCGGGCAAAATTAACAGCAAATCCTCTCAGCAAAGTAGATCTGTTGACTATCAGCTGCCCTAGATTTTAGAGTGCAAAACCTCTCAGACAGTTGCTGAGCATCCGTGGCTGAGGGAGTTGAAGGAAATTAGCCTCTAGTTGTGAGAATAATTGGATTCCATTTGGAGAACTTTTAAACTTTTCATATTTTAAATATTTGAGTGAAGGAAAAGTGGTTTGTTTTCATTACTGTGTCTGAAGGGCTGGAGGGTATTTTCTTTTTCTGGTTTTAATACCTAACTCTTCTCAGAGGATCTTAGCATACGTGCCACTTTTAAAGGCTGTCTGTTGCTGTCCTTACCAAAGCACCCACCTCTATCCTCTCCTTTCCCAGTCAGAACACCCTGTAAGTGGGTAAATAAAAAATTTTACAGGGAGAGCAATGACTCTAAATGGAGAAACAGATACACATCACCTCCAAACATCCCAAAAGCACATCTTCTGCTTCAACAACCCTCTCTTTTACCACAGGTAAGGTTTCAATGAGGCTTGAGAGTATAATAAAACAAACACAGGCTTGTTATTAAAACAAACAAGCAAGCAAGCAAAGAAACTGCTGATGTCATAAAGTGCTTGTTTTACCAGAAATGCACCTAAACAATTGTTTGAAAAGTCTACAGTCGCCTTAACTTCTGTAGATAATACCAAGTTTATCCAATATTACTAGACTTAAGAGAAATTAGTTGTTTTTATCTCTTTTTGATCAAATAAATGAAATATAGTCTTTCACGTATCTCAGTGAAAGTTTGTTTTTAGCAAAGATTTTACTCATATTAGTAGAAACCCATAGAATTTGCGCTGTTTTCAATAATGAGCCAAATTCCTTTCTGACTGTCCTCTTGAATAATTTTTACTGCTTTTGCACCTCAGCCCCCTGTCCTGATTGCTGTCAAGTAGACAGCCCTCTTTTTTTTTTGTTCATCTTTTTTAACTGTTATGAACAAAAATTAAAGCTGTTTTTAGCAAACTTTTTTTTTTTTTTTTCTGATTCTTCTAGCCAATGGAGGATGGAAATTAAAAAGAAACCATTGTCACACAACAAGCTCTGGAACTCCACTGCAGCTTGCTGTTTTGGAAAACAAAAGACTAAGAATTTTTAAATAAGGGTATCTGTGTTTGTGCAGAACAGCCCCACAATAATACTCAGCGTAATTTGTTGCATTTGCTATTCACTCCAGGTGTCCATCACCTCTTACCTACAGAGGACCTGAGAATAAGAGAGTAGACTGTTTCTAATGGTCTTTTCCTGATCATCTCCCGTTTGCTATTTTTAGAAATATGATGATGGTCCAGACTGTTGCGAAGTGCAGATAATTTCCTGTGTAAAGCCTTCCTTCTACCCTCAAGGCCCCAACTTACAAGCTTAAATACATATTGGAGGTACACTACCAGTGTGCAGTTTAGACTGAAAGGTTTCTAAAGAAGGTGTAATATTTTCTTTCTAATGACTACCTTGTATACAAATTCAAGGGCATAAGTAATCATAATACTAAATACAAGGGAAAGTTCTGTTCTCATGCAAGGTGAGAAGCAGGATGCATTCTTTGATGTTTGTTTATGGTTTACATCAGTGGTTGTCTATGATAAATATTTTCGTGACAATTTCTATATTTTTCCAGGCAAACTGAAATGGAAGATAGTTTTGTGATTATCTGAGATGCTTTTTTTATGTAGTTGGCTTTCTCAAGTCTAATGGTTGCTTCTTGAATAAGAAGTGGTTTCTGCAGGTTAGATAATATCACATGGAAGTTGGGTGATTTTTTTGCCTTTAATATTTGCTTAAGCAGATATCTGCAGGAGAGTGTCTCAAAAATAGAGAGGAATGAAAGGATATATCACCAACAAGGATATATCATCAACAAACTCAAGGAGTGCAGTATTCTTTTTTTTTTTTAATGTGTTCTGTTGATAACAGAATGTCTTACCAGGAGAGAGCAAAAGCAGAATGATGAACTGAATGTTTTACTGGAATACTTTTAAATAAACAAGTCTAGTTGTAATTTATCTAAATATTAATTTTTATATGTTTGCACAGGTCTTTGATTATTTATGCATTTCAACATGACCACTCATGGACATTATCTGAAGGCCTGATGGGTAAATATTGCCAAGTGACTGAAATGAGAATGTCTTCACTGTACTTGTTGAAGCTCAGTGTAGAGGACTGGTCCAGCCAGAAGAGAATGGCAACTTAGTAAACTGCAGATTAGACACTGGTATTTAATACACAGAGAAGTGCAACCATACAGAAAAACTGCTGAAATTAGCCTTCACATAAGGAAACCTTAAATGTCAGGGGAAGTTTTGGGCATAGGTGTTACTGGTATTACTGTATAATATGTTCATAATATGTTCATCTTATGATTACAGTAGCATACCTGTGAGACGTGGAAATTGTCTCTATTACCCATGCGCTTGTAGTAAAGTGACTTGTAACTCATCAAGTTGCCCCTCTTCTGTAAGTGAGAAGTATCATTAAATGTGGTGAGACAATTTTCCTCCTAAAGATTCTTAGAGCAGAAGCTACAAATCCTGTTCTTGTGCATCCTGGCTGTGCAAAGGGGAATGACACTCTTTAATACCAAAGGTATCCGTGCTTACCAAAGGCTGTGTAAAGATTTGGTTTTTTGACTTAGAAGTCATTTGCAGAACTTCAACCTGGATTACTTGAAATAACAGAGCTCTCATTAATGCAGTATTTTTTAAAAGCAAGTGCAAATTATACTCTTTTGCAAGAGCTTACTGGGTAATAGGAGAAACAGAACAATAGAAATGAGGCAGATCAGAGAGGAAGCAAATGTAAATCTAAGATGCTGAATCCTAAGGAAAAAAGAGTACCTTCCGGTATTAATAATTCTACTTCTCTTAATTTATTTCCTGTCTGCTTCCCTCAGTTTCTCCATTATTGTACTGGGACTTCCATTATTTATTTAGATCAATAGAAGACTTCTCAAGATATTTGTGCTCCTGTGTAACATCTTTTTTGGTGACATGGATGATGAGATTGAGTGCAACTTCTGCAAGTTTACTGATGACAACAAGCTGCTGACACGCGGTAGGTAAGGGGTGCCACCAAGAGAGATCTTGACAGACTTTTAAGAGGTGGGCCTTTGCAAACCGCATGAAATTCAACAAGGCCAAGTGCAATGTTGGGACAATCTCAAGCACAAACACAGTCTAGGTGGAGAACAGATTCAGAGCATCCCCAAGGAGAAGGACTTGGGGGTATTGCTTCTTGAGAAGCTCAATATGACCTGGCAGTTTTTGCTTCCAGCTCAGAAAGCCAACCCTGTCCTGGGCTACAACAAAAGAAGTTTCAGCATGAAATAGAGAAGTTTGCCAGCAGCTGGAGACAAAGTTTGGTTCCAGCACTTGGTTGTGTGCTCTTTGCATAAATGGTGATACAGTAATCCCTCAGATATCGTGAGGGGTCACTTCCAGAAAGATGCTGCAATAAGCAAAATCCACAGAGTAGCGGTAAATAGGGTAAAAATGGTAAAGCTGGTAAAGACGCTGGGAAAAAACATGCAATGTATTGAAGATCCACTTTAGTACAGTGGTGAGTGTCCCCACCTGCCATGCGGGAGACCAGGGTTCAATTCCCACCAGGGAGGCAGTGGTGTGGTTTAAGAGTTGGACTCGATGATCCTTGTGGGTCCCTTCCAACTCACAATAATCTGTGAATCTGTGAATCTGTGAAGTGTAGCCAAAGAATTGAGGGAGGTGATTCTCCCACAATAGTCTGCTCTTGTGGACTCTGCTTAGAGTACTGTTTTCACCTCTTGGGACCACAAAAGAAGAACATGGACCTGTTGGAGTGAGGACCACAAACCAGCTCTCCTGTGAAGACAGGCTAGGAAAGTCCTCTTCAGTCTGGAGATGAGAAGGCTCCAAGGAGACCTTACAGTCAGCTTCCCAGTACCTAAAATGGGCCTACAAGAAAACCGAAGAGGGACTTTTTACAAGCGCATATAGTGACAGGATGAGTAAATGAAGGAATAGCTCTCAAAGTGTTCATAGAGAAAAACTCTATATAGTTTTGCATATGGCTAGAGAGATTACTGATAGGTTTTCACACAATCCTATGGTTCATAATATGTACCACTCTTGTTAACTCCAGGTTTGATTGTTGTTGCTTAGAATTATTTTGTAAAAGGGTGCAGTTAGGAATACGTTTTGTGCAAGTGTCCTGAAGTAGGATGAATTTCATCCTTTCTGAATGTCATAGAAAATCAGTTTCTGTCTTTTTTCTGCCCTCAGTAACTCCTGGTTTCCTGGTAACTCCTAAGCTTATTCTTTTAATCACTTCACAGCATGTAGGACTGATGAGTGGGGGGGTCTAGGATATTTCCCCATCCCCACAGGCATTTTCACAGTGCAGCTGTTGATCATGTGAACATATTCTTGTTTCTTTCGCAACTGACACCCTGCAAATGTCTGGCATGCCTGGTGATGGTAACCATGTTCAGAGCAAAAGGATCTTTCTTCTTACAGAGATGGCATGTCAATTTTCTGAGAGGTGAGGGAATTTGAAGTGAAAATAAGGCTTTCTTTAATTGCATTAAGACAATATGGGCTATCAATGAATAAGAAGAAAGTGCGTCATGCTGGAATATGGATTTAAGAATCTAGACATTAGAAAAAAAAGAGTAATTTTATTTATTTTTATTCCCTCAAAAGTTCAGGGATGTGAACTAAATGTTTCACAGATTTGAGATTTTTAGCTTTTCTCCCCTTACCTTTTTTGGTAAGAGATGCTTCTTTAAAACTCTCTTTTGCTGTGAAGTTTAATAAAATTTTGTCAGCTATCAGACTAAAGATGTTCTGAGAATGGTGCCTATCACACTGACCAACTGTGTCACTGCTTCTTTGTTCTTCCACCTTTCTGTCTTTTTTCATTTGTCATTTTTTGTCCCACTCTAACAGTATAAATGGCTTTCAGACAAGTAACATTTTTGCAAGGTGTTTTATACAACACCTACACAGTTGCTCCTGATGCATGTCATCCACTTGTGTTTTATTCTGTTTATTCAGTCCATTTTTCTAGCTAAAAAACTCTTACCAAGTGAAATATGATCAACCCCCTGTAACCCCAAATATAGGAACTCTCATATGAATGCAATTATAATTTTGACAAGACTCTGAAATGTTTAAAGAAGAATCTCCGAGGCATTAGCTTCTGTCAGTTCTTGCTTCTTCTCTAAAGCAGAGCTCTCTTCGTTATGCAAGGACTGAGCAATCCACTCAACTAATTAACTGCAATTTCTGTCATTTTTTGGAACCCTTTCATTTGAGGGTGCATGAATGTTTCCCTCTGTACCCTAGTGAAACTAATATAAAACAGTGAATTGTTATTTGATGTAATCTAACCGTATTCTCTTCTCTGTTTCAGGAAACAAGTCTACAAGGGTGTATTTATTGCATATTAAATTGTTGAGGCCTTTTGTTTTCAGTAAAGTCCGTCCTTCTTGCTGCTTCTCTCATCAGTCCTCTCCAGCTGCTCCAGGCAATGAGATAACAGATTGCTTTGTAATCACACCATTTACCTCCTTGAATTGTGAAGATGTGTCACCTTTCATACTAGTGCTTCGTGGAGGTATTCTTATCCTGTTCTAATGAGGCTATTAAAGATAAGTTTAATAGCTGGAAATAGAATTTTCTAGAGTCATATAAGGCACAGATATATATAAAAAAATGAAGTGCCTCTCCAGCAGATGTCTTGTCTTCCGAGTTATTGTCTTGGAAAGAGTTCTTGATATTTGAAGCAATATTTTCCCGTTTCCTGGATATATTCTATTTGTCAGACACAACCCAGCTTCAGCATGGCCTGTTCCTAAGCATTCAGCTATTCTATAGGATCCTCAATAAGTAGGAAAATGGATTTTCACCATTTACAAAAATTTGCTAAAATATTTTCTTTAAAAAACAAAATGATCCCCCCCCCGCCAAAAAAAAAAACCCAAACAAACTCAAAGCTTAGCACTCACAGCTCAGGAATGGTAGAGAGGCATCAGTCTCTGAATAACAAATCCTCTTTCCTATATAAAAGATCTTTAAGAATGAAAAAGATAAATTTTACCAAGTCACTATGAAACAGAAAGAACAACTGCAAAGTAACTCTGTGA
>WEKX01027526.1:36155-72705 GCA_013390025.1 Pitta sordida
TACTAACATGTTAAAACTGATCTCTC
Source organism: Pitta sordida (assembly GCA_013390025.1). Taxonomy (NCBI): domain Eukaryota; kingdom Metazoa; phylum Chordata; class Aves; order Passeriformes; family Pittidae; genus Pitta; species Pitta sordida. The sequence continues at coordinate 36,182 of WEKX01027526.1, forward strand.
TGTTGCTTGATGGAGTGTAAAACCCCAAAAGTGCGAGAACAATTACTCCCATTATGATACAGTGCTTCACTGTGAAACACATACATACCTTCCTACCTATTTTTATGAGAATAAATTTATAAATTATTTAAATAAATAATAATAAATATTTTAAATATTTATTATAAAATGTATTATTCATTTAAAACAACATATAGTTATACCTTCTTAAACACACACACACACACACACATAAATATATGTATATATATGGTGTGTGACTTGGTCTTACCCACATAAACTCTTATTTGTGTGTCCAGTCCCATTTCTCTTCAATCATGTCATAGTGTTGAGGGAAAAGCTATGTGTATACACACCGTTCAGCAAAGAGAATGAAGCAGAGAGGACATCAGTGCCCACAATGACATCCAGTAAGATGCGTCACACTACATTCTGTCTCTCAGAAGTCATTTGATAACACTGCAATCCAGGAACATAATCATACCTTTCTATATATTATTGTAGCATGATCTGCTAAGATTTAAAATCACTTCTTTCGTGTTTATTTTGGTCCACTTCTCTCTTTATGTTCTGTTTTGTGTCAATGGGAACAGAACATTTTATAAAAATTCATCAGGGCTGTGGGGTTTTTTTTAAGGAGATTCAGGATTTTTTCTGTTCACAGTAACAGGCATTCTAGGCTTGTGTCTGTATGAGAGGAACCGCATTTTGCCTCATTGTTTTCACCTTCACATTTGGGGTTGTTACCTTCACGTTTGGGTTTGTTACCTTCAAACATGCCCCAAGGCACATGTTGTCTCATATCCACATGTACTCTATTATGTCTCATTCTTGAATAAAATCCATATTTGGAGGGTGGGAAATGAGGGGCTGGACTCAATTCTGTACATATGCCTTGAGGAGGCACTCTTCATGCGGGTTTTCCCATTCTTGTGTTCAAATGATGGTTGTAGGAAGCAGCTGCTTTGATATCTTCCATCTTTTTGTTGTGGAAAACATCAGAATTTGTGCAAGTTTGTGCTTATACATCAGGCAATACCACATTCAGCTCCAGCTTTATGGGAACAGGTTCTATCTCCTGCAGCAGGATATTTGGCATGGATTTGGCAACAAACACCACAAAGCAGCTTGGATGAATTTCCGGTGGGTACTCCAAAGTCAGTAACACTACAAAAGATAGAACTTTGGCTCCAAAATCTATCAATTTTCTCTCTGAGGCTTCTGTGGTAAGAATTGCTACCCTCTGGAAGAATTGGAATTGATCTCAGTGCATAGTGCTTTCTTTACACGTCCTCTGTTTGGAAAAGGCCATTAAGCCCTTCTCATGATATAAAGGTATATCACTATTTTCACACAAAGACATTTCCAGAAGATGTGGTTTTGCCATTTAAACTACTAGTTAGGAAACCTCTTCAATATCTATTAACAGCAGTACAGAGAGATATAGAGTCAAGAACGGAATTTTCATAATTTAAGCCTCAAATATGTTGCCTAAAATTTATTTCAATACAAAAGATCTTTGCAGTGACCAACCCTCAATGACTGTGTTTTTCCAAACTTGATTTACATGTCACCTAAACCTGTCTGCTTATTTTTATGTGAGAGAATGACTATCTTTGCACTATTGTTCTGTACCTCCTTTATAGACTGGTCTTCTATGACAAGTTAATATCATTGCCGCTAGCCTAAAGGAGTTACACAAGCTGAATCCTGTGTTTGCATCTAGTCTGAGTATCAAGATGGAGGGCAGTCTCAGTTCAATGCGTTCAGTCATACAAAGCACGTACATCAAATTTCTTTGTAACTGCTGTGAACCTTTAGAGGAGCCACACAATCTTTGGGTTAACTGTAGAGTGCATTAAGAAATAGAATATTAACAATTCTCTTATATTACAGAATCACAGAATCAATTGGCTTGGAAAAGACCTCTGAGAGCATCAAGTCCAACCTTTCACCTAACATCACCTTGTCAACTAGACCATGGCACTAAGAGAAAATCCACTTTAATATAATGGTAAGTGTCCCTGCCTGTCATGTGGGAGACCGAGGTTCAATTCCCGCTGGGAAGCAGTGGTACTTTTTAAGAGTTGGACTCGATGGTCCTTGTAGGTCACTTCCAACTCAGAATATTCTGTGATTCTGTGAAAGTACTGCATCCAGTCTCTTCTTAAATACCTCTAGGAATGGTGATTCCACCACCTCCCTGGGCAGCCCATTCAAATGGCCAGTCACTGTCTCTGTAAAGAACTTCTTCCTAATGTCTAATCTAAACCTCCCCTGGTGCAGCTTAAGACTGTACCCTATTGTCCTACTGCTGGTTGCCTAGGAGAAGAGACTGACCCCTACTTGGCTACAACCTCCTTTCAGGGAGTTCTAGAGAGTGATCAGGTCTCCCCTGGGTCTTCTCTTCTCCAAGCTAAACAACCCCAGATCCCTCAGCTGCTTCTCACAGGACTTGTACTCCAGTCCCTTCATCATTCTTGTTGGCCTTCTTTGGACATGGTACGGTACCCCAATATCCTTCCTAAACTGAGGGGCCAAGAACTGGACGTAGTAGTTGAGGTGCAGCCCAACAAGTCCTGAGTACAGGGGAAGAATAATTTCCCTGGTCCTGCTGGCCACACTGTTGCTGATAGAGACCAGGATGCCATTGGCCTTCTTGGCCACCTGCTCACAGTGCTGGCTCATGTTCAGTTTCCTGTCAATCAGTAGCCCCATGTCCATTTCTGATTGAGGTCTCTTTCTTCTGAGGGAAGAATTCTGCTCCCCACTTTGTTCTGCACTGACAAAGTGCTTTCCTCCCATAAGTCATCTACTCTGTTTTATACTGAGTTTTACTTAGCAGATTATGACCTGGTCTCTCCTGCTGAAATCTATGACCTAATTAGCTGATACAAAGCAATTTGGGATGCAAAGAACAAAACTTCCTTCTTGTTTTCTAATATGTCAAGTCACTGCCATTGCCAAGAGTGTCCTGTTCTGTATTTTTTATACATGTAAATATCATGAACCTATAGTGTTATTTTTTGTGGAATAAAATATAGTCTTGACTGTTTATACTATATTACACTAGCCAATCCACTGAATTTAACAGGAGTATTCACATAAGGAAGGTCTGAGCATTTGATTCCTGTAGTGTTCTTCTTTAACCAAGCCAAAATATTACTCTGTGCTTGGATTATGTTCAGTTGCAGCTGAGAGATGATTGATTGTCTTTCAGATTCCATGCACGTGACTGTCTTTTTGTAACTGATATATGTTAATTTATGCTACATGCTTTCAGGACTATGTCATGTGAAAAGTAATATTTAGATAGCCAACTATCTGACACAAAAAGCATCTGACTATCACACACACACACACATGCTTGAAAGTCCAAGAAATTACATCTCCCAGGTTGTTCATATCTTTCTCCCTTCCTGTTTGTATTGGTTTTCTTTCAGTAAATACAACTGCAGATCTTTGGCATATGTCACATGTCAAGTAAGGATAAGAACACTCTATACTGGAAGTCAGTTTTCAAATGTTAAATGAGGAAGATAATAAAGAGTTTCCTTTTAAAATACGTATCCTTGAACTGCTAAATTATGCAAGAACATATTTATGACAATTAAAAAATTTGTGTGTGGAAACTAAAATAAGTTTAGAACACACACTTCGGCATGTACACTGTTTGCCAGAGTAATTGATGGAATGAACATTGAATATCTCATCTACAGACACTAAAACACAGGACTGCTAGAAGGCACTAAAAAGGAGCTGAAAGCAAAGGATTTCTATGGTTTTTCCAATTTACAATATTTTGGTAGATTCTGAGTATTTTATTCTGTGTTCTGTGTTGCTTAAAACCAATATAAAAGAAATATTAGAATATGCTCTTTTTTTTGTTGTTGTTATTACATTGCAAATGCTGGGAAAATTGTAATGGGCTAGAGTTTAGATTTGAAAGCATTTAACTACTCCATTTCCATCAGAATTAACATATAATGCCATCTTTAATTTTGTATTTATCACAGGAAATTTTTGCTTGAAAGATATACTTCTGGGGATATATTAATTGTCCTGTGCCATAATATCACTTCTGAAAGGATTAAGTTTTTAAATATTAGAGTTCAGTAGGACTGGTCTTAATCTTTACTGTAATAATAAATACTGAGTGTCAGACCTTTTAAAGATCCAAATTGGAAATGTCGTTTGTCTCACTAAAAAGAGTAGAAGCTCCACATGTGTACATATGAAAGTAGGGAATTGTTACCCCAAATATAGCTTGCAAAGATAATTGGAAAGGACTAATTTACTTCCTGTGGCTTTGAAGGAGATGAATATTCTGCTGTGTTCCCAGGAATGAAAGAGTGTGGAATTCTTTCCTTTAGCTGGTGCAGAACTGTCTGCAAAGTTTGCATTCTCAAGTACCGTTAGTTGTACCTGCCCTTGAAGAAGTGATTAAAACTAAAACAGGTTTTTCCTGTCTGAATGTTATTCATATTGCTCCAGCCTTTTAACATGAAATTTTTAACGTTAAAAATGTTTTGTTTTAAGTATTCATGCAATAGAATTTCTTTCCATGAGTTATACGTGTGTTTATTTACATGTATAAATATAGATACACGCCAAGATTTGGAAGATTGTGTCAATCGAATTAGGTCGTTTTAAGATTGGTTTAGATGTGTTCTAGCAGGTACAGTTTGACTCAGAGAGACTCAGACTGAGAGGTTTCACAGAATCACACAGAATCACAGAATGTTATGAGTTGGAAGGGACCCACAAGGATCATCTAGTCCAACTCACCATCTAACACCNATACACGCCAAGATTTGGAAGATTGTGTCAATCGAATTAGGTCGTTTTAAGATTGGTTTAGATGTGTTCTAGCAGGTACAGTTTGACTCAGAGAGACTCAGACTGAGAGGTTTTTTTCAGTCCTGGGTGGGAAACTGGTTAATCAAGCTTCTGTAGTATTCATTTGCACCCATAGTTTTACCTGAGTTGCATTTTCCTTGCTTAGCTTTCTCTTGCTTATGCAAAGCCTCTGGCTCAGCAATCTAACACTGACCTGTTTTGACCATGGCTGTTTCCTTTCAGCTGCATGGCAGTTCAATAAAGGTATTGTGCAAGCAATCTCCTTTCTAGCATATTGCCACATGGACAGAAGCTGACATGAACCTTCTAGGAAAGCTGAGATATGGTGTAATATTCACATTCACCTGCAGTCAGCAATTTTAAGGGGTTATCTCTGAGAAGCAGAAGGGATTGAGTGGATGTGCTGTGAAGGAATTAATGGAATATCCACTTTAATGCTCTCCTAAGAATGAAGATATGGACTGCAGAAAGCCAGTCCAGCATGTGTGCTAATGCAGTGTTTGTGTCAGCTGGACCTCCCATGAGGTGAGACTGCAGAGTGTGCAATCTGCTGTATGTGTCTCTGGTTAGTCACCTCTTAACAAAAAGGTTCTCTGGAAACAAAATCTCCAAGAGCTGTAGTTAGATATGTAGCTTCAGGGGGCAAATGGAGTCCCAGAATTCCACTAGAAAACTGTTCATCTCTAGGGTTGCAAGAGTATCCAATGGTGGGGGAGCATCTGCTGCAGTGGCTGATACTAAGGTAGCAGCATTCATCTTTTACAGATGCAGATTAGAAGTCTCGTTTTCCCCCTTCGTTACTGCTGCATGGCAATCTGCTGGAACGTAGAGAGTAGGTTGCTTATCAGCTGATATGGTGAGACATAGAGTCAGCCTCAGCTGCAGACTCAAGAAACCATGAAATAGATGAGTTGTATAAGGTTTATAATCTTGTGAGGCAATATAAAAAAAAAATGTGACAGATACCCATGAGTGGTAATAGGGCTGTAGAAGAAAGTCTCTCTACCTATGAAACAGCTAGAAAACATAAGTAGGTGATTTCAAATGTTCTTCAGTGGGAAAAGAAGATTTGGATAGTATACTAATTTATTTAATTAAGTACTATTTTTTAAATGCGGTCACATAGAAGATATTTACCCTCTTTTAGCTGTGTAGATTTCTTAGTCAATGAATTTCTGCATTGTAGAGGCCCATCTTGAGCTGAAAGCTCAAGAATTATTAAAAAAAAATCTTTTTTTTGTTAGACCTTTTAGGAATTACCTTTAAGGAATTACAGGCAATTTTGTGCAGAAAACTTTAGGTGATGCAAAGCCTACACTCATTCACAAAAATGGTTTCACAGAAGATGAGAAACACCTCAGGTCCTCAGAAATTCCAAATAACCAAGCACTAGCCTGATTCCAGGCCCGTGCTTTACTGTCACATCCACAAGCTATACTGTCTCTTCTGGGGAAAACTGACTGCTGCCTCTTGTTCACTGCAGGGGATGCACCTGCTGCTTTACTCCTGTGGCTGCTCCTGGTCTTCTCCTACTAAGTGCTGCGTTATGAGGCTGGACATCACACTTCCATGTTTGATGTCAATGCGCATGGCTAAAATGCCATTTTCATATTTCTGTGCAGTCAAGGCCTCTTAAAGCAGAAGGTTGAAAGTGTGAGAGAGAGACATGTTATTCCCTAATGGCTTATTACCATCCCATTTACAATTCAGATTAGCTCTAAATTGACTGAAATTTTTAAACACATAGCAGGCAGTTTAAACTACTGATTGTCTGGAGGTTCACATCTGACACAAGCCAAGCTTCTGCTCAAAACAAATTGCAAATAATTCCTTCCTTAGAGTCAAAATGTCACTTTTTTACATGGCACATTTTTGCCAGATTTTGTCAGTTACATGAAAAATCCCCACACCAAGCCCCACAAAAACCCTGGAGAACACTCTTGAATTTGACAATGGAGTGGCAATAGGATTGCTCCCCACCTCCCTTATTTACAATAAGGTATATGTGTGGATGCATCCCTGTAGCCTGATAGAAAATCTTTTCCCACTGCTCCAGCATCCAACAACCCTCAGGCTTTGCTGCATTGCCCTGGGGCAGTGGGAGGCCTGAGTTGCTTAGCAACCCCTGGCAGGCAGCGGGGTGCCTTGGTGGCAAGCATCCCTGTCCCCGTGGCGGCCAGGGTTAATTGCTGACCATTCTTCAGACCAGACAGTGTGCCTTGGTCCCCCTCTCTGTCTTTAGCTTGCCTTAGCCTGCATAGCTATGGTCTTGAAAGTATAGGTGCCACGAGTGGCTGTGATGTGCTGGAGGGAAGATAAGTACTGCACAGAAAGGGCACCATGTGACCTCATGATGGATGGTGCTTGAGTGTTGTGCTTTTCATCGTACCAGTGCTTGCACAGGTCTTCAGAGCTGCTTTTACTTCTCGCCATGGAGATGTAGTAAAATAGGCTCAATCCTTCATTGTTTCCTTTTTTTCAGTATTTTCATTTTTGTAATGGCTGCTTAAAGCAGTATTTCAGAGTTTGAGTTTAATTCCGTCAGGATTTCAAAGTCCCTAGGTTTGATGATGATAACAACAAGGGAAGCTCTTTAAAAATATCCAGCGGGGTGGAAATGGTGTGTTTAGTCTCTGATTGTAATTGGGTTTGACTGAAAAGAAATAACTCATCTGAGGTGATTCACTGGAGAAATCCTGAAAACTTGCACCCCAATATAACCAAATGTGAGTAGATAGGTATCTGCTAATTTCCAAAGAGAAAAATACCCCGCCCTTAATTTGACGTAAACTTGTGTATTTCTGCTTTGTATCTGCTGGCCAAACAGACTAAGGTTTGGGAGAATGTCTCTTTTTTAATCACAGTGTTATAGGATCACCTATCTTTGTTTGATGTTACTTGAAAGTATGTGTTAGTTACCTGGATTGCATCTACCTTTGGAATCCAGAAAAAGGATTGTTTTTAAAAAATATGATAATGAATCTTCTTATGTTCATCAAGCTACTTGTTAGGTTGCTGTTTATGTTTTCATCTTGACCTGTGTATTGATATACTTCAAACAACATTGCATTTCTCAAAAGCTTTTGCATACCACATGGACATATTTAATGTGGGTTTGGTCCTTTTTCCCACTAAGAAATGTTTCTTAGAGTGTTATTAAAATCATGGTTTGATGGAAATTTTCTCATGAGAGAAAGTATGGTGAAACAACACATTTCTTATCTACTAAAAATGTAATTTCCCTGAAAATTTTAATTTTCTTGCTGAAAAATGTAAATCAATAATTAGGTTAAGCCTATATGTGCGAAGAAATCCTAAAATATTCTCTGGTTAGTTTGGTTAAGATGTCTCTGTGTTTGTGAGGACATAAAAGCTGAAGCTAAATGAAAGAGACTTCAATAAATGTCAACTTTCCTACTTGTCGTGGTTTGACCCTGGCTGGATGCCAGAGATTCACCCACAACCACTCCTGGAGGAAAAACTGGAAAATAAAACTGGAAAATAAAACTAGTCACAGGCAAAAGCAAGGCAGACTACCAGTGAAGAATATAAAGGATTTATTTATTAACTAACAAGATCAGAACTTATGTGAGAAGNAGGTTTTTTTCTTCTCTCTCAAATATGTTTATTCACAGAGATGTCTCTGTCTCTATAATCTTGAATGCCATGGCAGCGACTGAGGCCCAGGCAAGAGCTGAGCTGTTAACCCCCTGACAGAGCAGCAAAAAAACCTAAACCAGGACACCACTACATTTTCGTTGCACGTAAAAGCTTGCATTGCATGGGGTGCTTTTTAAACTGAAAGGAGATGGTAAAGAAACCTACACAAATTACTTAAGATGTTCTTTGTGAACTTCCTAGGAATATCTGCCATCTAGTATCTAGCTCTAGAAAGATATACATATGTATTATATTTTCCTTATGCCTTCAGTATGTACAATTGAAATTTGATACACTTTCGATTTAACAAAACCCAGCAACATCAAAGAAAAGTAGCAACCTATCCACATGGATTAATATAAAAGATGTTTCTGCTTTCATAATAACCTTATGAATGTCACCTCTTTCCATTATGTAAATCTATTATGTTGCAGACTAAATTTCAATGCAGTTTGCTCCAGCTGCAATTAAATATATATAAAAGAAATATTGTAGATTGATTTTAAGGTTAGAACTCAATCAAAACCATCTTTCCTGGCTGAGACATGAATTTTTTTTTATCTTTTGATTTGTTAGAGGGAAGAGATGCCATCCAGAGGGACCTTGACAGGCTTGAGAAAATGGCCTGTATAAAGATCATGAGGTTCAACAGGGCAAGTATAATTTCTTGCTCCTGGATGAGGGCAATTCCCTCACAGACTAGGGACCAAATGGATTTAAGCCAGTCCTGTGTAGAAGGCCTTGGGTGGTTAAGAAATTGAATATGAGCTCGTAAAATGTGCTTGCAGCCTGGAAAGTCAGTCACACTCTGCACAAAAACTGTAGCTAGCTGTCTATACCCCAGGCTGCATCAAAAGAATTATGGACATCAGGTCAAATGAGGTGATTCTCCCCACTTTACTACTTCCACCTGGAAGACTTTGTCCAGTTCTGGGGTGTCCAGGTCTGGGATGCCCAGTACAAATACTGTTAGAGCAGACCCAAAAGAAAGACACAAAAAAGTTCTGAGAGCTGGAACATATGTCCTACCAAGTAAGGCTATGAGAATTGGAACTGTTCATCCTGGAGAAAAGGCCTTTCAGCATATGAAGGGGGATTCTTGTCCTGTAGTGACAGTTTTAAACTGAAATAGATTGGATAAAATAAAGAAAATGTTTACAGTTAGGGTAGTGAGATGCTGAAACAGGTTGCTCAGAGAAATTGTGGATACCTCATCATCAGTGTTCAAGGTCAGGTTGGATGGGACTTTGGGCAACCTGATCTAAAGAATATCCCAGCCCATTGCAGGGGAGTTGAACAAGATGATTTTTAAGGTCTTCTAACCCACACTATTCTATGATCCCATGACTCAGTGAGTGATTTGAAGATGTTTCTTGACCATCTCTCTGAAATGTGTTGGGCACTTTCAAGACTGTAGCACTCTCATTCTATAGCTTNAGTGCGTGATTTGAAGAAGTTTCTTGACCGTCTCTCTGAAATATGTTGGGCACTTTCAAGACTGTAGCACTCTCATTCTATAGCTTTGCTATGCTCTTTTTACCCTGGTCACATTTATGTCAGTAATAGAATATAATATGCAGTAAATCCTTAGTACTTTGCAGTTCTTATCTTGCAGTTTCAGTACATTGCGTTTTCTTTTTCTGCAAAGACGTCTCCGCTATTTGTGGCGTTTCCCCCTCTATGCATGCCCAGAGCGTCCCTGCCGCCTCATGGGGCAGAACCAGGCCATGCTGGGGGGCAGCACTGTCATGGCCTGTAGGTCAGGGTGGCTCTCCCAGGGGTGGGCTGGACTCCATCCCTTATTAGTGTATGCTTTAAACACAGTGTGTCAACGTCACTGGGGGGAGTGTGGGGGCAGCCGGGTGCACGAGCTTAAAGCCGCACTCCTGCCTGGAATGGCGCATGCTCCAAGTGCCCAGGCTTTGAGCACACCCAGCCAGGCTCCCATGTTCTGCCAGGAGCCCACTTGCTGGGACCGGCTGCCGTGTGGCTGTGTCCCAGCACCGCTTGCAGTGCTGGCATTGCCCCAAGCTTAGTTCTAGTAGTGGTGCAGACTGCTGCTGCATCCCAGAGTTGCTTGCATGGACGGCACCCCCCCAGGCTCAGTCCCAGCAGCAATGTGTGGCTTGGCATGGTCCCTCATGGTCCTGTGGCAGTCTTGGGCTGCCTGCGGGAGGGTGGGCAACAGGTGACTGGGAACTTGGGCCGCCTGCGGAAGGGAGGGAGCCCTCCTTGGCTGGGGATAGAGTGGTGCCATCTATCTTTGCCAAATAGGGGTTTTCTGGTGTTTGAGAAGGCCCAAAACCTCAAGAGATCTGAGGGTTCACTGTATTACCCTTTATTTAGACCAAGGCAGGATTCATAATCCCTTTGATAAAAAGGGCATACCAGTTACAGAATGCTTTGATTCAAAGGTGATGTGCACAGGATAAATATTTACACTGGTACCTTTTCTGCTGGAGAGCATTAGAGTAGCACTTCTTTTTTATTTTCTGAGTTATGACATGCAGAAAGAGGGTTGTCTAGGGGACCAAAAACATCTCAGAAAACAGTGCTACTTTGTCCCACTGTATTAAAACTTCAATGTTTGTTTTTGTATTAGTCTCAGTCTTTACCTAAAACTTACTTCCACTTAGATTGGATTTCAAGTGAAAATAAGAATAAACGGGTATTCCAACGTTCTTGAAAACTGTTTCTGATGCTTTTACTTTGCATTTTTCATGAAGCCATCCATCAAAAGCTAATCTCTCAGTAAACCCAGACTATGCATTGCACTCTCTTCCATCACATGGCTCTTGAAAAAGCATCAGAGAATTTTCTAATACCATGAAGTATTTTCTAGCACAAAATGATAAAGAACAGAATCTTTTTAATTTTCTCACTTTGATAAAACAGGGACACAGAAGAATAAATTGCTCACAAATAATACGAAAACCACTTTCTAGAAATGTTGAACTTCTTATTGTATTAGCTTTGATATGAACACCCGTGGTCTTTATTTCATGGGACTTTTGAAGATACCATGCAAATCAAATAAATTCAAGTAACTTTTGTCATATTGTTTTACAGTAAATGTGCTGTAGGTCCAGGATGTTGGAACATCCAAAAGATTCTGAGGCTTCAGTTAGGCTTGGATAATCATCAAAAGCTTGGAAACTTTTTTGTTCTATATGAACTATTTTCATCCATGAAATCAGGATGGAAATCTCCCAGGAATGGGTCCTGGGGAAGATTATTTTTATTTCAATCTTCCGGCTAAAGAAAGAACCTATTGTCATGTATGATTATTGGCCTAATCCTGCAGACCACGCACAATGCTGTAAAAAACTAAGTTAGTAAAGATAAGCACAATAATATCTATACCTATTTCAGGAATTATTTCTACCTTAGCAATCAAGTAAAAAGAACAGCAGAGACAATGCAATGTTATGTACCACACCTTGAATACTTCTAATTACTACTTCTTTGAATTATAAGTAGACAGATCAGGACCTTATTGAGAAAGGACACTTTTTTCTTTCTCTGTTAGTGTACAGCAAGACTGGCTTGGTTGATTAGTGTGAGTCTAGTAATTCAAATAATATTATTAAAAACATGGTATTGTTATTTGACACTGAAAGCTGGAGGGGGGTAGTCAGCTTGATAGTGAAAAAACTCCATTAGTAAATGGGTACATTTTTAGACTTAGTAATTTAATGTGTAAACTAATTTTTATTCATTGAGTGCACATGCATGTTATCTATTCTGTATTTGCAAACTCTTCTGCAGAATGTAGTATATGGTACAACTAGTATGAATTTTATAGCTTCGTTGATATGCTAGAGTAAGTGCTCTTAGCACTTTTGATGACTCACACTGTCACTCATGAATTAGTAAGTGATCTGAACTCTTCTGTGTAATGAACCCTATCATTTATTAAAAAGAGAAATGTGTTCCCATAATTAGTATAGTGATATTTGATAGGAAAGTTGCATTTTTGAGGGACTACTATTATTAAATATTGTTGGGAAATGCTGTTCATTTTTATGGCTGGTAAAGCACTTTCTGGTAGACAACTGGATAAAAAGTAGAGAAGTATTTGTTGTAAGAGTGTTCTTTAACAAATTTTGTCTAGGGTCTATGCTACCATCTTTTTAAATGATTATGAAATACAGGAATTCACAGTAAGGGATTCTGTCCAAGACACATCCTTAAAACTTTCAGTGAGGCTTTGTCATTAATAACTAAGAAATAAATATGTCATCTACCTATGCATAAGGTAGAGCCAGAGACCAAGTGTTTCTGTGACCTTTCAAGTCTTTCTCTAAGCTCCTTTCACTTAGTTTGTTACCTATTGCATTGTGTACCAAGGAATTAAAAATGAACATGTGAACTGGCCAATGTTGATATAAAATCTTACTACTCCATGAAAGAACTTCAGAACCCATTCATAAGGAAAGGAACGAAAAGTGATTACATATATCATGCATCTCCTTTGGAAGCACAACTTAGAAGGCAGTATGCCATGACAACTTATTCTTCTCAACCCCGTAGAATTTTAACATGAAATTCTTGGGTGATTAAAAGAGCATAAAAAAAATCAGTAACAATGTAAGCAACATGGTTTTTTTTCTTCCCTCAGTACACAATAAAAACATAGATTAAATGTAGGCTCTGTATCCTCCAAAATGACATTGCCTTTCCCATGTGTTCCACAGATCTTTATGAAAAACAAAAAAACCACCTAAAAATCAAATGGAAGAAGTCTCTGAATACTTTTTTTTTCCTCCACCAAAAAAGGACACTTTGTACTGCATTCACTTGTAGGGAAAAAAGGTATAATTCAGAGGACATTGGACACCATTGCTCATCTGTTTTAATTTCCTTGACATAGGTTCATTTTTTTTAATGTTCAGTTATGAGGGATATATCTAAATAAAGCCTTAAAATCACAATCAATCAAAATCATAGCAGATATTGATGAAATGTTATCTGATATTCATTGAGTTGTTTGGGGAAAAAAGTTAGAAAACTTTCCTGATATTTCTACTGTTTTCCAAGAATGATGTTGAATTTAACTTCATTCCTAAAGATGGATATGAGTATAAAGAACTTCAAAAAGGTATAATTATGTTTTAAAACTGTTTTTAAACAATTAAAAAACTTAATATAAGCCTATTAATAGTCAGTTTTAAATTTCAGTTGAATTGAATATCAAGGCTTGACATCAGTCTTTGAGATTTAGCAAAGTAATTTGCAGGCACAAGTCATTAAGAGCTTGAGATAGAAATAGTCATATATGTAAATAGCTTTACAGATCAGTAAGCCCAGTAATTTCAGCAGGAATGTGTATGCCTTATTGTAATTCTAGATTTCTTTAGTGTATGGTTATATATATACCTCTGGATCTACAGGTTTTGGGTCTCCACAAGTTCCCGCGAAACATTAAATCCGTAAACATGGGTGCACCATTAATATGTCAAATTGTTGTCATAAATATGATAGCTTTGCAACACTGCAACATCCTAGGGTCCCTTACAGCAGTGTGGGGCATTGAAGTTGGAGTTTTTTCACTTTAACTGCAGCGACCACGCCAGTCACTGGGGACAGCAAGTCCCTGATCGCATTCCACAGTGCATTGCAGGAGCACTTTCCCTGGGGCTATGCATATCACCAGGTGCGCCAGGCACCGGGCAAGCAGCTCTTGGGGACAACACAGCTATTAGTGCTTGCATTCTGCTGCAGTTAGCAGTGGCATCGCCTCCCCTGACTGTAGCTATGGAAACAGTAACACAGACACACACACACACAGGTGCGCAGACTCCTGGCACAGCTGGGCTGGCAGTCCAGGCTGCCTGCTGCAGGGGAATGGAACAGCACAGTGCCGTGTGTTACAGTATAAGACTTCCCCACTCCTGGGTTGGGTGAGTGGGCAGCCTGGGCTGCCTGCTGTAGGGGAATGGGACCGTGCCATACCGCGCAAATATATACTGCCTCCATGAACCACTGAATAAGATTTGTGGAGAAAATTTCTGCAAATCTCTGAAGCTGTGAATGTGAAGGCATGAATGACCAAGGTATGATAAACTGTTGGAGGTTTTTTGTAGGAACTCAAACGAAAAAAAAAAAAAAAAAAAAAAAGAAAAAAAGAGGGTGATAGAGAGATTATCACTTTATTAGTTAAGCAGCTGGTTTCAAATGACATCTACTATCAGTAAAATGCTCCCTTATGGGCTTTAAAATCAGTCCCAAAATTATTTCCATTTGCTCCAATGGCTGCATGTCATCCTAGTCTAGACACAAGACGTGAATAGCAGGTCAGATTTCTATTTTGCATATTTCTGTTCTCTACTGTGTTCAGTGATGCTTTCAGTGATAAATTAGTTTAAGCTTCATACTAGTTAAATCTGGTGTCACAAAGTGGTATCTTAAATTAAATACTATCTATGGAAGTTTGAATATCATTTTCAAAGACGACAGAATAGAGTCTATATTTCAGCTAGGTGAACCTTTCCTTTCCATTCCTGTCACTAAGCTATTTTCAATGAACAGAAGTAATGATACGAACAGAGATTTAAACATGGCTAATTTAGACATTGAATAAATAATGAGAAAACGACCCATTTCAAATGCTGGAAACCTGAATAAGCCAAAAGTTAATACACTTGGGAAAAAGTATCTTATTGATAAGAGTTTCTTTCATTTAGAAAGAACATACTTGTTTTAAGTTCAGTTTGTATAAAATAAGAGATTGCCTATGTAATTTCTTGTTGGACAGAAGACAATAATTACTCAGGTCTTAGGAACATGCACTAGTTAACAAAATATTAGAATCATAGTGTCATAGAATTAGTCTGGGTTGGAAGGAGCCTTAGAGATCATCTAGTCCCAACTTCCTTGCTGTGGGCAGTGATACTTTCCACTAGACTAGGCTACTCATACCCCCTTCCAACCTTACCTTGAACACTTCCAGGAATGGAGCATCCACAGCTTCTCTGGGCAATCTGTCCCAGTGTCTCAATACCGTCACAGTAAAGAATTTCTTCCTCATATCTGTTAATGAGATAAGACTATTATTCCTGTTAGGATCAGGAGGAAAAAAAATAGAAGATCCAATACCTACATTGTATCTTGGCCATTCAGAATCTGAAGATACTGTGCATGCCCGGGCATTTCACAAAGAAGATGTAGCTTTGAATATGTTTATGGAGTTCTACATCTCTCTCTGTCTCCATGACAGCTGTGATGTCTCAGAATATTAACTAGATCACTTTTTAATACGCCTTTAGCTTAACAGCTGCAAAACAGATAGCTTTTCAGTTGTTTAGAATACTTTTTGTCATTCTATCTTTCTTTATGAAATTAAAAACCTCATAATTGTACTAAAGCAAGCTATAATAAACCCGATGCATGCAAGTTTTAAACAATTGTTTTAGCACTGTAATTTTTAAGCAGTTAATGGAAGTCATTGTTTTAGATCTAGTCATGTAAGTGTAAAATTATGAATGTCTGCTCTATTAATCAAGTTGCTTTTGAATTCTAAAGAGATTCTGAGGTAGGAGTTTACTCAGTGAGACATAATCGTTTTTCCAGCTCAATACAGACTAGTCTCATTATTCATGTTTTCTTTTCAATAAGAACTCACACTGTAATTCTAAGCAGTTATGATAATTACAAAGGACATTTTTTTCTTTTTAATTTTTTTCCTTTAAAATGCTTTTTCCCCTCCATTGGCATTATAACAAAAATTAGAATATTATGATCAGTTTATATTCTAGTCTGGGCACTTGCATTTTGCCTCGCAAATTTTACCCGTTTTCCTCTTTGACTATGATGTACAGCTGTGTGGTTTTAAACCACTGTTGCATATGCCCCAAGTTTTGTGCATTTAAGAGCCTATGAAACATGTCAGCTGTGATTTTCTTACATGGAATTTGATTGCTGTAAAGGTGATTTTATATATATATACATTATATATGTATATAATAGTTTTTAGATATATATTTATATATATTAAAATTTAGCTTAGTGTATACTTATCTAGGTACAGTCTGAAGCAATCAATAATCAAAAACATGAAGAGATTAAAATGGCATAATTGTTTACATATATGTATATAATTTGCATATGCATATTGTTTATATATGTGTATTACATATATATATAAATAGACATATACATAATATATATAATAATATACATACATAAAAATGCCACTATCATTGTGTTCTTATGGAGATGGCCCTTTCAAGCTGGGGATAAGTGTTGATCTGCTGGAAGGTAGGAGGAGTCTGCAGAGAGACCATGACAGGCTGGNCCAAGGAGGTGGTGGAGCCACCGTCCCTAGAGGTGTTCAAGAAAAGGTTGGATGATGTACTTGGTGGCATGACCTAGATATTCGGGTAGTGTGTTATAGGTAGGATGGTGTGTTGGTAGCAGGATGACAACAGGTTAGGTAAGAGATTAGGTTAGGTTAGGTAGTAGGCGATAGGTTGGACTTGATGATCTCTATGGTCTTTTCCAACCTTACTAATTCTGTGATTCTGTAATTCTCTGATTATGGCTAAACTTATTCTCCCATGGAATTGAAAGTCTTTAGCCCTCAAACCCATCTTCTCTGGTGTTTCGCTCTTCCTCTGAGCTGTCTCAAACCTGAAGCTTGTCTAGTGTGAAGACAAACTTATGAGGAGCTGCTTGGAATTTAAACTTGTTTGCTAAAGGTGTATGAGGAAACCAAGTCTGAATTTGCTTATGGTCTACAGAGAGAGTATATTGATATGGTCCCTTGCTTCTTACTTACAGTGTGACTGTAAACCAGATTTTTAAAAAGTAGACAACTGATTTGGTCTTTCCAAATTTCCACTATTTAACCATAGTTATTTGAAATTAATGCCCTTGAAACTTTCTGACGTGACCCAAGGTGAATGGAGACCCCTCAGGCTTAGGACAGCAGGCACCTAAGCTGAGCTAGTGCCTTTTTATAGCTTGAAAGCTTTCTGAGCAACTGCAACCACCACATCATGTGTGAGGAATGTGAAGAGTAGATGGATATGATATGGATGCCTAGCATCTCCTTTTAACACCCATGGAAGCCTGTTGATTCCTTCGCTCTCAGATAATCACCTCAGGTATAATGAAGCTTCCTTTAGAAATGCCTCTTCTCCAAATAGTCTGTAGAGACATAGATATCCCTATATCTCTGTCCTTAACATTCTGGATGTGTCTTCTCTCTCAATGGATTGCATGGGGAATCAATGGCTATGCTAGCCAGGATGGATTTCTAACCTTTCCCTCCCCTACTCTGACAGTTTTTGTACTGAGTAAAATAATTGATCTGAGTAGACTGGATTTCAGGTCATACTTTCAGTTTAGGGAAAATTAGTGTAATAGGTGATTAGTCTGCTTCTTGATGTCCCACCTTTTTAGTCCCTCTCTTTTGTGAGCAGTGAAAAGACCAATACAAGTAAGATATCCTGTCACTAATAAGTGGAGAGTAAGATCCAAAAGGAGAAAATACTACATTAATCCCTTGCTACTTCACAGTTCACCATTCACGGCTTCAATATATGGAGGGTTTTTTCCCCTGGCTTTACCATATTTACCATTATTTTGTGGATTTCACTTATCTTGGCATCTTTCTGTAACCAACCGCCCATGACATATGAGGGATTACTGTATTAAAGGTATGAACTATACCAGCTCTTTTTCATTCACTGATACCACTCAGTATTATGAGCTTTTGGATTTAAGAACATTTTTATTTGTATCTGCATCACCTGTTTATCACTAAAATACTACTAGATGAGGAGATTAGACAGAAAAATATATTTGATAACATTTAAAAACACCAAGATATATGGTGCTAATAGTTGCAGGCAGAATTCATACAGACATGCCTGCAAGTTACTGATCATAGAGATACTGCACAGTGTGACTTTTCATAAAATTTGCAGTGATCAAAAACATGATGATGAATGATTTCAGCAAGTGATCAGGCCCATGAGTACTTAACAATTGTTATCATGGATTAAACGGCACTTCAGAACCTTGAGATAGTTGTCAATTTTGTGGGAATCTCGGCGAAGGCAATGCAGCAGGTTGTAAAAGGCAGAGAGTTTGGAGTCCTCATCAGCAAGTTGCAGTGATGGTAGTCCTTCCCACTGAGAGTAAATTTCATTTCCGATCTCACCAGTATGAACCTAAAGACAAAAAGTGGTACCAGTAGTTAATGATAGCAAACCTGACTGGATGTAGAAGACAGCATTTAAAATACCAGCTTTGAAGAATGTTAGCTGGTAGTGTATGGCTTTTGGAATGTTTGCAGCTCACACTATTCTGTATAATGTTCTATATCTTCATTCAGATTTTGAATGAATTCGTCAGATTTTTCTGTGGTTTTTTTCCCCTAAAGCATATAAAAATCTCAATAGTTTCAATAGTGTTTTAAGAGTATTAGTGTGTTTAAGAGAACTATGTCCAGGGGAACCTAACTTTGCAGAGAAGTTAAACTGTCCTGAATGCATGGACTCATCAGGGACATCTCTTTTTGGCTCCCTCAACCTTGAAAACTTTGTTAATACTTGTTCTTAGAAGTTGCTTATGTGCATCTTCAGATTTGTCTCGGTCCATTTCTTAGGTAATCTCTCTGACACAAGCAGCTTCAATAACACATTACCAGACAATTCTCTCAATAGCTTATATTCAGTCAGATGTACAGGACCTCAGATTCCATCAAAAAAAGTAAATGTTGAGAGATACAGAGACCCCTAATGTTAGAAAGCTAAGTGTAAGAACTTAATGTAATGAGCTAGTATCTGAGGTGAATATTAGTTTACGTCTCCTAGTTTGAAAGACTCAGTTTTCTCGTATCACATAAATGTACAGTATTCACAGTATAAATAAGGCTAGAAAGGAGCTCAAAGATTATCTAGTCCAGCCTACAGTCCAACTAACCTAGCATCTACATCAAGATCATATCACTCACCTTTCATAGTAGGAGGGAAGTCTGTGCCTATTGGAGCTTGGGCCTCATCCTTATTTCCCACCAGCTGTACTTTGTAAAGGCACATAGGAGACTATCTGTGGAGCCTCTATCATTCAGTTAAAGCAACAGGCAAAAAAATAGACTTACTGTGACTCAAAAATGTGGTTTGACACTAATGACTGTGCCAGTCTTATCTTCAACCTCCTTCTGTAAATAATGTGAATGAGAAGGTGATGACAGAGAAACGTAATTCTTATTGTTATCTTGGATCCTCACCTGCACCATTTTTACACATAGGTATGTGATAGAGATGTATTTGATTACACTGACAAACCTGTGAATGCAGCCTAGATGATATAGGGTTTCTGAGTAAATACACACCTTACTGAAAGAGGAAGAGACCATGAGTGATCTAGTGAAAAGTGGTGGATAGAGAGATAGTGGCACTCAATGTTGTTCAACTGTTCAGAGCCTAAGCAGAAACCAATAAAATCCAAACCTGTTGTCAACATCTAACTCACTGACAGAATGATATATTCAGGGACTAACTGAGGCACTTCTAAAAATAAACAAGCTAGAGCTGATTTTATTCAGGAAAGCTTTCAATCAATTACTGATAACAGGGGTTATTTTAGTATGGGTTTTGTCAGACAACAGCCTTGCTGTCTAAATTTACAAGTGTAGGGGGAGCCAAGTCAGAGCCAGAGTTCAGAGGAACCAGTATGGTGCAAAAAGAGGAATGAAAGATACCAAGATTACTTAGCTGTATGCCAGATCTTTGCAATAGCCCAGACTTCCAGAACAGTTTTAAACACAGTATGTTTCCAAAAACTGTACACAATACCTATATGTATACAGATGTGTATAGATATGCTAAAATGTGTATGTATATAAATATGTGCATGTGAAAAAAAAGCAGATGCCTCCTTAAGCAATCAGGATAACAAATTGAAAATACACAAAGATAGAATGAAGTTCACCAGTTCTGATGATTAAACCCTCATTTGAAGAAGGACTGGGATTATGATGGATTATGCTATGCCTGTCACTTCACATTGTCTCTTTAGAAATTGGAAGGCAAGAGAAGAAAAGAAAGTTGAAAGAAGAAAGATGAAAAGTTCTCACACTCAACTATTTTGGTTTCCTTTTTTTTCTTCACATCTATTTTATATCTTTATATCCCATTTTTATCCTCGTATCTTCCTTTCATATTCCAGCTAGGGAGAGTCTCTCTGTATATGTGTTTTTCTTACAGCAATAGGCTAGAAGGTTGTTAAAGACCTAATACTTACGCGCCCAACTATTTTCTCCATTCCTTCTAGAAGCCTCTTATTTTGTTCTTCAATCTCTACAGCCTTCCAAAGAAGGGTTTCTGGAGCTTCTTTGATACTTTGTACTTCAGAAGCCAGATGGATTAGGGGATCATTCCAAGAACGCAGCATTCCAAGTACTAAGTTCAGTAGGTCTTCATGCTGCTCACCCATATTAAAAAAGAGGAAGGTAAAATAAGAAGGCTAAATACAGAATCATAGAATTAACAAAGTTGGAAAAGAACTTTGAGATCATCAAGTCCAACCTATTACCTATCACCATCCCACCATCTAAACCATATAACTCAGTGCCTCATCAAGCCCACTCTTAAGTATCTCCAGGGACAGTGATTCCACCACCTCCCTGGGCAGACGGTTCCAATGATGGATCACTCTTTCAGTGAAAATGTTTTTCCTAATATCCAGCCTAAACGTCCCCTGACAGAGCTTAAGACTGTGTCCTCTTGTTCTGTCACCAGTAGCCTGAGAGAAAAGACTGACCCTTGCCAGACTACAAGACCCTTCCAGGTAGTTATAGACATCAATAAGGTCACCCCTGAGCCTCCTCTTCTCCGGGCTAAACAGCTCCAGCTCCCTCAGCCGCTCCTCATAGGGCTTGTGCTCCAGTCCCTTGACCATCCTTGTCACCCTTTTCTGAACATGTTCACAGGTTCACAGGTCATTCTGTGATATTCTTTGTTATTCTGTGTGTGGAACCATGGGTACCACGCTCCATCCATCCAAGCCACCCACCATCTAGACCATGTCGCTGAGCTCCTCATCAAGTCTTCACCTCCAGGGATGGCAACTCCACCACCTCCCTTGGCANCTGTTGGAATCTACCCATCTCTCCAGTCTATCCAGGTCCCTCTGCAGGGCCCTCCTACCCTCTAACAGATTGACACCTGCTCTGAGCTTGGTGTCATCTGCAAACTTGCTTATGATGGACTCAATCCCAATGTTGAGATCATCAATAAAGAGATTGAATAGGACCGGGGCCAACACTGATCCTTGGGGGACATCACTAGCAACACATCGCCAGCTGGGTGTGACACCATTTACCACCACTCTCTGAGCTCGACCATCCAACCAGTTCCTCATCCAGCAGAGAATGTATTTGTCAAAGTTCTGGGCTGCCAGTTTTGCCAACAGTATACCATGATAGACTGTATCAAAGGCCTTACTGAAATCTAGGTACAATAATACTGGCAGCATTAGAAGGCATTTAGAGTAATGTCCTCAGAAATTATGATTTAGGAACATATTCCAGGATTTATCAATGAGTAGGCCTTATAGCCATGTCTTAGATGCCTCTGTGCAATTGCATTTTGGAAGTTTCTAATTGATATCATCATATTTTACAATATTTTACAATATTTGCGCAAGCAGTTACAGTAATGACATGAAAAATAAAATCAGATCTTCTTGACGTTAAAAACTATCAAGAACAATTCTGTTTTGTCTCTGTGAAAAAAAACCACTTATCTGATTTTTTATGAACGTTTTGAAATCCAATGTGTTGGTTTTTTTTTTTTTTTAAGTTAGTACTGATTGGAAAGTGCACATTATGGTAAACCACTAAATAGCTTTTATTTCCTCTACATAACTCATCTGTCCTTCTCTTTGAACAATGGTGCTTCCAGCAATAGCTCTCCATCTGTAAAAATTGTCATTTCTTGTAGGTAATAGGAATTCATAAATCTTATGGTTATGGTAGGATTAGTATTAAATCTTCCTTCTTTGCTAGATGCACTGATTTGGGGATTCAGAAANTCTGTTATTCCCACTAGAATTTCTGAATACTGAGAAGCTGGCAATACTGTGGGATTGCAAAGATACCACCACCATGAAATGGATAGAGATTTCTTCCTGGAACAGCCCCATTTATCACAGTATCACAGTACTGATAAGGTTGGAAAAGACCTTGAAGATCATCTAGTCCAACCTATCATCCAACTAAACCCAACATCTAACATCTAGATCGTATCATTCAGCACGTCGTCCAGCCTATTGCTGAACACCTCCAGGGACAGCGACTTAACCAACTCTGTGGGGAACCCATTCCAAAACCAGATCACTCCTTCAGTGAAAGACCTTTTCCTAATATCAAGTCTAAACTTCCCCTGCTGAAGCTTAAGACTATGACCTCTTCTCCTGTCTCCAGTGGCCAGGGAGAAAAGACTTATATCTGCCTGACTACAACCTCCTTTTAGGTAGTTATAGACAGTGATAATATACCTCTCCTTATTTTTTTCTCCAGAGAATTTTAAAGTTTTATCTGTGAGCATAGGCTGATCGAGACTTCCCTTAAATGTATAATTTTTCACTTGATGTATATGCGTAATGTGTTTCTCTTTACAGGTATTTTGCAGTATTCCACACTAGAGTTTTTGTATTTGCATCATGATACGACCACTTTTGCTTGCTCGAAACAGCAAGAAAACCTATTCAGTATTTTTTTCAGTAATGTCATTGTTTTCAATTCCTTGAAAACTGTTTACCTCTGCTAACATACAGCATTGTATTTTTATGTTTGTTAAAACAGTAACTATCTATAAGATGCTTTAAGAGAGTATTTAAAGGTTGTAGTGTTCTCAATACTGTACAAGCTTGGTTACTGGCCTTGCTCCTGGAGGTTGTATTTTAATTTGCAATAAGATGCAGTAGTTAAATATATGATACAGGAAAAGGAAGGGACAATGAAAGTTACTTGTATCAGATGTATGCTCTATGGTTTATATCTTAGCATCAGTAAACATTAAATAAAATTTTCTTAGCTTTTTGGTATGGCTTTTTTATTCCGATTGAGCTGATTCCCCTCTCTCTGTCTGCCGCCTAACTATTCCATAACCCTCCCTCTTCCCAGCCTTCCCCTGCTCTGTCTTACACTGAATGACATTAGAAATGGGACTTACATGAATCTGCTGAGCTTGCTCCTTATCTTCAGGAGTGGTTAGGGAGGAAGTGTGGCAGCCATTAACAGCTTTTGCAATAAAACCCCGGCCCTGAGCGTAGCGTTCGTCCTGCAGATCAGCACAGACAGGCGTTATTGAAACACGTAAGAGCTGCAGTTTAAACACTGTATTAACTTATTGTTGTTCCATTGCTTTTATCACTGCTTTTGTGCCGTAAAAGTAAAAAGTTTCTAGCGAGTCTTTAGAGTGTAACTGGCACCCAGCAAACACAAACTTGTCCCACATATAAAGAATGGTATCTTTTCATAGAAGTGTTGGGGATCTTAGCAGCAGTCAGCACTATACACAGATTTGGTCACCATCGAGACTATCACCGTCTGTTCATCAGTCATATTTGTTTACTTCTTGAAGGATCTTATATTTTAACATATGTTTATGCTTAAAAAGTATTAAATCACAATTTTTAATTTTCTTTCTCTCAGAAAAAGATGGAGTACTTACAAATTCATTAAATATTTCAGAAGAGAGGAAGTGGAT
This sequence comes from Pitta sordida, assembly GCA_013390025.1. Lineage (NCBI taxonomy): Eukaryota > Metazoa > Chordata > Aves > Passeriformes > Pittidae > Pitta > Pitta sordida. Next base: position 60,427 of record WEKX01027526.1, read on the forward strand.
GTAACGTGAAAGTTTAACTGCTCGGTCGAAAAGTTCCTCAAGGGAAACTTGGCAATTGGCAGATCCATCGGGGCAGATGGGCAAGGAGGTCACTCCTTCCTTTGTCAGGAGCATGTTGGACACCAGAAGGACCACCAGCAGCAAACCTATTCAAGTTTAAAACAAAGCTAAATGGAACCACATTGCAGGTGCTTTTAGAAGACGCTGTCAGAGCCAGTTGCAGGGTGATTTGGATTGTGCTGTCACGTGGCTCGGAGTACCCCTGTATTGGCTGCTGAAAATCAGTGGAGGAGGGAAACACTGTAATTCTTATATTCTTCCTCCCCTCTGTCATCCTGACATTATAGCAGAGCCTTCTACAGAGTTTGAGGAGACAAGGTAACCTGTGTTGTAGTGAAGTTGTATTATGAAATCACTATTGCATCGAACTTTATAATATAGTGATAATTGGGAGAAAAAACCCACCAAACTTCTTCACAGTGTAAATATAGGCACAGAATTATATTTGCACAGCTATATATGTTTGGAAAATGGATCGGTCTTTTACTTCTCGCCCCGCACTTCCCCCCTCCCCCTCCTCCTCCCAGAGGTCCTTTTCTTCTTTGCAAACATTTGGAGTTTAAATTAATTTTTGTGGGAGAGTGGTTAGCTCACTCACTTAAGGTTTGGATTGTCCCAAGGGTTCCTCCAGATTTCCAGCAGCTGTGCTTCTTCTCTATTTAGAGTTTAATCCTAAATTTCCTACCACTAAGAAATCAGGGAGAGTTCTTTTCTTTCCTCTTGAGCTTCTAAAACTGATATAGAGAACTTTTCATTATCTAAAATACAAAACCTTACCTGTTTAAAACTTTCAATATTATCTTAACAGAATAAAGTTTTAGATTTGATGAAATAAAAAGGAAAAAATTATAAGTATTTGTAAATTAATGCGCGTATTCAAAAAACATTATTCTGTGATCTGAGATTTTTACTTCTAGAAATTGACCTGTTAGCTATATTGATTCCCATGACTTATATTAAATACTGAATTCATAAATCACCAGAACTATCCCTAATGACAAGTGATGTCATTATCATTTATCATGTGATAAGTTTCTTTCTAGCCCTATTTTCAAAAGAAGTGCATTTACACATTATGGAAGTAAGACTTCCTCCTCCCCCGTGGGCAAGGCACATGCTACACGCTGCAGCTAGGAAAGTGCTCTGGAGAATAACTCTATGAATAAGAAAATCTGACATTTGTTGGCTTAGAAAGTTGAAGATCTTTATGAAAACATTCACATCAAAATTACTACATCACTTCCAGCTTTGTGGATGAAGGTTTTTAGTTATTTCCTTCTGAGTGGTGCAGCAAACCTATCTGGTTCCAAACTCTCATATGCTGGTCTCACATCTCTGAAGCCAATTTGCTGTGACACTGCCTGATACAAAGTTAGTCTTAGGAGGCAAAAATGACCAAGCTGCCTTCCGGAGGCTGGTTTCACATTACTGAAGGACTAGGTGGCTGTAAGACCTCAGATTCTAGAGCTGTTATATTTCAGTTACTTCCTAATTCAATATAAATGGAAAGAAATATAGAAGTTAGCAGCAAGTGAATGTCAAAAGAATTACCTTTCAGTGAAGCTCCCTTGACGCTCATGGTAGGGATCCTGTATGATGACTTGCTTCACCAGAAACAAATCTCAATACTTTCCATTATTCTCTGCACATACCACTTTTATATACTCCATCCAGGGTCCATTTTGCATACATTCAGCAGGTCGTGGGGTTTACCTTGATAATTACAAACATCGAATTGCCTTTCTTCCAGTCTTCTACTTCCATATTCATTTTTTGGGGTTTGTTTTTTTTTTTAATTTTCAGCTGTGAGGGGGAATTTCATTAACAAGTTCAACTGTGGGATCCTAAGTATGATTGAGTGAAGAGAGTGCCAATATTTTGACTTGCAGTAGGTGAAATGCCATTGATCCAGTTATCAGTTCTGAAAGAGGAATTCTTAATCTTTTTAGCCTGCTGTTCCTACTCCCCCCAACAGTTTTCTCAAGCCTCCTTGTTTCTTCAGTCATAGGCTTGCTTATGTTAAAATTTTGGTTATTTGTAGGAGGCAAACTGTATTTTACAATGTTCCCATTGAGAGAAATAGCATAAATAGTATTGAAACTTATCCTGAGAAAGGGAATGGAGGCTCCTGAAAAAACAGGTCACTATTGGTAAAATTATAGGTATGACATTCCTGGTCAGTAAAAAAAAATATTACACAGCACAAATCACGATATAAGCAATCCTCAGTCTGATGATTAGAGAAATAAGGACAGTCTTTATTTAAAAAAAGTAATAGTTTGAAACAATTGAAGAGGTAGAAATTATATGTTTACTGTTCATTCCCAAATGTTTAATGAATAAGTTAATACTATTGAAAAAGAAAAAACCCAACCTCTACAAAAGCATGATATTATTTTCTGTACTTGAAAACCCTTTGCGCAAAAGATGGGCATTTCCACTGCATGCAAAACACATGTTGTCGTCAGCAGTGGGATTTGTTTTCAGATGTGATGCATCTGTGGTAATCTGCAAACTAGCCCCAGCAGGTTGGCCCTGTTTTCTTGCTGTGTGAAGCTCATCTGTGTGAATATGTTAGCAAATTTGTAACCTTTCATCTGTTTCTCGGGTCCCTTTACCCATGGAAAGACTTTCCAAATTAGATAATCATAATGAATAACGTATCTAGTGTTAATGAATTTTCTTGCCTTTAGACAACTAGTTCCATACCTATGGAAAAGGTATGTATATAACCCTGAATCCTTCATTATTTCATAACTAGGAACTTGATTCTTGAAGCAATCATAAGCAAGGGAGAAAAAAGGTAGAGTATTTAGAGGGAAAACGTGGAAGGCATTTCTTGGGAAGCAAGATGCTTCAGCAGTAGCCCAGAACTGGTATCAGGTGGTCTACATCTACTAACTTCTGAAATGTGTACTAGAACAGATTGTTCTGCCTAGAGGCTGCATCTTGATTGGAAATTGAGGTCCTGCTGAGTAAATAAAGCAATTGCTGCCTGCAGCAGAGCAAAGTGGCAATCTGATGAAGGCAGTAATATTGGAACAGGGACATAGTTAAAACGCTAGAATGAATGGTAGAAAACCATCAGCCTTCTAAACCACAAATACACGGCTTATGATCTTGATTTAATTCAGCTTAATTTAAAAATATTCCCCAGTAAGATTACAGGTGAGATTGAAAAATCCTGGTATTTTACAGCATTAGAAGAGTCCTGTGAATTAGATGAATCAACAGTTCTCAACCCATCGGTTGCTCTTTCATTTAGTAGTCTCCATTTCTTGGTGTTTTGAGGGTTTGGTAGTGGTGTAAGGCACACAGAGACGTATTAGAGACTAGATAACAAAGGCAGCTGGTAAGCTCCCTAGGTTGTCTTTTCCACTATTGGAGAGGGAGGCTTCTCTGAAGCCTGAAAGAACTAGCTATGACTTAGTTTGGAGAAGAACTCTCTTGCTGTGTAGGTGTAGACAAGCATCTTAAATGTAGATCATAGGAGAGTGGTTTATTTGAAACCACTGAATGAGGTTTTAATTAAAACATTTCACCACAAAATAATGACTTAATTTTCTCTTGCACCTTTCATCCTCTGACACTTTACAAACATGAACGGATTTAAATTGTCAGCAGTTAAGAATCATAGGCAGGAGAGAAGAAATTTTCTATGAAGTAAATAAATACAAAGGTGAAGTTCTTTTGCCAGGTGTGAGAACTGCCATAGAGGTTAATAAGTTTATTTGTGGCTACATAGGAATTTGCAGGGGAAAAAATGAAATAAAATTCCTGATTCCCAGACCTGTGCCTTAGGTGAAGAACATAATTTCTTACTGGTACCAAAAAAACCCTCAAAAGTGAAAGAGAGAAAAAGTTGCAATAACCAAAAAGAAATAAGTTCAAATATTAATTTGCTTTTATAAATTTGGAATTAGGTTCTATTTAAAAGATGAAAAAAACCTTGAAAGTAGCTGAAAATGGTCTCTTCTTCCTTATGAAAATAAAGTGACTTCATATTCTTCAAAGAAATAGTATGGAACTTGGCATCCTATCATCTCTGGTTATCCCCTAAATCATGGTAAAGGAAGCTTATCCTAGCCCTCAGTAGCCCCCTAATTCTGACGTTAGCTGGGACAGCACTGTAAATAGCTGGACAGTCATCAGTAGTGAGGAGAAAACCTCTGGAACAGAGAAACGAAACAATACAGCTGTGATTAGCAGCACATTTCCATCTCCCTTTGTCTTTTGCTCCTGTCTTAAGAATTTAATTGAGTTTTATCTTCAAGATCTTTCCTGGAAACGAAATTAGTAGATTTTTGCTACCCAATGTAAACAGTATGCCAGAGAAGAACTTACTATATGTAGATTTTATTATATAGCTTTTAGCTCATTACTCATTTAGTGCTTATTTCTCAATAACCTTATGTATTGGGTTTTTTCTGTGGCTGAGTTTTTGGTAGTGGGTGGGCCTATGGGAGAGGCTTTTCTTCGAGAAGTTGCTGAAAGCCTCCCTCATAGCTGGCAGAGATAATGCCAGCCAGCTCCTGGATGGACCCGCTGCTGGCCAAGGCCATGCCAATCAGGAGAGATAGAGACGCCTCTGTGATAACATATTTAAGAAGGGGAAAAAAAAAGTTAGAACAGGAAGAGGAAACCATGGCTGCCAGAGAAGAGCAGTGAGAAGTCGTAACAGCAAATGCAGGCACCAAGGCCAGGGCTGAAGGAGGGGGAGGAGGTGCTCCAGGCATCTCCCTGCAGCCCGTGGTGATGACCATGGTGAAGCAGGCTGTCCCCTGCAGCCCATGGAAAGATCACAGGGATGCAGAGATCCACCTGTACCGCGTGGAGGAGCCCACACTGGAGCAGATGGATGCTGGAGGGAGGCTGCAGCCCATTGGAGCCCACACTGGAGCAGAGTCCCAAGAGAGACGTGTGGCCCATGGAGAAGAGAGCCCATGCTGTAGCAGAACTCTACCTGGTAGGATGTGTGCTTTGGGGTGGGACCCACGCTAGAGCAGCCTGTACTGAAGGACTTCATCCTGTGGAGTGACCCCTGGGCGGCCGTGTTTGGAAGAGCTGTTGCCCCTGGGATTGGACTCACGCAGGAGACAGTTGTGAAAGATTTTCTGCCGTGGGAGGAACTCCATGGAACGCAGGGCAATGGTGTCCTCCCCTGAGCAGCAGCAGAGAAACACCAACTGCCTGGTTTTCCCTTACTCCTGTCCCCCCACTGCCTCCTGGAGGAAAGGGGGAATGTGGTATCTGTTGTGAGACGGAGGGGTGGGGGAGAAGGTTGACTTTAAGATGATATACTTCTCACTTTAAGCTCTGATCTTGTTAGAAATAAATTCTTTACATCCCCACTTTGGAGTTTGTTTTGCCTGTGACAGTAAAAGATTTTCTAATAGTCCTCATTCCTGCTGTAGCAAAACCCTTTGGGTTTTTTTTCTATTCGTCTCTCCCCTGTTAGTAATGAGGTAGGGTGGGGGAGGATGAAGTGAGAGTGTGGTTGTGGGTGAATCTCTGGCATTCAGCCAGGGTCAAACCACCATACATTATCTTTCTGCCTCATGTCAGGTTGCAAACCATGAATTAGACTGTGACATTTTGATTGAGAACTATTGATAAGTACTTGAAGTCACATATTCTTATTCCGTTTTACTTTATTCAAAGTTTTTGAGATATGCAAAATATTGTGTCTGACTGATAGCTAACACAGAGGAATGAAAGATCTTTTCAAATAGAATGGTTCTTGGCTGAGTACTTAACTAATTCAGTTGAAGTTTGGGTAATAGCTCTTAATTTTATCTTTTGTCCCAGAAAGTACTTGGAAGTATCTTTCTTTAATAGCAAAACATTAGTTAATGCAGAAGTAAGAAACACTAAATTTTTGTTATGTTTTAACAGATGATCCACAGATTATCCATGTGTGATAATGCACATAACCTATGTGTGCAGAGCATGCAAAGTCGAATGGCAGAAAAGTATTTCTGTATGTGATCTCATTGTTTGATGCTTTAGATACACAATAATAAAAAAAAGGTTTATGTGTTCCTATTCTGCATATGTAATGAGAAATGAGACAGGGAAGAGCAAGGCCCATCTGGAATTTAAACTGGCCAAGGGTACCAAGGATGATCCCTTCTGGCTCGAAGTGGCCTGTTAGACTGTGAGGGGACTAGGTTTGTGTTTACCGTTCTGGGATGTGCGTTCGGTCTCTGTACGGGTGTTAGATGGTGAGTTGGACTAGATGATCCTTGTGGGTCCCTTCCAACTCATAATATTCTGTGAGTCTGTGTGAATCTGTGAATGATAAGATGGTTGTCTCAAATACATCAATAGTAAAAAGAAAACTAAGGATAATGGAAGCCTGTAGCTAAATGGGAGACCCTGGTAACAAAGGATGATGAGAACACTGAATTGCTGAATGTTGCCTTTACATTGGTCTTCACTGACAAGACCAGCTCTCAGGAATCTCTGAGGAATCTCTCAAGGTTTTTCCCTTTTTTTGGGGGAGGTGGAAATGTGACATCCACAAAGTCCATGAGCCCTGATTAGATGCATCCATGATTCCAAATGGAGAGAAAAGAAAAAAAAGATGGAAGTCCTTGAGAGATTTTCAGTTTACTTTTAATTCAAGCACCAGTGTGGTTTCATACAATTTCAGAAGTAGACATAAATATGAAATAGCAGAACATGTTTGAAAAATAATTTATCAACATTGTTACTATGATGACATATGTGCAAGTGCACCATGAAATAATAAGTGTGAATCCCAAGTAGAAATCTTGTTAATGATAGCAAAAACCCAGGGGACTTTGCAGAGAATGGAATAAAAACTGGTGAGTACATATTGTTCCTGATACTTAAAGTTGTTTGAAATCCGTAGCTCTGTGTTCACTAATGTTGTATCTGTGTATTATCAAATAACTTGGCAGCATAAATTTGATCTGGATCACGCATAACTTTATTATGGCACGTCAGCTGAATTATTGAGAGACCATGTTATGGTACTTATCCTAGCTGGATACCTCAGACCAGATTTATCTGACTGTTGGAGGTTGGATGATAAGGATCTGACATCTGCTAGGACAAAGATGCACTACGAGACTTCTTGTATAAATGCGAAGTGGTAGAGTGAGTCTGTGCTGGTTCAGCATGTAATGTCACGTGGCTGCAGTGTTTTTTATACAGTACCTTAAATCCAGTCTTCCTTTTTTCAGAGCTGAAAACTAGGGATTCTGAAAGCGACGACAAATAAAGGGGAATCTCCACACTCCAGAAAGTCTTTAGAAAGTATTACTGGGATCATTGCTGTATAGTTGAGGTTTTGAGTAGAAGTGACAGCTTCTTCTGTCTATCCAGTCTGAGTCTTGTTCTGCTTCTGGATGGTGGAATCACATACTGGATCATAGTTGGCCTGATTTCTAAAACTGTAAGATACAGCCCAGTCCAAATGGAGAAGTACGTAAGTATTTGCGCACTTGGACTTATAAGATACAGTTACTGCTATAAAAATATCACTGGTTTAGCTCTGTCTCAGCTACAAGAAAAAGTATGCTTGATTCTGAGGCACATTAAACATAATTACTCCAAAGACTGAACACCTAATGATTTGAACAGTTTCTGTATTTTTTGCTTGCTTTCTCATACATTAGCTTTTTTGTCTGATTTTTTTTCCCATTGATCATGTTTTGTTACAGTTGTAGCTATGATCTGCTACAATCAGGTTATTTTCCATAAGATATTGACTTCAGGTAATCATTCTTCAGGATAAAATAGAATGAATTTCAAGATTTTACGTAGGGTAGGTATTTACCAGTGGGCTGGTTAATTATTGGTATTGTTTTATGTATTATATTTATTTAACACACTTTTAATAAAAATAATGAACAGTAAAATTACAATCAGAAGGCTGAAATTTTTGTCTTAACATGTTTGTAATAGGAGAATTAGAACCTGGGTTTTAATATTTGCATATTTTTAATTCTATGGATAAGTGCATCACTGGAAAATATTTCCTTAAGTGCTTTGTGGAACTAGAGCCTGTAAGAGGATTTTTTTTTTTCAATTACAAATGTATTGAGAAGAGCATTGAAGTGTGCACAGAGATTTTGGGCACATTTCAATAGGAGAGTATTTCCACAGATTATGGTAAACATGCTTCTGTTTTAGCATGCAGTGTTTGATTTTAGTAATCGATAGTAATCCAAAATGACAAATGGAGATTTTGTCCTGTGTTTTAGAAGTTCATCTTCATGAAGATGCATTTTTCTTCCTGATGTGAAATGCTCTTTGGTCTGATAATTTCTGATATATATGTAAGGATTAAATAGAGAGGAAAATGTAAGTAGAAAAAAATTTGGGGGGTGCAGTATTAGCTGAAAGAAAAATAACAGGCAGAGAGCTGTGCTGACATTCTTGCTTCTTTGGGAGGATCTTACTTTTAGTTTTGCGCTTATCAGAGAGACGAATGCATATTACTGCTCAAAATCTTATTTTCCATGATGGGATAGAAGTAATACTGAAAAAATGAGACATTTACTTAATTGTTTTCAAGGAAGCATGTAATGTTGGACTTTTCTCTCACTGATTCCAGTTTTTTTGCTACTGTCTCTAAACCTAATACGTATGCAGAATCACAGAATCACAGAATATTCTGAGTCGGAAGGGACCCACAAGGATCATTGAGTCCGACTCCTAAACGGCACCAGTGCCCCCCAATCGAATCCCCGTCTCCCGTGTGACAGGTGGGGACACTCACCACTGCACTTAAGTGGATTTTTGTATTAAAAAACCACCAAAAAAGCAAACAACAAACAAAAACTACCCAACAAATAGACAAACAAAAAACCAAACAAAACCCACAAAAAAACCCCTCTGAAAAGACGAGGTATATAAATATTGGACATCTTCTGTCCCACATGAGATTTAAAACCTCAAATATTAGTTAGTATCTCACTAAAATGATTTTTCCAGTCTATCACATTTTGTAAATATTTTAATTAAGCTTGTCATATTTATTGAACCCAAGCTAGTTATTAATCTTGACATAGTTTTTTTTGAAATACATGTGAAATTATTTTAGTAAAATACATTCACCCACATCCTAAAACGAAAATGTTTTCTTTAGGGAAAAATAGGAAACTAGTTGTTCTGTGATTATATATATTATGTGCTCTTAAAAGAAATGTATGCTACAAGGTGAAAAATGTATGTAAATACATACATATTTATACAGCAGGCACAGCCCATGATGTGTTCTATGCAGAGGTTGTCACCTATCTCAGGGTATCCAGAAGGATTTGCTTATAACTTTGCTATTTATGATTTACAGCTATATTGGACATCCAGCAATTTAAACAAAGAAATATAAATTACTGTTAATAATGAAAGCAGCTGAAGTGTAAAGGAAACGTTTTAAAACAGAAACAGAATAAACCCTATAATCAAAAAAACCTTTTTGGTAGCAAATATTGCGAACCAGTCCTTAGAAGGTCAAATACATTAAATTGCACACCTGCAACACATTTGTATGTTTAAAAATTCATTAAAAATTATTGAAGGTGTATTTCTGTTCAATCTCTAATGAATATATTTGCATGTAATCACAGTTTTCTCCTTCAGAGCTTTCTTACTCATTTCCTAAATCCTTAATCTGTAACCTGATATTGTGGGATTCACAAAGCTAAGGCCAAAGTCGTCATGGAAATGTCATGACATTGCCATTATCACAAGTGCCGACTCATTGTAAATGGCTGACACGGTACAGCCTCATGGCTGAGCAAGAGCAGTAATGTCAAATAGACCGCATGACTTGTTTCCTTCGCCATGGATTCTTACATAAACAGGAAGAGGTAAATGACTAGTTGCCTGTCTTGTCTATGTATTTTACTTCAGTTTTCTGAAGTGTGATTACAGAATCGTTTTTTGGGCTACACTTCAAACTCAGCTCTTCCCAAGGGATGAATGCTTTGATATTGTTACAATCTTCCTTGGGGGAAAAAATCCTACTCCAAAACCCACCAATGACAGAAAACAAAAGAACAACTACCCAATAGCAGGGAGGGCAATGCAATAGAGTCTTTGCATCACGTGTTCCTTATAGATGTTTTGGTTTGGCTCTGGTTTCAAAGCTTGGGGCTAATATTCCCCATGGAACATATTTCAAGAGTGTTTGGTTTTATGCCTGTGAAAAATATCAACATCATCCCACCTTGTTGACACCAGAAAAGACATTTTCATAGTCAATAAAATTTACTTGTTTGTATACTTCATAAAAATTAATGTGCTAAACAGAAGTAGTTAATTTTTTTAAAATGCTGACTAAAAGTAACACTTATGAAAGGATTGAAGTTTATTCGAATTATTATATTCTTTTAAAAATAAACCCAAACCTGCCACAAATTTTGTACAAAAATTCTGCTTTTCTGAGTATGTGTCCTGCCCACTTCCTTAAACTTAGGAGTCTTTAAGACAGTATTTAAAAGGTAGAGGAGATGCCAGTACCAAGAGTAATATATTTTTACATAGCTGGATCCATTATTTGCATGTGTCTGTGAGATGAGGATTTCAAATGATCAAATAAGGATGACCAGATAGCAGAAGGTTTTTGCAGATTACACCAGGCTTGTTCTGGAGAAAAATCTTCTTTATGTAAATCAGATAATGTCCTTCAAAAATTCTTCTTGTAGTAGTCAGTTTATCTTCCACAAAATCTTGTTTCCTACATGGGTTGCTGCATGTCAGAAATCTATGGTTGTTAACCCCCCCCAAAAAAAACCTCCCACAGCAACAACAGAATAATCCCTTTCATTTCAAACAGTGTAAGTAAAAATTTCCTTGTTAGATATAATGAGGTTCACAAGAATTGATAGGCAATGTGATCAATAATTTATCCTGTGCTCCAATTTTACTCTCTACAATGTATGAACAAGTATGAAGGATTTGCAGCTACACTGGCAATAATAGAAACTGCAGGTATTTGGATTAGCAAAATCTTCATTAACCCCATAAAATCTTTGTGTGAGGTAGAGCTGCTGTTAACCATTCTCACTGGGCTAGATGTGAAGAACCTTCAAAGCCTGTAAACATGCCAGCAGTAATGGACTGTTCTTGTACATTTCCTCCAGCCACGTTTCACTTCACAAAAGTTTTTAATTTAGATCTCTCATACCTTTTAAAGGCTTAAAAAAATTCTATCTTCTTTTTTCTACTATTTTCTTTGATCCAGAACATGAATTTGGTAAGAAGAAAAAATACAACAAAAATCCCTTGCATCATGGAGAATTTCAAATTGATTTTTGCCTTCTGAAGTGAAATCTGCAAGTTATTTTGAGTTGGAAGGGACCCACAAGGATCATCTAGTCGAACTACCAAGCGAATGCCCGCCCAGGGATCAAACCCTGGAGCAATGAGCACCACACTCCATCCATCCTAGACTCCCATCGCCTAGATCATGTCACTGAGTTCCTCATCCAGTCTTTTCTTCAACACCTCAGGGATGGCAATTCCACCACCTCTCTGGGCAGACCATTCCACTGAGAGATCACTCTCTCTGTGAAAAAACTCTTCCTAACATCCAGACTAAACCTCCCCTGGTGCAGCTTGAGGTCATGTCCTCTTGTTCTGGTGCTGGCAGCCAGAGAGAATAGATTTACAACACCTGACTTCAACTTCCCTTCAGGTAGTTGTAGGCAACAATGATGTCACCTCTGAGCCTCCTCTTCTCCAGGCTGAACAGTCCCAGCTCCCGCAGTCGCTTCTCATAGGGCTTGTTTTCCAGCCAAATAGTTCAACATCCTTCTTAAATTGCGGAGACCAGACACAGTATTCAAGATGTGGTCTGACCAGTGCCAATTAAAGAGGAAGAATAACTTCCCTAGTCCGACTGGCCACACTGTTCCTAATACAGGCCAGGATGTCATTGGCCTTCTTAACCACCTGGGCACACTGCTGGCTCATATTACGTTTTCTGTCAACCATTACTCTCAGATCCCTCTCCACCACTTTCCAGCCACTCATGCCCCAACCGATAGCGATGCATGGGGTTTTGATGTCCAAAGAGAAGAACCCCACATCTGGACTTGTTGAATCGCATATGATTAGAATCTACCCATTTCTCTAGCCTATCAAGGTCCCTCTGAAGGGCCATTCTGCCCTCTGGCAGTTCAGCATTTGCCCCCAGCTTGGTATCATCTGCAAACTTGCTAATGGTGGACTCCATTCCCT